>OX465278.1:95177720-95737720 GCA_949987645.1 Tachina grossa
TATTAGCATCAAAAACTTCGTTGAGCAACGAATTTTCTATCGAACACAATTTAGTTTTCGATGAGGTATTTTTGTATAAAAATTATCATAAATGATTGTTATTTATTTTTAGTTAAAATTGTAGCAAATTTTGAAAATCACTTTACAAAATAAGGCTTGTCATAATACCAAATGAAAATTCGTTCGATCAGTACTTTCGACTACAGTGCTCAGTGCTTTTTAAATTAATTTTTAATCTTTTTTGCGGAAGTGCACTAAGATAAAAATTTCAAATCTATTTTGTTTTGAGCATACCTGCCATATAAAAATTTAAATTATGCACTTCAAGATGTTTTTTTTTTGTATTGTTAGAAAACTGATTCAATGACTACGCGCTATATCAAACTCTAACTTTAATATTTAATTTAATTAATGTAAAAAGTGTTTTGTCTAACAAGAGAGAATCATAATGTCATCAACATTCCAAATAGAGTCAAATAGCGAAATTTGTGTTACAGAAAATATAGGAAAAAAGTTCAAAATATTACGAGCAAGCGGATTAGGATGTGACTCGAGTTTTGTTAAATATTTGCCCGCGTATTTTGCAATTTCTTCAATTACTAGTGGCATATTGAAATCACGATATTTGAATTTTTTATTTACCATGGAGCCGATGCTATTAACCGTAAAATTTTGTTTTGCCTTGGATTCTCTCTACATTGAAAGCTGAAGCAGTGCCCCATAGTTTAATTCCGTAGCACCATATTGGATTTAAAATCGACTTGTGTATTATAAGTTTACAATCTAGACTGAGTGTTGAATTTCTATCAATCAGCCAATGTATCTGAGTTAATTTAAGTTTCATTTGTGTTAGCTTTGAGTCAATATGGTGTTTCCATATAAGCCGACGATCAAGGTGTATACCAAGGTATTTCACATGTGAATGTTGAGGAACAACTTGATTGTTGATTCTAATGGGGGAACAAGTATCTTTTCGTAGGGTAAATGTTATCTGTACGCACTTCTGTTCGTTTACTTTTAATCTCCATAAGATTATCCATAGCTCAAGCTGTGTTATATGTTCCTGAAGATATCGGGATGCCTCATGAGGATTTTCGTGCATACTAAGGCAGACTGTATCATCGCAATACTTGGGACAAAAAAATAAAAAAAATTTTACGCTTTGGATTACCAATAAGGTTTTTAAAAGCGATCTAGAAACCTGGGACAACGTGAAGACTATAATCAAGCGCAAGAGATATTGCAAAAACTGCAAGTTGTCAATAACGCTGCAGAAAGAGGCGCCAAATTATAAGAAGATTGCAGCGGTGCGTTGTGTCGCAACAAAGAAGAAAAAATATTTTTACTTCAATTCGTTGCCCAAAATAAAAGGATATATCCAACATGCCAAAAATAATTTAATGGTTTAACAAAGAATTCTCTTTTTGTATGGGCACAACCTTAATGGCTGAAGATAGATGACAAGTATGTTAAGATAAAATCTTTATATTGAAGAAATATTTTAGGTCAATCATACCTGCGAGTAAATTTTATAAAAATTTCGCCTTTGTATGGGAGCCCCCTTAAGGAGTCGAGATAGGGCATTGGTATATCCGGAGGAAATGTTACTTAGAATATTACTGTGGTCGATACTGCATTTTATTTTTATTAAAAAAAATTATGTTTTTGCATGGGGACAACCTTAATGGTTGAATATAGAGGACAAGCATGTTTAAAGAAAATCTTTGTATTGAAAAAATATTGGAGATCGGTCATACATTTGACTTCGATAAGTAGTTAGAGCCCTGCGAGTAAATCTTATAAAATATTTCCCCTTTATATGCGAGCCCCCTTAAGGAGTCGAGATAGGGCATTGGTATGTTCGGAGAAAATGTTCGTATGCAAAAAATATTGGAGTTCGGTCATACATTTGACTTCTATAGGCACGCCCTAGGGGCAGTTAGAGCCCTGCGAGTAAATTTTATAAAAGCACTATTAAGGAGAGGCGTTAGGGGGTCGGTGTATTCAGAAAAGATGTTGGGCGTGGAAAATTAATGGGGACTAGGTATAGTATACTAAATTTGACCCTTGTAGTGATGACCCTGGCAAAGTTATATGATTTTTTGTAAATTTTTTTGCTTTTACCCTCAACTTTGAGTACGACGAGGCGACCTTTGTCCCCATCTGGCCGCCATTTTTTTTTTTTTTGGTTCAAATATTTTTTTCCGAACCTCACAAAATGAGGGGTCCTTGCTTGACGAAATCGAAAAGTCGTCCACTATCCCATACCTAATTTACATATATGTATGTATATTTAAAAAAATTGTTATTGTTATAGAAAAGTAATATGAAATTTTTTCAACCTTATTTATAAAAATTATTGAGGTTGTATTAAGGATTTTTAAAACAAATTTTCATAAAAATATTTTTTACTAAGGATCGGTAATTAAAAAAGGATGAAAGAAAACGAACGTGCATTTGCAGCATGTAAATGTATGAATTTTTTGTTTAATTATTTTGATTTGCTAATTCTTTTTACTTTTTATATGTTTACTTTTGTAAGTGCGGAAAGACATACAAAAGGAGATGAATTCTCATATTTGTGAGCATCTATGGTTGGGAAAAATCGTCCAATTAGGGTTGTGAAACGCAGTGTCTGTTGTGTAGAAATTGAGTTGTTGTTTTCTTCTTAGTGTCTTGAGTCTTGTATGGTATTGTATTGAATTGTTTAGTGCATAAGGAAAAGGTGCACGTGCGAGATGTAATAGTTTATGAGGGTTAGAATTGTTATTTTTTTTCGTTATGATCCTCTGACTCCTTTATCGTCTACCTTTTCTATTGGTTATTTAAAGAGGGAAAAATATGCATTCAACAAAAAAGGGTACAAGAAAAAAATTTTAGTTAGTTTGAGTCTCTGCCTTAGAATATTTCATCATGTTATGTGTGTGTGAGTTGTGTTTGCATTAAATAATTTACCTACCTGAAATTGTGTGTGTGGGTTTGTGTTCATTTGTCAGTTATATTGTTATGGAAAGAACAAATATACTTACATATGTTTTTGATCAAATAAATAAAAAATTATACATTTATAATTATAGCATTAATTTTATTTAAAAATCTTTTATATTTCTTTTACTTTTGAGATATAGGTTTATAGTAAAAAATTCTTTTATATAAATTAAAAAGTTTATGAGTTAATATATATTCATTGTAATGTAATTTACATGCACATATGTTAACATCTTGAATATAATCCTTTGTTATTATATCATAATCATATTTATGCAAGTTATTACGATAATATATGAAAGGAGTGTAGACATTGCTATACATTCTTAATTCGTTTATCATTCTCAGGAATAATTTCTTGTGGTCCTTATCAATATGACAACTATAACCATTTAATAGTTCCTGCAATTCAGCTGATGAAACCATTTCAGATCAAAACCAATGTAGCTCGCAACAGGATGATTGAATAACTAATTGAAATTTATCAGTTAAATACTATTTATTATCAAAAAAAAAATTTAAATCAGCAACAGTTTTCAGATGTTTTTAATGTTCTCTTTATTAAGAGATATATGTACATGAAAATAATTTTTAGCTTGTTTATTTTATTTTTTGAAAAAATAAAAAACATTTAGTTACATTGTATATCTTTTAAATTTTATTGACATTACAATTTTTGCATTTAGTTACATTGTAGATATTGTAATAAGTTTGTATTAGATGTTTTGCTTCTTCTTCTGCTTCCATATGTTGTCTTCTATAATACGAGCAGGAGCAGGTGTCTGGTCCACATGTTTCATTTTCGTTAGACCAACAACAATTGTCATAATGCTCTCCATATTTATTCTTCATTGTTTTCAAGCGGCTTGAAATCTCCAAATGTGTTTGAATATTGATGAGTTTATATTTGTCTTCATCAGAAACAATATGAGAACATATTTTTAAGAAATTATATATATCTTCTAATATCATTCTAACTACTGAGTATGACTACATGAGTGCACTAAATGATTATGAATAACCATTAGTGCTGAAAGTTTCGTTATTTATACTCTAATAATTACTTACTTAATCATTCTTTTCTACTTTTTTAACAAAAAGATAACAAATATTTTAATCTTTTTATTTTATTTTATTTTATTTTATTTTATTTTATTTTAATTATCTGTCTTAAACTAACTATAAAATATAGAAAATTAGTATGGTTACAATAGTTTTCTTATTTCATTTGTAAGAGGAATATATTCAAACATTTTATCATGTATAATTAAAAAATATGCGGATGTATTAGGTGGAATATTTTTCAAGGTTTTTAATTCAATACGAATATCGATAGGTCCAGTTTTAACTGATTCATTTTTATGAGTAACATCTAAAACTATTATTGGCGCCATAGTTTTGAAATTTTCTGGGGTTAATAATGGTTGGGAATCTCGTGAATAATAACTTTGTTGAAATTTTAAATACATATCGTATAGAATTGCAAAACGATTTCTGTCGAATTTTAGATTTAAATCATCATAAGGATATGTAACGGAGTTAAGATGCACTTTAATATCACTTAAATCGCAATGTTGAAACTTGTTGTCATCATTTCGAAGACCCAATAATAAAACACGCGGTCTTTCGTTTTCGGTACCTAGCTTAACATTCCATAAAACTGTTGTACTTTCTGGAAGTAAAGGATAGTAGTACATATCCCAACTTCTAAAACATATATTTGATGGGTGACGATTGTTTATTGTTTTAAACATCTGCAATTTGTACGCATCAGCAAGTTGAATGTAATATTTAAAATTGATAACTTAATTTTTTTTTTGAGCTGTCGTTTGAGATTTAAGAACTTGTCTATCATCTTTAGATCGTGAAAGTACCAATTCATGCTTAGAATTAACTATAATTTTATTAAAGTCTTCAGCAAATCCGAGTAAATATTTTAGTGGTACATAAAAATTAAAATAACCTTTTTCAAGCGAAAGATCATCAATGTTAAAAGGAGACCATCCAGCATTTAGTAGACTGACACTTTCTGATTTATTCAGCGAGACATAGTTTTTTAATTCTGTTACAATACCCAAATGCCGTGTGCGATCAATTTCTACACCATTAATTTCATAACGAATTTCATCAAATAGATGTGCCATGCAATTGTTTAAGAGACGTATGGATGCAGAAACTGTTGAATCTTCCTTTGTAGCAAGTCCTTCTATGTATATAAGACTTTCACTTGGTAAAACATACAAATCTTGATTTTGAATCGTTATACAAATCTCATCATTATTTTTAAATGATTGTAAATATGATGTGTAGCTGTGGTACTCTTTCTTGACAATTGAGTTATCAAATTGCGGTTTTTGTAAAATGTTAATAATAATACTCATTGTTCCTGTATCTTTACGCTTTTACTTTTAGATGAAACCCCACATTTTTTAAAAACTCCTTGTTAGCCTCACGAAGAATAATATTTTGTTTCTGTTGTATTATTTCTTTAATTTGTCGTTTTTTCTGTTTCTTTGATTTATTGCAATTCGATAGCTTTCCGGTTTCGTGTTTTGTTGATAAGGTTAGAATGAATGGTGAATGCTTTTGCAACTCAGTTTTAGTATATATAATCATTCTCTCACAGGCTTTAAATGCAATCGTATTGTTAGTTTTTCACCACGAAAATTTATTAAGTTTCCGTCTTGATCAACGACTTTCAAAATAAGACTATTTATTATTCTTGAACTTACAGGTAAACATATTACATTAGTTGGAGCCTCAGTTATTTTATATCCTGGACTGACGTTAAGTGAAAACTGATACAAAATATGTGCAGACATGTTATTTATATATGATCCACTTACAATGTTACATTCAACGATTATTGTATTAATTTGGGTTGTATCTATTGTTTTATCAGAGTAATGTTCCACGCCAGGCTCTAATACTTTTGTACTAAAACCTAATAAGGATCCGATTGATCTCTTCTTATTAAAATAAATTGAATCTGTAGTACTTTTTATGCATGTTTGTAGAGTATTGTAATTTGCTCGTACATCAAGCGATCCTTTTGCATTTATATTGTGATATTTATTTGTTAATACTTCAGCTAATATCTGATAATTCATATGAGCCAACTGGAACTTCTATTTCATGACTCCCAATCTGAAATAAATTGTCTTCGACATCAACATTTGGGATTGAGTGATACGTATCGAAACTTGTTAAGCCGCAAACATAGTTTTCATTTAGTTCGATTGGTGGAAAATAGTTTGCAACAAGATATGAAGAGTCTCCGTTCAATGTTAATGTAATTGACATTTTAACGGTTGATGAATGAATAAATTATTAATAAATTTTGCAATGATTTTTATGATGATGTATTGTCGATATTAATCCAAGAGTTATGTTCTGACAAGAATCCCAACCATTTAACGTAAACCATATTATTTCTTCTTTTTAAAACTTTTTCAACTAAATATGTTTCTGGAAATTTAGTTTTCATTAGCTCATGTTCGTAAAAACCACCTTTAATTTCATGATCTTGATAGTCTTGTAATATATAAGTATTAGGGTTAGTATTTTTTATAGTTTTGATTTTAAATATTTCTGTTGTCCAATTTGGTGTGTAACCTTTTTCAAATGTATGCTTATATTTACTTATTCGAACATTATCATTTACTTTAAACTTGGGTTTCTGATATACTTTTAAATTGTTGTAGACTGTATTCAACAATAAATTTTCATTTGACGAATTTACTTCATTTGGGGTCATCTGTATTGTTCTATGAAATGTATCATTATCAGGGCAATTATGTAAAAAATTTCGCAGGGAATTTCTCCCAGGGAACAATTCCAACTAATAGCAAATGATAGGGAAAACAAAAAATTCTAATTGGAAAGGGGAGAAATTCCCTGCGGAATTTATTACATAATTGCCCTGTATATTTAGCAACAAGTTCTTGATATTTGTTTATCAATTTGTATGTTCCTTGGTAACTCTTTCCACATCATTCCTTTTAAGGTTCTGTTAAATCGTTCTACTATGTATGCCTTTAGAACACTATACGTTGAATAGTGATTAATATGATTCTATTGCATTAGTTGATGAAATTGATTATTGAAAAATTCTTTACCGTCATCTGTTTGTAAATTTCTTGGTTTTCTATTGTTGTTAGTGAAAATACTTTTCATAGCATTCGCTACGTTTGTTGCAGTTTTATTTTTTAATGCTACAGCCCAAGCTTTCTTTGAAAAGGTATCTATTACTGTTAGAAGATATCGATATCTGTTATTATGTTCTGCATAATTTCCCATTTACACCAAATCTGCTTGCCATAAATCATCAATTCCTTTCATTATAACCCGTCTTCTTTTAAAATTTTTACGCGCTTGTTTGTGCAGTTCATTAACTATTTCTCTCTTATCTGAATTCATTTCCTTTATAATAGTTGTTCCTTATTAATATCTAAACAGGAATTTCATATGCTTATATATAATTTTTATGCTTTGATTTTAGGAAGCTCGAGTTTTCGCTTTTTAACAACATCTACAGCAGCATTTTTATTAATTGACTTAAATATAAATTCTTCAATATTATCAAATCTTTCCTCGATATTCTTTAAGAAGCCCTCATTTGCAAAATGAACTAGATCAATCACTACTTTTTCAATAGCTTTAACATCGTCATCGATCTCTTTTGTAATCAACTCTCGTAATACTTTTACATCTCGTTTGATAACGTTTAATTGTGAATTATAATCGTTTTTAAGTTTCTCACTTTGGTTCTTAATGGTTTTGATGATAACATGTATTTTCTGGATATCTTTTGCAATGGCATCCATTTGGAAATTACGTACTTTTGGATTGTACATTTGGATTGTACGTACTTAACTTTAAATTATTTATATTAGTCTTAATGGAACTTTCTCCAAACTTATTTATATAACTCATTTTTAATATATTATGTCAGCTTCTCTTAATTCTTCAACAATGGAAATTATTTCGTTTTTATGATTATTATGACCAGCACTTTCTGATGAAAGAAGTAAACGTAATCTGTCAACAAGTTCATTTGGATCATCCCAATATATATAATTAGATTTACGATTATCTGCAGTTTTATTAATAATCCGTTACCTTTTTTTAAAACATTTGGTTTCGTAGTAAATAAATGTTTTATTATATTAACATATTTATATGCTCGTGTACCTTTAATTTGTCCATGTGGCTGATATTGTCGTTTGTATGCATTTGTACTCGTTAAAAGTTCTTTGTAAGTTTTCAAATCATTTTTAGTGTAATGTAGGGGTTTTGAATGAAAAACTAATTCGAAAGTAGTACAAATATAGGGATACTAGCGCAATGTATTTTTCCCATAAGGATCATTCTAATTAGAATATGTATTTTTCCCATAAGGATCATCCTAATTAGAATATGTAGTTTTTCCATAAAGATCATTCCAATTAGAATACGTATTTTCCATAAGGATCATTCTAAGTAGAATACGTATTTTCCATAAGGATCATTCCAATAAGAATATGCATTTTTTCCATAAGGATGATTCCAATTGGAAAAATTTTATAATTCTGATACATATATTTTCCATAGGAATCAAACCAATTAAAAAAAATAGGTCATTTTAATTGGAAAATTTTGTAGGGATACTGGCGCAATGTACTTTTTTCATATAAGGATCATTCTAACTAAACATTTTCGAATAGAAAAATTATACTAAATTCCAAATTAGAAAAATGTGATAATTCTGATACATATATTTTCCATCAGGATTAAACCAATTAGAAAAATATGAAAGAGAAACTAAAGTGAGAGTATATATTTTTCCCATAAAAAGTTTTAACAAAGACAGTTTTTGTATATGGACTAATTCGAATGAAATTCTCATTTTATTAATTTTATAAAAATGAAAGTTGGATTGACTCACAAAAATGTGTATAAAAGACCAATCAGAATTAAATTTTAGTTATTGTTCTTCAAAGTCACTTGAAATTACGTTCAAAAAATAGTAAAAATGAAGTTTAACATAACAATAGAATTTTGTTATTTATTATATGAAAGTTTAAGAAATACATACAAATTTTAATTAATTTTTGTTTGTTTTTAGATCTATCAACAAATAATTAACATTGCCCAAGGAAAAAAATCTGAATACACGAAAATTTATGATATTCCCTTAAATGAACCTTACAAAATTTTAAGTTTTGAATGGAAGGTTACACAATATGGATCCAAAGTTATTGTATATTTAGACAACAATAAGTGGTTTTATCTTCCGCAAAGAATCGTTAAATATTTAAACAGAGAGTATCCTTACTTAGCAAAAACGAATGACAAAATTTGGACAATTATTTACAAAGGACGACAATCACCAAATGGTTCAGCAATATTTGAACTAAATTATAGCTAAATTATTTTATTTGTCACAAGAAATTTTATGTAGTTGCAAAATTTTTAAGACAATAAACGTGTTTAGTAAAGTGAAGCGAGCCTCTATTATTTATTGATTTTCATGTTAAACGACGTGCGCATGCACATTAACAAAATGAATTTGAAATCCATTTCAGGAAAATTTAGTTGGAAATTTTTTAAATAAAATGCATGCAAATTCATGGATGGAACAGTTAAAACTTGAATGAAAGTTAAACATGCATGTGCAAGACATGAAAGTTAAACATGCACGTGCAAGACATGAAAGTTAAACATGCATATGCAAGACACATGGTCATATGTATATACATATGTATATGCATTGCAATGTTTTATTACTTTGTTCATTTATATGGACATTTTCAAAATTCTTAAAAAATAAATAACACGAAAAAACTGTTAAGAATGAAAGACATGCGTATGCATGCTTTTTGCATATCCCAGCATCTAGATGTATTTTGCTTAAATCTAATTTTTATTTTAAGAAAAAAAGGATAGAGCACTTAAAATTTAATGAAAGTTAAACATGCATGTGCAAGACAGATGGTCATATATACATTGCTTTGTTTTTAAATCTTATTTTAATTTGTTCTGAGAAAAAGGCTATGTGAAAAAAAACTAATTACAAAAAATATATTTTCTGTAAAGGACAAACAAATAAATAATAAATAGTTTGGAAATTCCCAAACAAGGATAATTATCCGTTTGCAGTAATTTATGAGGTCATAAAATTGAAATTGTCTTCATTACATACTTTTTATAACAAAGAAATATTAAAAAGAAGAAAGAAAGACATTCGTATGATTGTTTTTAGGTATGTCGTAGTGTAGGTGCGTTAGCTAAATCTTTGTTTTATTGAAGGACAAACAAATCTTTTTTTTTTGCTTTATTAACCAATTTACAAGATCATAATTAGAATAAATTCGTATAACCTCATATGCTAAGTTTGAAAGTTTTACATTGAAAGGTTCCGGAGATATAGAGGAGCAAAAAGTGCATATTTTAAGACATACTCACTGACCAATGACACACTCATCAAATTGATGAAGCACTTCCGCTATAGCTAGAGAGCTAAAATTTGGTACACGAAAAGATCTAGGTGAGCAATGAACCAGAAAAATCTAAAAATCCGAAAATTTTAACCAGGAGGGCGGGGCCACGCCCATAAAAATTAAAATTTGTGCTATTGAGCTGAAATTCGAAACAGAGCTAGGTCTAGGTGAGAAATAAACTAAAAAAAATTTAATACCCGAAAAATTTGGCCAGGAGGGCGGGGCTACGCCCATAAAAGTCAGAATTAAAAATGATAATGTAAGGCGCTTCATGGAAGCTATTTTATTGAAATTCGGCATACATACTGCGATAATGCAAGGCTATAATTTTTTTACTAAATAAGTGGGCGTTGACGCGCCCATACAATTTAAAACTCATTTTAATGCCCTGCGGCTCAGCATATTTAGATATACTATTTATCTAGCTATTATTACCCGTTTGTAACGAAACTAGACACGAATAATAAGCACTAGCCCAAAAAAATTTTGACTTTGGAAAAGTCTAGAAAAATCTGAAAACCCATAAATTTTAGTTAGAGGGGTGGGGTTGCGCCCATAAAAATTAAAAATTTAAAGTTGCGCTTATGAGCTGAAATTTGATACACAAGTAGGTCTAGATGAGAAGCCAAGTAGAAAAATCTGAAAACTCAAAAAATTTTACCAGAATGGGCGGGGCTACCCCCATAGAAATTAACAAACAATAAAAATAATATACAAGTAGGTCTAAGTGAGAAACAAACTAGAAAAATTTGAAAACCCAAAAAATTATACCAGAATGGGCGGGGCCACGCTAATATTGTTTTGAACTAAATACTTAATAAACAGCTTTTAATTCAAGCCAATTTAGTGAAATCTTGCATCACCTTAAAAATTGGGCGTGATCACTCTCATAAAATGTTAGCCTTGTGTTTAATCTACATCGATCTAGCATATTTTAGAAGAAAATTAGCATGAATTATAAGCGCTGCTCACAACAAAATTTTGAGTTAGGAATAGTGAGGAGAGGTAATGCTGATAAAATCTAAAGATATAATTCGCGCTAGAGAGCTGACATTTTATACACTAGTAAGTGTAGCTGCGTAAGCCAATGGAAAAATCTTAAAACATAAAAGTTTTACCCGGTATGCGGGGCCACGACGTTAACATTCCAATTCGCACTAGCGTTATTAAATTTGATACACAAATAAATCTAGATAAGAGATCACTAAGAAAAATCTGAAAACCCAGAAGTTGCTATCAGAGGGCGGAAACAAGCACTTCAAATTCAAAATTAACATACATTTTATTAAAACTTTTCATACACATTGCACTTATCCAAAAAAAATCCCTATTTTGAAAAGTAGCCGTGACTTCACCCATAAATCTTAGTTCAGGTACTTCGGCTTAGCAGTTTTTAATTCAAAGCTTAGGTATTTGTTATAAACTTTTTAATACCAAACTTTGCATGAACCATAAGCACTAGCAGATATAAAAATCAGCGGGGCCAGGCTCATGAAAATTTTACATAATATTATACTATAGAGAGCTGACATTTTGTAGACAAATAGTAATTGATTTACTCAATCAGAAAGTCTAAAAATTAAAGCACCAGCTACCCTATTGAAATTTTGCATGCACATTGGGCATATCCTTTTGATATATGTACTTGGCTAATCAGACTTTAATATGTAAATTTATTGAGAAATTAGACGGGATCACGTCCACTAAAATTTACGCTCTATTTAACATGTTTCTTTCCAGAGGACTCTTACCAAATTGCGTACACACTAGCGACTCTTTGCAATGACACAATGGTGCATATTTGAGGTCAACAATTCAACACCCATCACACTCTTACCCATTATTTTATGTAACTCTGCCATTTTCAACAGACACAGTGATCATGAATAGAAATAAAATACACAAGAAATTTTAAGTTTAAAAATTGTTATTATTATATTCAAAAAGTACTCAGATCCTCACAAAAACATAAATGTGAAAAACGGCCAAGTTCCTATCCAAAATTTTTCCCATTAAAAGTTGTGAGATATAAATTTTGACCAAGTTCTTCTTTGCCACAATACCTAACACAGAAATATATTATGTATGATATAAATTTGTAATCGTAAGGGTGTCATATAATTTCTAGATAATCTGATAACTTGGCATAAAACCCTCCTTTAATTTCATGTCCTTGATAGTCTTTTAATATATGTGTATTTGGATTAGTATTTTTTATAGTTTTAACCTAAATGAAAAAAAAATCATATAGAACATTAAATAAAAGCCATAGGTGCTCACCCTTCATAAAATAAACATATGTATATGTATCTTATTAATGTAAACATATTATCAGTATAAAGCAACAGAAATTTCGTCATACAAAGTCATCTTGTATCCTAGAGGAGCCGTCGATAGGGTATACCTAAATTATATGAAAACGAGTTCGTTTTCTGTTGATCGCTATTAAAGAAGAAAATATGTTTGTTCATTATGATTTAACTAATTTAAAAGTACATTTAAATTCAGTCTCATACCCTCACTTCTTAACATAAAAATTAAAAATAAATGTAATCCAATTCTATATTATACTATGTATCAAAAATTTCAAAATAGCTGTTATATGAAAGAATCTCTCTTCTAACTGCACCAGAGTTTAAGAAAAAAAACTCCTTTTATTCAATTTAATAAAACTTTAATTTGAAGCAGTAAGCAAATACATCAGCTTACTGTATTCTTATTCATAATCGTATAATAGAATATATAACCCCTAAAGGACAAAGTCTAAAAGTCTTATAAATTAAGAAATATAGAAAATAACATATTTTTATAAACGCGTAAAGTTGCAAAAGTAATTCAAATGATTTCATCGCAAAAAACAAACAAAAAGCAGCGTTGTTGTCAACAATTATGAAAATAATAATTACAATATAAAACTCCCTATTCCCTACTCTATTACTATAGAGTATGTAAGTACATATCTTCAGGAATTCAGTTTTACTTAAACCAGAAAATCCTCACAAACTTTTAAGTAAACGCAGATAAAAATTAAAATGTTTTTAATTTCACCAACAACAGACATCACATGACAAAAAATAAAATAAAAAATGTATTCAAAGATTGAGTTGAACACTTATTTGTATGTACATATATATGTACATACATACATACATACATAAAATCAATTTGTATATATGTATGTATACATATCAAATTTCTTATCAATGCTTAAGTATTTATTAGATCTACATCATGAAAATATATGAAGCGTCGTTTAGTTAAAGCACAATGCAAATATAAACAATCCATACACTCAGGGAAAATCTGCAGCTTAAAAATAAGAATTCATCACATTAATTCAATAATTTTTAATATAATAGAAAATGTATATTGAGATATCTACAAACTAATGAGTTTAATAAATAAATACTGTAAATTAATATTTTGTCCATATTGAAATAAGAAATTTCAATATGACTAAACCTTTGTTAATGGTTCTTATTAATTCAGCATGGTTTTTACTGATTTCAAGTTGGTTTTTCTCTGTGTGCAGAAAACTCTTTCAGTCAAAGAAGACGGATGTAGTTAAATAAACAAAATCTGTAATATAAACAAATTTCACACAGAGAGACTTTAACGCGAGACAAATTTAAGCATGAGAAAATATAAAGCAATCGTAAGTATAAAAGCATACTAGGAATAGGGAAGTCCAGATATATGATAGTATTTTATAGTACCATATGTCGATATTGAAAACAATTTATTCGTACCTACATATAAATACCAGCTCAAATACACACACATAGCAGAATTCATATAAGAAATATCCAAGAAAATTTCAACAACACCCCATCTTTTGCAAATCATGACGAGCCTTAAATTCTCCCTCAGATATACATACACAAATTCTCATGATCATACATAGGTACATATACAATATACAAGATTAATCTCAACAACACAACACTCTCACCTACCTGAAATTACAGATAGTCTTAAACTTCTACAGACGTCTATACACATAGATTCTCACGGCTACATATTACAAGAACACCTCGGCCCTAATAAATCACAATCATCTTAAATTCTTACAAAAATACATACAACATACATACACATAACCAATTTACCTTAACAACATCCTCACCCACCTCAAATCACGATCAGCCTTAAACTACTATAGACAGACACATCCACAAATCCCCATGGATACATATTACGTCAACAACCCTGCCCACCCAAATCATGGTCAGCCTTAAACTCCTACAGACATACAAACACACAGATTCCCCCAGTTGCATATTACTAGAACACCTCACCCCTCATAAATCACAATCAGCCTTAAGCTCCTACAGAAATACACACATTGAAATTCCTACCAACGTACACACACACACACACACACACACACATTCACACACATTCACACACATCTACACACGCAATCGATCTACCTCAACTACACCCCGCCCCCTGCCAATCAAACCTTCACCTAAATTCTCACAGACAGACAGACACATCCACAAATTCCTTTGGTTACATATTACGCCAACAACGCCACCCACTCAAATCACGGTCAGCCTAAAATTCCCACAGTCTAGCAACACCTACATTAGTATTAGAAAAAATAACTTTCACGTTTTCCCGTCGTCATTAGGAAAAATCATTTTCCCGTCGGCATTTGAAAAAACAATATTCATGTATTGCCCGGCATTAGGAAAAATTATCATGCATTGCCGTAGGCATTAGAAAAAATTAATAATCACTATTTCACCATTGGTATTAGGAAAGATCATTTTCATGATTTTACTCGTCTGTATATACACACATAAAAACCGCCAAACTGTGAACCGCCTTAATACATACACACAAAATATTCCACACACAAACATCCACGGTCAGGCAGACAGACAGACCGACAGACGGACAGACAGCCATACACTTAATGCAAACAAAAACTCCTAATGTAAACAAAAAAGTCCTAATGTAAACAAAAATCACAAATTTTTAAGAATTTAACAATTTTCAAATTTTAATTACCCAAATTTAACAATTTCAGCCCACAATTTTACAATTTCACCCACAATTTAACAATTTTAATTGATCCAGAACCGCCAGTTCACTACTACTGTTTTGAACTAATGGATATTTTTTCAAATCAGTTTCAGTAACTTGGTTATAATCTATTGCATCATCAAAATTGTTTGAACTTTCGTCCGGTGGTAGTGGTGGAAGTTGTGGATCTGTTACGTTATCATTAGATTGATAATCATCTGAGTTATAATCATCATCTTTTTTTAAAGGTTGAATTATGGACTTAGATGTATCATTCAGTATATTATCAGGTTGATATTCATTAATTTTACCAATTATCATATTTAAAGGCTTTGTTATATGTTTAAATGTATCTTCTAAAATATTAACTCGTTCCATATTATCGACTTTGAGATTTTTTAATTTTGCTTTCAATACTTCTCTTGTCTCAACAATATTTTTTAACAATTTATTATCCATAGTTCTTGTATTTATATGTGCTTGAAATCTGTCTTATATTTAATAATGATCTGCTTGCTATCTGCTTAAGCAACTGCTTTTTATCTGTTAATGATCTGTTTTATGTCTGATTGCAATCTGCATTATAACTACTTAAGATCTGCTTACTTATAGTTCTATGAATTCATCAAAACCTTTTCTATATCGTCCTTTATTTATCAAATCATCTTTACTGATAACAAGGAAGCCATATTTATGTTTCCAACATGCACTACATATATTTGTAAATTCTTTAAATGACATATCGCCAATTACATGATCATTATATATATGTCGCAAATTCATTTCATCCTGTTTAAATAGTATAATCATATTCACATTATCACGTATAAGATGCTTGGGGATTTTTGTGTATGTTTGACATAAATAAAAACAATCTATATTCTTATGTCTACCCATACAAAAGTAATCTCTTATAGTGTCTTGTTTTCCACAAATAACATCATCAAATATTATGATAGAATGTGAGTTTGCTGTTGTCGGACTTAAAACTTTCTCGTTTTCCGCAAATGTAAAAATATTTATTCCTTTTATTGGCTCTATGAATTCCTTGAGATAACGGTATTTTGGTTGATACAAAGATTTTGAATACATGTAAATGTTTTTAAAACTTAAACCGTCGGGGCTTTCTATTAGACTAATCATGACATTAGTTTTGCCGCAATTTGAAGGACCTACAATTAATGCTCGTATTGAATTTGGTAAAAGTATACTATGTTAAATTTTCGGCTTGTTTTCTTGTGCTTCATCCACATTTCTTACTGCAATTTGTTTAGCTTGCTTTACTAATCGCATTTTTATAACTAACTTGTACCTGATTTACATTAAGAATTTTTTCATGAAATTTCATGAATTTTGTTGCACGCAACTTTTTCTATTTGCTAATTGAAGGGCTATAAAAGAGAGTTTTATATAAAAAAGGACGTAGAGTGAATCTCTGATGCATTTTTGACGACTTTTTTGATATAAGTTGTTCCTCCAGGCCTCCTATTGATAAATAAAAAATTTTCATGCAACTAATTTCATGAAAAAAATGCTTAATGTAAATTAGGTATTGGTTTTGATATAAATTTCTTATTATTTGTATAACGAAAATTTAGCATTTAAGTTTATAGTGTCAATCATATTACATGTATAATATATAATTATAAAAATAAAAAAAATGGTTATAAACTATAAAATGGGAGTTAAAGATAATCAGTATAAAATTGGTAGTGGATTAGTAAACAACTTAATAAACAAATTACCTGTTGAATTACATTTACCTGGTTATCAGTTTTGTGGACCTGGAACAAAACTTGAAAAACGTTTAGCAAGAGGCGATAAGGGAATAAATGCATTACATGCAGCTTGTCGGGAACACGATATTGCATATTCACAAACAAACGATATTAATAAGAGACATAACGCAGATAAAATTTTAGTTGAAAAAGCTTGGCAACAAGTCAAATCTAGAGATAGTGGTTTTAAAGAACGAGCTCACGCTTGGTTTATAACAAACGCTATGAAATCAAAAGTTAAATTAGGATTAGGTGTGAATGATGCCAAAATGCATAAATCTAGAAAGTCAAAGAAGAAAAAGAGTGAAATCAAAAAACATGTGATAGAAAATTGTTTTCAATAGCTGTTAAAAACACTCTAAAACCCTTGAAAAATGAAAAACCAGACAATTTAAACGCTGCTGTAAAAATTGCATTAAAATCCATTACTTCGAACTTCAAAGGGAAGAAGAGGGCTAAATATTATTATACCGAGAGTTATACCAATGCCCAAAATTGGTGGATTTCTTCCATTAATTCCAATCCTTACAGCTCTGTTAGCACTTGGAGGCTTAGCTAGTGGTGGATCAGCTATTATTAAGGCTGTAAATGATATAAAAAATGGAAAAGAACAACTTGCAGAAGCTACTCGACATAATAGACATATGGAATCAATTGTTATGGGAAAAGGCTTATATATTAAACCATATAAATCTGGATATGGACTTTATTATAAGCAAGCTCCAAAAAACTTCTAGATAATTTACCTAATCGACCATTAACTGATCTGGATTTAACAAAATATAGTAAAAAAACTCAAAAACTTTAGAGGTGTTTTTATGCGTGATCGTTTGCCTGAGAAACCATTAGTTCAGGAATGTGGTATTGTTAATTTAGATAATTCATTTCATTGACAAATAGGAAATTGGGAATTTTGAATTAGAAATTCACTCAGCACGCTTTCAACAATTAAGCTTTGTTCACCTTCTCTGCTTAAGCAATATGATAAAATAAATAAAATTAAATTAAAATGTATTATGAATATAAATAAAATTAAATTAAATTATTCCTTGTTTTGTATTATTTTTTTAAAGGAAATTTAGGAATCATTTATTCGAATAGAAAATTACAGAAACTTGTATGTATTGAAAATTATAAGGACTTATCCGATTATCTAAATTGTTTCTCTTTATGAAAATATGAAATTTAATGGAATTTCATAATATTGTGAAATTCAATTTGTTTTGTGCAGAACCTCTCAGGGAAAACAAGACTGTGCATGTTTAAGCGATATGAAAACAAGAATTTGCAAATAAGCCAAAACAAACATTTTTTGATTCAACGGAGTAAAGCCAATAAATTCTCATATTTCATTCTCTTTTCAATATTTTATATAAAATTTTTTCTTAAAAATTTATTTACATATGTACATATGTACAATAGTTTTTCTTAATAAATAGGATTTTATGTACAATAATTTTTCTTAATAAATAGGATTTTATTTAAAATCATTTTAACAACAATAAATAAGATTTTCCTTACAATAATTTTAACAACAATAAATAGGATTTTATTTACAATAATGTTTCTTAATAACTAAGATTTTATATACAATTTAAAAATTAGCCACTTAACTAAAAATTAACTAATTTTAGCTATTTTCTTGCATTCTAGCAATTTCATCTAGCAACATATCAAGTTCGTATTCAGGATTAGTTTCCTTAATACGAAAATGATACCATCCATATGTGTTAATATTATTTGACCTAATTTTTCTCTTATCGTCTCCATAACTTAAGACTACCTTATTTAATTCACTAGTATATATCTGGTGAAGCTTAGATTTAAATGTTAACATATTATCGTATACATTAGTCTTATTGAATAAACAGTTTCTATAAGTAGCTAAACTATATTTACATAATATGGATCTTTTTACCCCCTTCGATTTTTTAACGTCATTTTGATTTTGTACACTGAATGAGTACATTTTTGATCGCAGCCCAACAAATTCTGTCATTATCTTACCGCAGTTTTCATCCTTCATCATGCCTAAAACTTTTTTATTTATTAATGGGAAATTATAAGTATTGTCCTTGGGATAGTCCGCTGTATCAAAATGTTCTTCTATGTCATTTTTTATGTCAGCGTAAAAGTCATCCGTCTTTATTGAATATATAAAAAAGAGTCCGTGTCCATATAGTGCAATGAGAGTTTTGTCTTAAACTTAGGTTGCATGTACCCATAATGAAAATTATACATTTTCCATTTGGACGACTCGAGTACACAAAATCCTAAGTAAATTGGTTTATTGTAGCAGGTTTTGACTCTAGTCATTTCGATTGCTACCAGATCTTCGGAAAATATAGATAAACTATGAAAATTTGGTTTTGATATCCAATCTTGAGCCCCCAAACGATTACAATTCGTTCTCTCCCAATTATTGACAATTTTAACATCTCTCCTCTTATCCACATTTTCCATGGTTTTACCATAGACTGCATTAGTAAATAGTTTGAAAAAGTTTTTTTTCAAAAGCATTTTTAGCAGTGGCTCTATGTCTGGTATTTAGGTCAATACAGCCTTTTAACCATGGAGATTGTTTAAATGCTAGAATACGATGTGTTTTCTTTAAAACTAAGCCATTTTCTAAGCATTGTTTCAGAACTCTAAAGTGTATCACGTATGATTGCTTTGTAGAAAAATCGGTTATCAACTTGCTATATTTAGCTTGCAGTGGTTTTTTATTTTCAGCGCAAAAAGGCAGGTCATTATGTAAGCCATGTAAGTGAGAAGGATAATCTAAAGTGACCTCATATACATAACCGTCTGTTCCATTGTTAGATATGCTGTTTGGATCCAGATTCAGCTCGTCTTGCGATAACCATCTGAACCCACCATGAGGAAGATATTCCGACATTGCCCAACCGTAAAGGTTATTTGCGTCTAAATAGACAAGAAACTCTGAGGGATTCTCTTTATCGAAATCTTCCAAATATTTGTTATTCGCTTTCGAATATCTTTGGCTACACTGTACGATTCCCCCACGTATACCTTATTTCATAAAATTGTACATGTCTATGTCCGTCAATAATTCTAGTTCAATTTTTGTGTATTTTAACATTGCATCCCAGGAAAGTCCAGGTGCGGTATAGTATTGATATGGATCATGCTCATAAATACCTTTACAAACTTTTCTAAAGTTCTCGAAAATATCTGTCAGTAAGAGGACATCTGTTTTTAAGTAAAGTTCCATGTAATCTTTCATTATTTTGCAACCAAAAGTATTCCAAACCTATACCGCATGTGAGTATTCCTCTAAGGAACACTCTTTATTGTTCAACTTATTAAAGAAATCACTGCGTGAAGGCAGATGGCAATCGTCTAATTTTTTGAATGAATTTAGGTACTCATAGGGGAAAATACCTTTCTTCTTAATTTTTTTTTTTTTTTTTATAATGCATGTATTTATTTATTGTATCTTCATATGTGAACTAACAATAAGTATTCAAATCTTAAATCTATAAAAAAAAATTATTAGGCCCGACCAGTGTCGGACATAAACTTAGTGGTAGTTATAAATAATACATTAGTAGTGATAATCAAAAAAAAGGGGTGGGGGGGGGGAAGTATTTTCAAGTAGTCCCATCTGGAGTGTTAGGTATAAGAGCCCGTGTGTCCCTCTTTTTTAAGCGGATGTGTCCAGTAAAGTTCAAAATATTACAAGCAAGCGGATTAGGATGTGATTCGAGTTTTGTTAAATATTTGCCTGCGTATTTTGCAATTTCTTCAGTCACTAGTGGCATATTTAAATCACGATGTATAATAGAATTTTGGATGTACCATGGAGCCGATGTTATTAACCGTAAAATTTTGTTTTGCCTTCGTTGGATTCTCTCGACATTGGAAGCTGAAGCAGTGCCCCATAACTGAATTCCGTAGCACCATATTGGCTTCAAAAGCGACTTGTACAGTAAAAGTTTGCAGTCTAAGCTGAGTGTTGAGTTTCTGCCAATCAACCAATATATTTGAGTTAACTTAAGTTTCATCTGAGTTAACTTAGAGTCAATATGATGTTTCCATGTAAGTCTTCGATCAAGGTGTATACCAAGGTATTTCACTTGGGAATGTTGAGGAATATTATGATTGTTGATTCGAATGGGGGAGCAAGTATCTCTTCTTAGGGTGAACGTTATATGGACACACTTTTGTTCATTGACTTTAATTCTCCATAAGTTCAACCATATTTCCAGCTGAGTGATATATTCCTGGAGATTGCGGGATGCCTCACAAGGGTTTCGTGCACACTCATACAGGCTGTATCATCGGCAAAAGTAGAAATATGGATATTGTTGCTCACAGGCATATCACAAGTATATATTAAATACAAGACAGGACCCAGAATACTACCCTGGGGCACACCAGAAGATATAGATTCGGGCACACTCGTGAACTCTCCTTCCACAACAGTGAACTTCCTATCAATAATATAACTTTCCAAAAGCTTTTGAATGTTTATTGGCAGATATGTCTTCAATTTTAAAACTAGGCCTTCGTGCCATACTTTATCAAACGCCTGAGAAACATCAATAAAGAGAGCAGAACAATACTTCTTTTCTTCAAATGTTCTTCTTACAACTTGGACCAGTCTATGCGTTTGTTCAATCGTGCTGTGCTGACTTCTAAAGCCAAATTGATGGTCCGGGATGCACCCATTATCAGTTAAAATTTTTGACAATTTAGTCATGAGCAGCTTTTCAAAAAGCTTTGAGATTGTAGATAGTAAGCTTATAGGCCTATATGACTCAGTCTTGGTAAGATCTTTGCCCGCCTTTGGAATCATTTTGATCTTGGCAAGTTTCCAATTATGTGGAAAATACTGCATTCTTAAAATAGCATTAAAAATAAATAGCAGGATTCTTATTGCAATATGCGGCAAGTTAATGAGCATTTTGTTACTAATGCCATCAATACCTGGAGCTTTCTTCGGGTTGAGTTCAGCAATTACTTTTTGTACTTCACGCATCTTAAACCTTAAGGGACGAGGGGGTAGAGAAACTACACTCGGTAAATCAGCAGCACCCGTACATGAATTGGGAGTGAATACAGATTTTAAATGCTCAGAAAATAAGTTACCTTTCTCACTATCACTTCTTGCCCAGCCTCCGGTCGCAGTACGCAATGGTGATTTAAGATCAACGGGTCGTTTAAGATTTCTAGTAGCGCGCCATAAAGAGTAATTAGATGCGGACGTTACATCAAGACCTTCTAAATACTTTTCCAGTAGTGCAGTTTTTTCCGATGATAGCAGCTCTTTGAGTCGTTTAGTACATTCTTTAAGTCTGATTTTATTTAGGGGTGATCTGTGTTGTTGCCATTCTCTTCTAGCTCTCCTTTTTTCACATACAAGACGTTCAATTTCCGTAGAATAAATTCTGTTAAAGCCGGTCTGCGGATAGGAGGTAGTGGCGTGTTCAGCAGCCTGTTTAATATTTTCGTTAAGATTGGCAATATTAAATTCAATATCATTGCATGATCTAAGCTGAATGTTTTCTACGCAGTGACTACTAAGATATTTTTTGAATAGCAGCCAGTTGATTCCATTAATCATCTTCACATATGAGTTAGTTAAATCACTCCTTAGTGGGTTGAAAATTGTAACTATTGTTGGAGAGTGATCGGAGGACAGATCTAGAGAGGCCTCTACATGAATTAAGTCCCTATGAATATTTTTCGTGACGGCAAAATCTATAACATCTGGAATTTTTCTTACGTCAGTAGGCCAGTAAGTAGGCTCCCCACTCGAAATGACATCTAAGCCCATTTTTGAAATTGTATTGAACAAGGCTCGACCTCTAGGTGTAACAAGACGCGATCCCCAGTAGGTATGTTTTGCATTGTAGTCACCAGCTGCCACGAAACAAGATCCAAGCGATTTGTAGAACTTCTCATACTGATCTTAGCTAACTGAAAATCTGGGAGGTGAGTAAATTGATGATATCACGAAATTCGCACAAAAATTTTCTACGAAAATATTCGTCGCTTGCAAATATTCTTCACTAACGTTGTCAAGGACATAGTGCTTGAGTCTTGACTTAATCAGAATTGCTGATCCACCACATGCTCTCTCTCTCGGGTCCTTTGTATCATATAAAGTGTAACCATTTATTTTAAATAAGCTTCTTGAGGTCAAATGAGTCTCAGAAACCAACATTATATCAATATTTTTTTCCATGAGGAAGTGCTCAAGTTCATTTTTATGTTGGCGAATGCCGTTTGCGTTCCAGAAACATATTTTTAACGTGTTCATGCTTTATTAACAGTAGTTGTGAACTGGCGGTTCTGCCCCACAGTGGGTCGGTTCGCTAACCTGGCAGGTCAAAATTATTTGATGGTCAGTCTATACGGTTTTTGAGGATGCTGAGTTCGACAAAAATAATTAAAAAATTCTAGCTCAATTTGTTAGGAAATATTACAGAGTTTTGCTATTGCGAACTTCGGTAGTATTAATTTTTCATGTAATATTTTCAATATTTAATTTTTCATATAATATTTTCAGTACTTTTAGAACAAGTTCTTAGCTGTCCAGAAATCCTTTTATTTTTTTTGATATTGAAATGGTAATATTTATGGTTTCAGTCCAGATAAATTAAGCATTCATTCCACTGTGCACCCCCAAATTGTTAAATTTGGGTAATTAAAATTTGAAAATTGTTAAATTCTTGGAAATTTGTGTTTTTTGTTTACATTAGGAGTTTTTTTGTTTACATTAGGAGTTTTTTGTTTACATTAACTTTGTGTGAACGGGTGATTTTTTTTGGGTTACATTAATTGTGATAACGGGTGATTTTTTTTTTGAGGTTTCATATGAGTGTATATGCCGACGGCAATACATGATTATTATTTTTTTCAAATGCCGACGGCAAAACATGTTTATTAATTTTTCCTAATGCCGAAGGCAAAACATGAATATAATTTTTTCAAATGCCGACGGGAAAATGATTTTTCCTAATGACGACGGGAAAACGTGAAAGTTATTTTTTCTAATGCTAATGTTGATAGACTGTGAGAATTTGGACGTGATTTGAGTAGGTGGCGTTGTTGCCGTACTATGTAACCATAGGAAATTGTGGATGTGTCTGTCTGTGAGAATTTAGGTGAGGGTTTGATTGGCAGGGGGCGGGGTGTAGTTGAGGTAGATCGATTGTGTGTGTGTGTGGGTATGTGTTTATGTGTGTGTGTGTGTGTGTGTGTGGGTATGTGTTTGTGTGTGTGTGTGTGTGTGTGTGTGTGTGTGTGTGTGTGTGTATGATTGTAGGAATTTCAATGTGTGTATTTCTGTAGGAGCTTAAGGCTGATTGTGATTTATGAGGGGTGAGGTGTTCTAGTAATATACAACCGGAGGAATCTGTGTGTTTGTATGTCTGTAGGAGTTTAAGGCTGACCATGATTTGGGTGGGCAGGGTTGTTGACGTAATATGTTTCCATGGGGATTTGTGGATGTGTCTGTCTATAGTAGTTTAAGGCTGATCGTGATTTGAGGATCTTGTTGAGGTAAATTGGTTATGTGTATGTATGTATGTATTTTTGTAAGAATTTAAGATGATTGTGATTTATTAGGGGCGAGGTGTTCTTGTAATATGTAGCCGTGAGAATCTGTGTGTATAGACGTCTGTAGAAGTTTAAGACTATCTGTAATTTTAGGTAGGTGAGAGTGTTGTGTTCTTGAAATTTATGCACAAGTAATTGTATATGTATGTATGTATGACAATGGGAATTTATGTATGTATATCTGAGGGAGAATTTAAGACTCGTCATGATTTGCAAAAGGGGGGGGGGGTGTTGTTGAAATTTTCTTGGATATTTCTTATATGAATTCTGCTCTGTGTGTGTATTTGAGGTGGTATTTATATGTAGGTGGAAATAAATTGTTTTCAGTATCGACATTTGGTACTATAAAATAATATCATATGTCTGGACTTCCCTAATCCTAGTATGCTTTTATACTTACTATTGCTTTATATTTTCTCATGCTTAAATTTGTCTCGCGTTGAAGTCGGTCTGTGTGAAATTTGTTTATATTACAGATTTTGTTTATTTAACTACATTCGTCTTCTTTGACTGAAAGAGTTTTCTACACACAGAGAAAACCCAACTTGAAATCAGTAAGAACCATGCTGAATTAATAAGAACCATTAGCGAAGGTTTAGTCATATTGAAATTTCTTATTTCAATAGGGACAAAATATTAATTTAGAGTATCCATTTAACTCATTAACTCATTAGTTTGTAGATATCTCCATAGACATTTTCTATTATACTAAAAATTATTGAATTAATGTCAAGCATGCTTATTTTTAAGCTGCAAATTTTTTCTAGTGTATAGATCATTTATATTTGCATTGTGCTTTAACTAAACGACGCTTCATATACATATGTACATATTTTCATTAGGTAGATCTGATAAATACTTCAACATTCATAAAAAATTTGATATGTATACATACATATCTACAAATTGATTTTATGTATGTATGTATGTATGTACATACAAATAAGTGTTTATTTCAATCTTTGAATACATTTTTTTTGTCATTGATGTCTTTTGTTCTTCTTGTTGTTGTTGTTGTTGTTGTAAATATCGTCTGTGTATACATAGATGCGATATATTCAGTTTTTTTTTTCTGCGTTTACTTAAAAGTTTGTGAGGATTTTCTGTTTTTAAGTAAAACTGAATTCCTGAAGATACATACTCTATAGTAATAGCAACTATAATAGAAATATTTCTTATACTTAATTTAAATTTTTTTAAAGTTGATGCAACGTTAGTAAGTTAACGTTAGAAATTTTTCGGGTACATAATTTTTTCTAACTATAGACTTTTTTCTTCACTTTCTACATTTGTTTTAGAAAACTTACTTTGCTTTTTAAAAATGTATAAACATTTTTAAATGAAACTGATCCGGCACTCCAGCTTAGGTACTGATAGTTTTTTTTTTTTTTTTGTTGTTAGTTAACTTACTTATTTTTTATTTTTTATTGATAAACATTGGAAATCAAAAGGGAGTTTTATATTGTAATTATTATTTTCATAATTGTTGAAAACAATCGCTGCTTTTTGTTTGTTTTTTGCGATGAAATCATTTGAATTACTTTTGCAACTTTACGCGTTTATAAAAATTATGTTATTTTCTATATTTCTTAATTTATAAGACTTTTAGACTTTGTCCTTTAGGGGTTATATATTCTATTATACGATTATGAATAAGAATGCAGTAAGCTGTTGTATTTGCTTACTGCTTCAAATTAAAATTTTATTAAATTGAATAAAAGGAGTTTTTTTTTTTTCTTAAACTCTGATGCAGTTAGAAGCGCTGGAGATTCTTTCATATAACAGCTTTTTTGAAATTTTTGATACATAGTATAATATAGAATTGGATAACATTTATTTTTAATTTTTATGTTAAGAAGTACGGGTATGAGACTGAATTTAAATGTACTTTTAAATTAGTTAAATCATAATGAACAAACATATTTTCTTCTTTAATAGCGATCAACAGAAAACGAACTCGTTTTCATATAATTTAGGTATACCCTATCGACGGCTCCTCTAGGATACAAGATGACTTTGTATGACGAAATTTCAGTTGCTTTATACTGATAATATGTTTACGTTAATAAGATACATATACATATGTTTATTTTATGAACGGTGAGCACCTATGGCTTTTATTTAATGTTCTATATGACTTTTTTTTTCATTTTATTAAAGTTCAGCGTATTGTATATATATTTCTGAAATGTTTAAGTGTGTTTTGTGTGCCCATCGGGCAGAGTGTACGTATTAGTTGGTCAGTCATTCTCTATTTTTATTTATTTTTTTTTCTTCTAATGTGCCACTCCTTTTTCAGATTTTACTACTTGGAATAGAGAATTTTTGTCTAATTTTTTGGTAGGTATATACATTAGGTATGTAGAAATTAGTTTAGATACAAAGAAATGCATGTTTAATATACAACTATTGTATCAAACCGATCTCAAATAACTCAGTTACCTCTACCAGCAATTCACCGTTGGTGTATTCATAAAGTGTTAGAAACAATGAAATATCTATGTTTTGAGAGAATTTTTCCCCTCAAGTATTTCTACATGAGGTTTGAGGGGTCAATCACTGTCGCATTCATATGTAATGATTATTCACTTAAAAAACGTCATCATCACCATCAATCATCTCCGTATACAATACATTCATGAGTTGGGTTGATCCAGATACAATTGCTGTCTCATCACCTTCTAACAGCTTTATATATTTTGCTAGTATGCATGCCTTAGCATGCTTCTATCGATAGTGACGTAAGAGTCCGAGATGTAGTAGTGTTACAATTAAAAATCTTTACTATTAGAATTTACCAGTTCGCTCTTTTGAATTTTTGCAAAGTAGATACATATGTATGTATTTCATTGACCACAAAATCATAAAATTTCTTTGCTTACAAAATTGTATGACGTGAGGATTTTTTTTTTTTTTTTTTTTTTTTTTTTTTTTTTTTTTTAATTATACATGCTTCGGCATGCTTTCATTTTTTTTCTATAAATTTATGTAATACTCATACAGATACAGATATAAAGTAAGATCTGTTTACTGTACATTTTAAAATTTATGCATGCTTCAGCATGATTCTAGTTGAAGCGTATATTCATTCACTAAGTTTGTTTGATACTTATTCATACACATGTACATTCTTAAAGATTGGATATCAAAGTCCAATTTCCGTAGTTTATCTATATTTTCTAAAGATCTGATAGCTAAAGAAATAAATAGAGTGAAGATCTTCTGCTAGCGCTTTCGATGGGAAAATATACATACAACTTTATAAAAAGTGATAATATGATGTGCTGCTGAATATTGCACTATGTTATAGTTCATTTTAAACACTGAAGTTTTAGCAATATTTCATTCAGACCAACAAGTTTAGAGAATTCCACTACATTTAGTTAATTATCTTTCTTAAGACCCATCATTCCTAATCAATCCTACAAAAAACAACACAAACTAGATTTTTCGTTTTAATTTTATTTTTATTAAATTCAACATTCATTCTTCAAATTACTTTATACTATATTAAGTAGCTTTTCCTCATTTGTTGAGTTGACTTTAATAGGAGACATTTTAATGGTACGATGAACTTTTCTATTGCATGCATTGAGTAAATCTTTATACATACCAATCCACTTATATGAACCATTAAAGCTAATTCTTTTCACATCATACCTTTCAATGATCTATTAAATCATTCTAATATTGATGCTTTCATATTAAGTAATGTTTAATCTTCTATTTATGTATGAGCTTTCCCAAGTATTTATTAAAAAATTCTTTAGAATCATCTGTTTGTAAGTTCTTTGGTACCCGTACCACTTCAAAAATATTTTCCATTGCCTTGGTTTTTAGAGTGCAGCTTTTATTTTCAGCTGTACTTTGAGAATGTGTCAATTACAGTCTTCAAAAATCAACAATTTCTATTTTCTATAGAAAAGTTCTACATTTCACCTAACTTAGCTCCATAAAACATCATATATTCCTGTCATTACATCTCTACAAGCACAAACAGTTGTTGAGATTTAATATGGAGTTCGTTAACTAAATTCCTTTTTAAGGACATAGAATTGTTTCACAGATTTTTTCGAAAGTGTTGTGATCTACATCTTGCACTTTCAGCTATTTATACTAACATGTAGTTAATTTTCTAATCTATATATTTAACCGTAAACTCTTCAATTTGTTTTTAATTATTTACTTTTTAGAATTGCTTTTTCAATTTTATAACTGTCTTCTTTCTCTAATTTTATTTCACGTTGTAGTTCCTCAATTTGCATTTAAATATATTCTTGAATATTAATGCTTTAAGCTATATTATTAATTTGTCTTGTATTTTATCTTCATTCAGTTTAATGTAACTATCAACAATAGTTTGTATCTAATTCATTTATGCCTTCCAATACTGATAAGTCAGTATAAATGTCTTCAGAATTGGAAGTCTATGCGTAAAATCATCGTCATCATCATTCTCAGTATTAGCATCATTAAATATGATGGTATTATCAAATATTGTTCCTTCTACTAGTTTCTTTTGGGGTACTTGTCTATATCTTGAGTGAAGGTTTCTCAGGCTTTAAACTTGTATATTTTCAACTTCTGTCTTGATTTTACTTTCTTCTTTCATAAGAATTCTTTTAATATTTTTAGAACTATTTATGAATTCTTCTGCTATAGGTTTAAATGTATCTTTTAGTTGTTCACTTGTATCTATTTCACCAGTTTTTATACTACGAAGCTTTTTCTTCAACACATTTCTTGTCAACACCAACTGTTTTAAAATTTTCTCATCCAGGGCAAATAACAGGTATCAGCAATCATATCAGCTTTTCAGGAGCTGGTCTGGTTTTCAGATCAGCTTTTCAGGACCTGGTCTGGTTTTCAGATCAGCTTTTCAGGACCTGGTCTGGTTTTCAGATCAGCTTATCAGGACCTGGTCTGGTTTTCAGATCAGCTTTTCAGGACCTGGTCTGGTTTTCAGATCAGCTTATCAGGACCTGGTCTGGTTTTCAGATCAGCTTTTCAGGACCTGGTCTGGTTTTCAGATCAGCTTTTCAGGACCTGGTCTGGTTTTCAGATCAGCTTATCAGGACCTGGTCTGGTTATCAGATCAGCTTATCAGGAGCTGGTCTGGTTTTCAGATCAGCTTATCAGGAGCTGATCTGATTTTTAGATCAGCTTATCAGGTAACAGATCAGGCTATCAGGAGCTGTTCAGATTTTCATTTCAAGATATCTGAGTCAGATTTAGTTATCAGTGTACAAGTAGCTAGCCATTTATAACATTTATATACATGAAGTTTAAAGTCAGATGAAATACGAAAAAGTAAAGTTTTATCTAGTAAAATTATTTTCTATAACGATCATCGTTTAATTCACTATCTTTGCTTATAATCAAAAATCCATATTTATCCTTTCAACATGCTTTTTATTTTTCTCACCTAACTTAAACATTAAATATACATTATGATGATCTCTTATTAAATGTTTGGTGATTCTGGTGTAAATTTTACATAAGTAGAATGAATCAACATTCTTATCTCTCCCCATACAAAAATATGCTTCCCACACGCATCATCGTTAAATATCATATTGGAATTACTTTGGACTGAAATAACAGATTCACTATCGGTAAATTTTGTAATATATTATTATTTTAATTGATGTAATTAATTTCTTCAGATATTTATATCTGGGGTGATATAAAGATTTTGAGTATAAATAAATGTTCTCAAAATTTAAGTCCATTAGGACTTTCTAGCAAGCCAATCATAGCGTTTTTTTTTTCGTAATTTGACAGGTCAACTATTGTTGCACGAATAGAATTTGATATAAGGGAACTATGATTTATTTTTGAACTATCGTTCGATGAATCATCAATATTTCGTACCAAGAATTATTTATGTTGTTTTGACTAAGGGTATGAGTCAATATTTATAAAATCCATTTCATAAATATCAGCTCATGCTCATAGTCAAAACAAAGTATGCTTTAAGTGTTTAAAACCGCTATTACCATAAAAATGGTGGTTTTAAACACTTAAAATATACTTTGTTTTACTAACCGCATTTTATAACTAAATGCATTTCATAAATATTCACGCATACTCATAATCAAAACAGCATATAAATATCTCTTGTTTTGACTATGAGTATGAGTCATTATCTCTTATTATAGAAAAATAAAATAGTATGATTATATGATATCAGAAATCATGTTTTCCTATATCATATAACCATACTATTTGATTCTTTCTATAATAATAGATAATATTTATGAAATGCATTTATTTACAAAATGCGATTAGTAAAACAACATAAATATAGGATGGTATGAAATTTTGATGAATCATCAATATTTCGTACCAAGGTATTTTAGGTTGTTTTACTAACCGCATTTATGTAGCTAAATACATTTTATAAATATTATCTCTTATTATAAAAAAATAAACTAATACAGCTATACCATATCAGAAAATATTTTCTGAAATCGTATAGCTGCATTAGTTTATTTTTTCTATAATAAGAGATAATGATCCACACTCATAATCAAAACAGCATAAAAATATCCTTTGTTTTGACTATGAGTATGGATCAATATTTATGAAATGCGTTTAGTTACAAAAATGTGGTTAGTAAAACAAAGTATATTTTAACAGCCTTATTTATAACACTTATTAGGGCTTTATAAAGACTTTTTAAGAAAAAATTTTTATAAAAAATTTGTTTTAAAAAGCCTTTCCAAAGCCTTAATAAGTATTATAAATAAGGCTGTAAGAGTTTAAAATCAGTATTTTTTATGATAATACTGATTTGAAACTCTTAAAATATTCTTTGTTTTGACTATGGCCATTATCTCTTATTATAGGACAAATAAAATAATATAGCTATACGATTTCAGAAAATATTTTCTGATATCGTATAGCTACATTTTTAATTTTTCTATAATAAGAGATAATATTTATGAAATACATTTCATAAATATTGGCGCATACTCATAGTAAAAACAACCTAAAAATACCTTGGTACGAAATATTGATGAATCATCAAAATTTCATACCATCCTATATTTATGTTGTTTTACTAATCGCATTTTGTAAATAAATGCATTTCATAAATATTATCTATTATTATAGAAAGAATCAAATAGTATGGTTATATGATATAGGAAAACATGATTTCTGATATCATATAATCATACTATTTTATTTTTCTATAATAAGAGATAATGACTCATACTCATAGTCAAAACAAAGGATATTTATATGCTGTTTTGATTATGAGTATGCGTGAATATTTATGAAATGCATTTAGTTATAAAATGCGGTTAGTAAAACAAAGTATATTTTAAGTGTTTAAAACCACCATTTTTATGGTAATAGCGGTTTTAAACACTTAAAGCATACTTTGTTTTGACTATGAGCATGAGCTGATATTTATGAAATGGATTTTATAAATATTGACTCATACCCTTAGTCAAAACAACATAAATAATTCTTGGTACGAAATATTGATGATTCATCGAACGATAGTTCAAAAATAAATCATAGTTCCCTTATATCAAATTCTATTCGTGCAACAATAGTTGACCTGTCAAATTACGAAAAAAAAAAACGCTATGATTGGCTTGCTAGAAAGTCCTAATGGACTTAAATTTTGAGAACATTTATTTATACTCAAAATCTTTATATCACCCCAGATATAAATATCTGAAGAAATTAATTACATCAATTAAAATAATAATATATTACAAAATTTACCGATAGTGAATCTGTTATTTCAGTCCAAAGTAATTCCAATATGATATTTAACGATGATGCGTGTGGGAAGCATATTTTTGTATGGGGAGAGATAAGAATGTTGATTCATTCTACTTATGTAAAATTTACACCAGAATCACCAAACATTTAATAAGAGATCATCATAATGTATATTTAATGTTTAAGTTAGGTGAGAAAAATAAAAAGCATGTTGAAAGGATAAATATGGATTTTTGATTATAAGCAAAGATAGTGAATTAAACGATGATCGTTATAGAAAATAATTTTACTAGATAAAACTTTACTTTTTCGTATTTCATCTGACTTTAAACTTCATGTATATAAATGTTATAAATGGCTAGCTACTTGTACACTGATAACTAAATCTGACTCAGATATCTTGAAATGAAAATCTGAACAGCTCCTGATAGCCTGATCTGTTACCTGATAAGCTGATCTAAAAATCAGATCAGCTCCTGATAAGCTGATCTGAAAACCAGACCAGCTCCTGATAAGCTGATCTGATAACCAGACCAGGTCCTGATAAGCTGATCTGAAAACCAGACCAGGTCCTGAAAAGCTGATCTGAAAACCAGACCAGGTCCTGAAAAGCTGATCTGAAAACCAGACCAGGTCCTGATAAGCTGATCTGAAAACCAGACCAGGTCCTGAAAAGCTGATCTGAAAACCAGACCAGGTCCTGATAAGCTGATCTGAAAACCAGACCAGGTCCTGAAAAGCTGATCTGAAAACCAGACCAGGTCCTGAAAAGCTGATCTGAAAACCAGACCAGCTCCTGAAAAGCTGATATGATTGCTGATACCTGTTATTTGCCCTGGATGAGAAAATTTTAAAACAGTTGGTGTTGACAAGAAATGTGTTGAAGAAAAAGCTTCGTAGTATAAAAACTGGTGAAATAGATACAAGTGAACAACTAAAAGATACATTTAAACCTATAGCAGAAGAATTCATAAATAGTTCTAAAAATATTAAAAGAATTCTTATGAAAGAAGAAAGTAAAATCAAGACAGAAGTTGAAAATATACAAGTTTAAAGCCTGAGAAACCTTCACTCAAGATATAGACAAGTACCCCAAAAGAAACTAGTAGAAGGAACAATATTTGATAATACCATCATATTTAATGATGCTAATACTGAGAATGATGATGACGATGATTTTACGCATAGACTTCCAATTCTGAAGACATTTATACTGACTTATCAGTATTGGAAGGCATAAATGAATTAGATACAAACTATTGTTGATAGTTACATTAAACTGAATGAAGATAAAATACAAGACAAATTAATAATATAGCTTAAAGCATTAATATTCAAGAATATATTTAAATGCAAATTGAGGAACTACAACGTGAAATAAAATTAGAGAAAGAAGACAGTTATAAAATTGAAAAAGCAATTCTAAAAAGTAAATAATTAAAAACAAATTGAAGAGTTTACGGTTAAATATATAGATTAGAAAATTAACTACATGTTAGTATAAATAGCTGAAAGTGCAAGATGTAGATCACAACACTTTCGAAAAAATCTGTGAAACAATTCTATGTCCTTAAAAAGGAATTTAGTTAACGAACTCCATATTAAATCTCAACAACTGTTTGTGCTTGTAGAGATGTAATGACAGGAATATATGATGTTTTATGGAGCTAAGTTAGGTGAAATGTAGAACTATTCTACAGAAAATAGAAATTGTTGATTTTTGAAGACTGTAATTGACACATTCTCAAAGTACAGCTGAAAATAAAAGCTGCACTCTAAAAACCAAGGCAATGGAAAATATTTTTGAAGTGGTACGGGTACCAAAGAACTTACAAACAGATGATTCTAAAGAATTTTTTAATAAATACTTGGGAAAGCTCATACATAAATAGAAGATTAAACATTACTTAATATGAAAGCATCAATATTAGAATGATTTAATAGATCATTGAAAGGTATGATGTGAAATGAATTAGCTTTAATGGTTCATATAAGTGGATTCGTATGTATAAAGATTTACTCAATGCATGCAATAGAAAAGTTCATCGTACCATTAAAATGTCTCCTATTAAAGTCAACTCAACAAATGAGGAAAAGCTACTTAATATAGTATAAAGTAATTTGAAGAATGAATGTTGAATTTAATAAAAATAAAATTAAAACGAAAAATCTAGTTTGTGTTGTTTTTTGTAGGATTGATTAGGAATGATGGGTCTTAAGAAAGATAATTAACTAAATGTAGTGGAATTCTCTAAACTTGTTGGTCTGAATGAAATATTGCTAAAACTTCAGTGTTTAAAATGAACTATAACATAGTGCAATATTCAGCAGCACATCATATTATCACTTTTTATAAAGTTGTATGTATATTTTCCCATCGAAAGCGCTAGCAGAAGATCTTCACTCTATTTATTTCTTTAGCTATCAGATCTTTAGAAAATATAGATAAACTACGGAAATTGGACTTTGATATCCAATCTTTAAGAATGTACATGTGTATGAATAAGTATTAAACAAACTTAGTGAATGAATATACGCTTCAACTAGAATCATGCTGAAGCATGCATAAATTTTAAAATGTACAGTAAACAGATCTTACTTTATATCTGTATCTGTATGAGTATTACATAAATTTATAGAAAAAAAATGAAAGCATGCCGAAGCATGTATAATTAAAAAAAAAAAAAAAAAAAAAAAAAAAAAAATCCTCACGTCATACAATTTTGTAAGCAAAGAAATTTTATGATTTTGTGGTCAATGAAATACATACATATGTATCTACTTTGCAAAAATTCAAAAGAGCGAACTGGTAAATTCTAATAGTAAAGATTTTTAATTGTAACACTACTACATCTCGGACTCTTACGTCACTATCGATAGAAGCATGCTAAGGCATGCATACTAGCAAAATATATAAAGCTGTTAGAAGGTGATGAGACAGCAATTGTATCTGGATCAACCCAACTCATGAATGTATTGTATACGGAGATGATTGATGGTGATGATGACGTTTTTTAAGTGAATAATCATTACATATGAATGCGACAGTGATTGACCCCTCAAACCTCATGTAGAAATACTTGAGGGGAAAAATTCTCTCAAAACATAGATATTTCATTGTTTCTAACACTTTATGAATACACCAACGGTGAATTGCTGGTAGAGGTAACTGAGTTATTTGAGATCGGTTTGATACAATAGTTGTATATTAAACATGCATTTCTTTGTATCTAAACTAATTTCTACATACCTAATGTATATACCTACCAAAAAATTAGACAAAAATTCTCTATTCCAAGTAGTAAAATCTGAAAAAGGAGTGGCACATTAGAAGAAAAAAAATAAATAAAAATAGAGAATGACTGACCAACTAATACGTACACTCTGCCCGATGGGCACACAAAACACACTTAAACATTTCAGAAATATATATACAATACGCTGAACTTTAATAAAATGAAAAAAAAGTCATATAGAACATTAAATAAAAGCCATAGGTGCTCACCGTTCATAAAATAAACATATGTATATGTATCTTATTAATGTAAACATATTATCAGTATAAAGCAACTGAAATTTCGTCATACAAAGTCATCTTGTATCCTAGAGGAGCCGTCGATAGGGTATACCTAAATTATATGAAAACGAGTTCGTTTTCTGTTGATCGCTATTAAAGAAGAAAATATGTTTGTTCATTATGATTTAACTAATTTAAAAGTACATTTAAATTCAGTCTCATACCCGTACTTCTTAACATAAAAATTAAAAATAAATGTTATCCAATTCTATATTATACTATGTATCAAAAATTTCAAAAAAGCTGTTATATGAAAGAATCTCCAGCGCTTCTAACTGCATCAGAGTTTAAGAAAAAAAAAACTCCTTTTATTCAATTTAATAAAATTTTAATTTGAAGCAGTAAGCAAATACAACAGCTTACTGCATTCTTATTCATAATCGTATAATAGAATATATAACCCCTAAAGGACAAAGTCTAAAAGTCTTATAAATTAAGAAATATAGAAAATAACATAATTTTTATAAACGCGTAAAGTTGCAAAAGTAATTCAAATGATTTCATCGCAAAAAACAAACAAAAAGCAGCGATTGTTTTCAACAATTATGAAAATAATAATTACAATATAAAACTCCCTTTTGATTTCCAATGTTTATCAATAAAAAATAAAAAATAAGTAAGTTAACTAACAACAAAAAAAAAAAAAAAACTATCAGTACCTAAGCTGGAGTGCCGGATCAGTTTCATTTAAAAATGTTTATACATTTTTAAAAAGCAAAGTAAGTTTTCTAAAACAAATGTAGAAAGTGAAGAAAAAAGTCTATAGTTAGAAAAAATTATGTACCCGAAAAATTTCTAACGTTAACTTACTAACGTTGCATCAACTTTAAAAAAATTTAAATTAAGTATAAGAAATATTTCTATTATAGTTGCTATTACTATAGAGTATGTATCTTCAGGAATTCAGTTTTACTTAAAAACAGAAAATCCTCACAAACTTTTAAGTAAACGCAGAAAAAAAAACTGAATATATCGCATCTATGTATACACAGACGATATTTACAACAACAACAACAACAACAACAAGAAGAACAAAAGACATCAATGACAAAAAAAAATGTATTCAAAGATTGAAATAAACACTTATTTGTATGTACATACATACATACATACATAAAATCAATTTGTAGATATGTATGTATACATATCAAATTTTTTATGAATGTTGAAGTATTTATCAGATCTACCTAATGAAAATATGTACATATGTATATGAAGCGTCGTTTAGTTAAAGCACAATGCAAATATAAATGATCTATACACTAGAAAAAATTTGCAGCTTAAAAATAAGCATGCTTGACATTAATTCAATAATTTTTAGTATAATAGAAAATGTCTATGGAGATATCTACAAACTAATGAGTTAATGAGTTAAATGGATACTCTAAATTAATATTTTGTCCCTATTGAAATAAGAAATTTCAATATGACTAAACCTTCGCTAATGGTTCTTATTAATTCAGCATGGTTCTTACTGATTTCAAGTTGGGTTTTCTCTGTGTGTAGAAAACTCTTTCAGTCAAAGAAGACGAATGTAGTTAAATAAACAAAATCTGTAATATAAACAAATTTCACACAGACCGACTTGAACGCGAGACAAATTTAAGCATGAGAAAATATAAAGCAATAGTAAGTATAAAAGCATACTAGGATTAGGGAAGTCCAGACATATGATATTATTTTATAGTACCAAATGTCGATACTGAAAACAATTTATTTCCACCTACATATAAATACCACCTCAAATACACACACAGAGCAGAATTCATATAAGAAATATCCAAGAAAATTTCAACAACACCCCCCCCCCCTTTTGCAAATCATGACGAGTCTTAAATTCTCCCTCAGATATACATACATAAATTCCCATTGTCATACATACATACATATACAATTACTTGTGCATAAATTTCAAGAACACAACACTCTCACCTACCTAAAATTACAGATAGTCTTAAACTTCTACAGACGTCTATACACACAGATTCTCACGGCTACATATTACAAGAACACCTCGCCCCTAATAAATCACAATCATCTTAAATTCTTACAAAAATACATACATACATACACATAACCAATTTACCTCAACAAGATCCTCAAATCACGATCAGCCTTAAACTACTATAGACAGACACATCCACAAATCCCCATGGAAACATATTACGTCAACAACCCTGCCCACCCAAATCATGGTCAGCCTTAAACTCCTACAGACATACAAACACACAGATTCCTCCGGTTGTATATTACTAGAACACCTCACCCCTCATAAATCACAATCAGCCTTAAGCTCCTACAGAAATACACACATTGAAATTCCTACAATCATACACACACACACACACACACACACACACACACACACAAACACATACCCACACACACACACACACACACACACATAAACACATACCCACACACACACACAATCGATCTACCTCAACTACACCCCGCCCCCTGCCAATCAAACCCTCACCTAAATTCTCACAGACAGACACATCCACAATTTCCTATGGTTACATAGTACGGCAACAACGCCACCTACTCAAATCACGTCCAAATTCTCACAGTCTATCAACATGAACATTAGCATTAGAAAAAATAACTTTCACGTTTTCCCGTCGTCATTAGGAAAAATCATTTTCCCGTCGGCATTTGAAAAAATTATATTCATGTTTTGCCTTCGGCATTAGGAAAAATTAATAAACATGTTTTGCCGTCGGCATTTGAAAAAAATAATAATCATGTATTGCCGTCGGCATATACACTCATATGAAACCTCAAAAAAAAAATCACCCGTTATCACAATTAATGTAACCCAAAAAAAATCACCCGTTCACACAAAGTTAATGTAAACAAAAAACTCCTAATGTAAACAAAAAAACTCCTAATGTAAACAAAAAACACAAATTTCCAAGAATTTAACAATTTTCAAATTTTAATTACCCAAATTTAACAATTTGGGGGTGCACAGTGGAATGAATGCTTAATTTATCTGGACTGAAACCATAAATATTACCATTTCAATATCAAAAAAAATAAAAGGATTTCTGGACAGCTAAGAACTTGTTCTAAAAGTACTGAAAATATTATATGAAAAATTAAATATTGAAAATATTACATGAAAAATTAATACTACCGAAGTTCGCAATAGCAAAACTCTGTAATATTTCCTAACAAATTGAGCTAGAATTTTTTAATTATTTTTGTCGAACTCAGCATCCTCAAAAACCGTATAGACTGACCATCAAATAATTTTGACCTGCCAGGTTAGCGAACCGACCCACTGTGGGGCAGAACCGCCAGTTCACAACTACTATTAACTAATGCTTGAAGCAGTGTATTCTGCATTCGCAGCATTTCTTGCATCATACTTGTCATATTTGAAGTTGTTTACAGTTAGCACCAGATTCTCAATAGTAGCTTCAAGGCGACTAAAGTTAAAGCTTGAGTTTGAATTCGTTGAATTATTTGGCGGTGGAACATTTTGTCTGGGAATTGAACTAGTCTTAGCAGCATCAGCATACGATACACGTGAAGTAACTGGTTGGCTGATTTGAGCAAAAGTGTCGGAGTTCGCGTTTACTTGTAGAGCTGGAGTTAGCTTGGGTTTTTGACCCATAGCCTGTTTAACGATAGAAAATACAGGGCACCCTCTATAGTTAGCTGTGTGATTACCTCCACAATTACTACATTTTTTTTCTGCTTGATCTTTTGGCTTAGTGCAGCTAGCAGTGCCATGCAATTCACCGCAGATAACACACACTGTAGGTAACTTGCAGTAAGTTTTCGTATGGCCATATTCTTGGCAATTATGGCACTGTACGGGACCTGAACGCTTACGTGGCTCTTCAACTGTGATTTTTCGATGTAAGAGATACTTTACGTTATAAACAGGATGGGCTTCATTTTTTTCAATTGTATGTCATTCGGCTCCAGTTCAACCCGAAATAGGGGTTGGGGGACCTTTTCTCTATTAAATATGTTGGTAACATTTTTACCTTGAATCCTTGGTCGACAAGTGCACATTTTACTTCTTCGGGTTCAACATATGAATCTATGCCCTTTAATACTATCTGTAGGCCTTTAGCACTCTTAAGTTGGTATGTGTAAAATTTGTTTTATTTTTTTCGAATTCACTAACAATTTTTCGGAAATCTTTTTCATTATATATTTGGATTTTAGTTTCATCAATATTACCTCGTTTAATTGGAATGATGTGAAAAGTATTTTCACCAATGGTCGACAGTAGTTTTTTTATAAGCGCGTTAGAATTTTTTTCTCTCAGATAAATAGGTGGTGACTTAAAAGACTTTTGCGATGATGTAGAGGGCTTGTCGTCGGTGTCTTGCAATAATGAAAAACGATTTTGACGATTGGTAGATGATGCGCTGTTATCCCTAGACATCTTTGGGGCAGATGAAATTTTTGAAGAATTTGGGCTTCGCCCACGCTTTACCACTGTTATATATCTGTCCATTCCCACTTGTACCTTGGGTTTTGAGCTACTGTTATCTGTAGTGATAACTTGGTTTAGTGATGAAGGCGAGCCCGATGCGGATGATATCGCAGACTTAAATGAAGAAGTACTAGGCAATTGTAATGTTAACGATTCACTAGTTGGCATTGGACAAAGCGAAGTTGATCGCTGACGAAAAATTGGCTTTGCCGTTAAAAAAAGATTTTCATCAGATTTATTATTTATATTTTTTTCATTAAGAGTTTCAGAACTCACAGTAAAATAAGCATTTCTGCCGTTAGAACTCACTTCAAAATTTTTTTCCTTTGAGGTACTTATGCAGAGTATTATTCCTCAAGGGAACTTTGTTTGTGTTTACGGTTTTTTTTTGTTTTTGCTATTTCTTGCTATGTAAAAAATATTAGTAAAGCCAATAAGCTTATTTATCAAGGTGAATATGTATTACGAATATTTTTTGTATAATTTTTGATTTTGTTGTTTTTTATATTTGTTTCGTATGTATGTATGTAAAAAAAATCCGCTTTAATGTCTCTTCACTATGAAGGTTCAACGAGAACTGTTTCTTCTTAATAAGCTGAAATTCTTTTTCTGATTGAAATAAGGACCTTATAGTGTTAAAATCATTATCCGACAAATTGCAGGCTAATGATTCCAAACTCTCAGCCATAAAGCGTAATGTATCAAGAAATCTTATTTCAAGATTATGACCATCGCTCATTTCTGTAAATTGCGAGAGTGATATATAAAGCTCCTTATTGAGAGGGAGTACTTTCAGTTGCATAGAAATTTCACCTAGTTCTTTAATAAAAAGATGTGAGTCATAATTTGAGTAATTGTGAAAGTAAACTGGTATAAACTTGGGAATTTGGTAATTCAAATTACAGTTATTGTGGGCTGCACCTCTATATTTACCGCTAATGTGACAATGATCTCTAACGCGATCTTTACATAGAATTTTTTGACAAATATGACAATTCACCGCACTATAAAAATTATAAATATCAGAAGGGGATAAAGTATCCATTTGCCTATTATTTACTAAATGATTATTATAAATATCCTCACAATCTTTAATTAAAAATGAAACAAATTTTTTTACCTTGATATGTTCTCCAAAAGCAACAAGTTGACATGCTTTACTTTCTCATCCTTGGTCACATAATACCAACCAATGATTTGATCTGCTCCCTCGTCATACCCAAACACATTAACACTTATTGCTGGATTATTTACTTCGAACTCCTTAATTTTGTTTAGTGCTAATGGGTAAGTTAAGTTTTTGAAATATAACGCTACACCATTTCGCGTAACAATCGTCTCTGCAGAAATGTCCTGAATATTATAAGAACTGCAACGTCTGGCATCATAATAGTTGGTCGTATCCATGGCAGCGATTATACACCACTTGAAGCAGTATTCATCACTGTTTTCAATATTGATGCATGCAAATTTTTTACTAATTTTTCAGGTGTGGATATCCAACTTGATCCTTTGACTAGCGAAGATTTCTTGATGTTGATTTCTGCTCGGACTATGCGCGACAAAGTCCAACCAGAATCTCGCTCTTCAAATTCGGACATTTTGGTTGAAATCTCCTCAATCTGTTTACGGAATAATTCTTCAATGTTATCTGCCTTCGTCAGCAAACTCATTTTGTCTACATGTGTTATAATACACAACTCCAATTCTTCTTCTACAATTTTGATGTACTCCGCCACAATACTCACATGAATTTTAATTATTATATGCTTAGACAAAGACATTTGAAGTCTCTCAATAAAAATATTCATGTTTTCTTTAATAAATTGTTCCAAAAGAAGTTGGTCCTTTTTATTTAGTATTACATATGTGGCGATATGGTTTTTGAAGGCTTTCGATATTTTGTAATATCTCACATTGTCTTCGACTTCTTCTCTCCTAGCATGCGAAGTACTCATTGGAGTTGGCAGAGTTTCTTCTCTTTTTTCTTCTACTTCTCCATCACTTTCCGGTAAACTTATGTCCATAGCATCGTTGTATAAAGTTCCTCCAAGGTTATCCTTGTCGATGAGCTTGTTGTTGTAGCTGCTGCTCTTGTTGATGATAATTAAGAGGTTGCCATTGCATCAAATTGGAATACTGTTCCATTTGATTAACTGGTGTGACCGGGTTATAATTGTAAGTTGGATACTCATATTGCATTGGTACTCCTGATCCCAAAAACTGATTACTCCATGACATTGGTGTAGGGTAACAGTTAGCCATACCGTATTGTTGATATTGAGGATACTGTAGGGAAGGGTGCTGCTGGTGATGAAATGAATTTATCTGCTGTTGACGATTTTGAACAAATGTCTGCGGTTGCTCTTGATTTGTATCCCGACTTACGACCATTTGATCCTGCACGCTATGACTTTTCACATGATCCAAATAGGATTTTTGGTATTTGTATACCTTATGGCATCTATTACACTGATAACCTGTATAACTCATTTTTAATTATTTTATTATTATAAAACTTTAACACAATTGCTGATGATACTACTTGTAAATACAATAAAGTACTGATGTGTTGGTTAGAAAAGTTAGCGTATTTATACAAAAATTAGTGGCAGAATCCTTGCAGCATTCACAGTTTTTACTTTTTGTTTCTCTGCTGATGACTGTACTTAGTTGAGACTTTGCTGCTTTGAAATAATCGCAGCCAAAGAAAATGATTACGTTGCAAAATATAAATGTATTCTGCACAGCCACAAAATATTCCACACACAAGTTCCTTCGATCGCACATACATACATACACATACATACATACATACATACATACATACATACATACAAATATATTTCTTAAACAAATACACAGAATATAAGCTTACCAGCGACAAACAAGCTGGACCCCCCAAACACAAGCATTAGGGTGTTCACATACATGAGAACGTTTTATAAATAAATAAAATAATTTATTTAATTATTTTATAACAATTTATTTATTGTTTATTTATAAACAATTTATTAGCGTGAGGGAATCACACAAGCACATTCCCATGATTCATATGAAACCATATGACCTAGTAGTCATCAAACCTTCTTTCTCTGCTATTACTGATGTGGTATTACGATATCAAATTTCTACAGTCTGGCAACACTGGGAGCATTAGAAAATAATAATTATGTTTTGCCGTCGGCATTTGAAAAAAAAATAATTATGTATTGCCGTAGGCATTAGGAAAAATAATAATCATGTTTTACCGTCGGCATTTGAAAAAAATAACAATCATGTTTTGCCGTCGGCATTTGAAAAAAATATAGGAAAAATAATAATCATGTTTTGCCGTCGACATTTGAAAAAAATAATAATCATGTTTTGCCGTCGGCATTTGAAAAAAATAATAATAATGTTTTGCCGTAGGCATTTGAAAAAAATATCATGCATATGCCGTAGGCATTTGAAAAAAATAATAATCATGTTTTGCCGTAGGTATTTGAAAAAAATATCATGCATTGCCGTAGGCATTAGGAAAAATTAATAATCACTATTTCACCATTAGTATTAGGAAAAATCATTTTCATGATTTTCCTCGTCTGTATATATACTCATAAAAAACCTCAAGAAAAATCATCCGTTATCACAATTAATGTAACCCAAAAAAAATCACCCGTTCCCACAAGGGTTAATGTAAACAAAAAACTCCTTATGTAAACAAAAAATAAGACGGACTTATTGAACCACCCTCGTAGGTATCAAATTTCACAAATTTCCAAGAATTTAACAATTTTCGAATTTTAATTACCCAAATTTAACAATTTCAGCAACAATTTCACAATTTTAATTGCGGTAGAATTGGCAGTTCCCTACTACTATCAGTTTTGTGTTTTTTAAATAATTGATTCACCTTTTGACTTAAAATGAGGAATGAAATAACTTTTAGTTCGATTTGAATTATTTGTCCAAACAACCACCCTGTTCAAAATCTAAAAAAAATAATTTTAGTATCCCAGCTAAAAAAAATTATATATGGTCCATATATTTTTAATATATGAATGTATATAACTATATATGAATATGTATGAACTCATGTATGGAAATGTATGGGATTATATATGCGAAAAGTATGATATATGAATTGATATATGGACTAATATATGAAATGTATTATAATATATTACCTCATATATGCGGATCCATATATAGAAATAATATGTAATATATGGCGCCATATAAACATGTATGCATACATGATATCTTACATAAGATCGCATTTGCAATCAAAAAAGCTTGAATTTTTTCAATTCGATCTTTTTCTCTCTTTTTTATCACTGGTGAATTGGAAGTCTATGCAAAGTTTATATGCAAGGTTTAAAAAATAAAAACTCGTGCAATAAAAAAAATCATTCTTATAGGATTTTATATATTGTGTGCCTATTTAATAAAGCAAATAATCAAAAAGACAATTCAGTCATTAAATTATTATTAATTTTATAAAAAGTAACGGAATCCTCAGATATATTAAGAAACAAAGTTCATATAAATGGATTATTTTTTCTTTTATAATTGCACTAGTTTGTAATCTGATTTTTTAAATTATATGTTGTTTACGAATGTGTGTTTTGTGTTTTTTTTAATAATCGACTCATATTTTCTCTTAAAATGTCGAATGAAATGTCTTTTAGTTTGTTTTGAATTATTTTTTTCTTCGAACAAATGTTTCATTAAACACAACCTTTCTCCACGAAATCTTACAAAAAATAACTTTAATAATTTAATTTATTGCACAGCAATGCCCTTTTTTAATTAATATGAACTTTGCATACTATATAGGGAATACACATTCATGTATGAAAATGTATGAATATATATGATCATATATGTCCATATAGCCTCATTTTTCGGATCCGAACCATATATGGGATATCATATATGCTCCATACATATTTTTTAGCTGGGATTTTAATTTAAATAATAAAAAAATATAAATGTATAAATATATATTATCATATATGTCCATATACCCTCATTTTTCGGATCCAAACCATATATGGGATATCATATATGCTCCATACATATTTTTTTAGTTGGGTTGTTACTTTTGAATTTATTTCAGTGAGCCGGGGAAAACTGGTACATTGTGCCAATCGTGTGATCCCAGCTTTAATTGTATGTTATCAGGAGACTTAAATATTTATTTTGATCCCGATGTTTATGTTTAATTTGTCCTATTAAGATTCATATTTTGATATAAGTAAGTTTTACTATGTTTTATACATACGACAGTATTTTTATGTTATGTTATGCATTGTATAGCATTGATTAGGAATGATACGCATATATGTATGTATATCTAAGTATGCAATACCGCGTGACCTGTAATGTTTTGCTATCGGCTGATAATAAACAAGCAAAAAAATTAGTAGACATCACAGTGGAACATATTACAATTTTTCTCTCTAAATTTTGGCAGCGAAACATTTTAATTTTTATCTAAATTTATAAATGCTAATGAAATCATTGATAAATATTTTAGCCATACATAAAGATATATATAAAAGTAGTAGTGAAATCCCACTCCGGTGGCAATTAAAATTGTTAAATTGTTGGTGAAATTGTTAAATTTGGATAGTTAAAATTTGAAAATTTTAAAATTCTTGAAATTTGATACCTACGAGGGTGGTTCGATAAGTCCTTTAAATATTTTTCGAGGGTGGTTCAATAAGTCTGTCTTTTTCCTAATGCCTACGGCATGCATGATAATTTTTCCTAATGCCTACGGCAATGCATGATAATTTTTTCAAATGCCGACGGAAATACATGATTATTTTTTTTTCCTAATGCCGACGGCAATACATACTTATTTTTCCTAATGCCTACGGCAATACATAATTATTTTCAAATGCCGACGGCAATACATGATAATTTTTCCTAATGCCTACGTCAATGCATGATAATTTTTCCTAATGCCGACGGCAAAACATGATTATTTTTTTCAAATGCCGACGGCAATACATACTTATTTTTCCTAATGCCTACGGCAATACATACTTATTTTTCCTAATGCCTACGGCAATACATAATTATTTTCAAATGCCGACGGCAATACATGATAATTTTTCCTAATGCCTACGTCAATGCATGATAATTTTTCCTAATGCCGACGGCAAAACATGATTATTTTTTTCAAATGCCGACGGCAAAACATGATTATTATTTTTTTCAAATGCCGACGGCAAAACATGATTATTATTTTCTAATGCTCCCAGTGTTGCCATACTGTAGAAATTTGTTATCGTAATACTATATCAGTAATATCAGAGAAAGTAGATTTGTTAACTACTAGGTCATATGGTTTCATATGAATCATGGGAATGTGCTTGTGTGATTTCCTCACGCTAATAAATTCTTATAAAATAAAATAATTAAATAAATGAATAAAATAATTAAATAAATTATTTTATTTATTTATAAAACGTGCTCATGTATGTGAACACCCTAATGCTTTTGTGTGGGGGGTCCAGTTGTTTGTCGCTGGTAAGCTTATATTCTGTTTATTTGTTTAAGAAATATATTTGTATGTATGTGTGTATGATGTATGTATGTATGTATGTGTGTATGATGCATGCATGCATGTATGTATGTATGTATGTGTGTATGTGCGATCGAAAGAACTTGTGCGTGGAATATTTTGTGGCTGTGTAGAATACATTTATATTTTGCAACGTAATCATTTTCTTTGGCTGCGATTATTTTAAAGCAGCAAGTTTCAACTAACTACAGTCATAAGCAGAGAAACAAAAAGTAAAAATTTGCAAGTTAGCAAAAATGCTAACTTCTCCTCCTCCTTCCCACTTCCTTCTCTTTCCTTTATGTAGTTTGTTTTTGAAATAAGAAAACACTTGTAGATTTTTTATTTTTCTATACATTTATTGTTTAAAGTTTTTTAAAATTTTATAATAATACATACATTAATATTTTAAAGAGTGAAAAAATTCATTTAAAGCAAGATATTTCTTTTGTTAGTAAAATAGCATTTTTTAATGCGCAAACACCAAGTTTATGATAATTACAATAAAAATATTCTGGATACTTAATCTCCATTTGTTTAAAGTTGATACAGCCTATATCCTCAACGTTAAAAATTTTTCGGCATAAGATTTTTGCCAACCATCGTCTTTTCTCTTCACCTTTTACATAAATTTTAGAACATCTTGCGTTGGCTTTTAAAAAATTGCAAACGCTTTCAAAAGAAACTGATCCAGCAGTCCAGCTGAGGTGATGATAGTTTTTCGTTACCCACTTTGCTTCTCTTTGCTTTTTTATTGATAAGCATTTAAAATCAAAAGGTGTTTTTATAATGAAATTGTTATATTCATAATTGTTGAAAACAATCGCTACTTCTTTTGCGATGAAATCATTTGAATTACTTTTGAAACCTTGTACGTCTATAAAAATTGTGTTATTTTCCATATTACTCAATTTATAAGACTTTTCGAACTTGTCCTTTGATGGGTATATATTCTATTATGCGATCATGAATAAGAATGCAGTAAGCTGATGTCTTTGCTGCAATATTAGTTGCTGTTTCAAATGCTATTTTTATATCAATCGGTCCATTATTGAGTGATTCATTCTGATGACTGACATCTACTACAATAATAGGAGCTTTTCTCTTAAACTCTGATGCAGATAGAAGCGGTTGAGATTCTTTCATATAGTAGCTTTGTTGGAATCTTAGATACATATCATATAGAATTGCATATCGTTCATTTTTGAACTTTATGTTAAGATCATCATATGGATATGAGACTGAATTTAAATGTACTTTAAAATTAGTCAAATCACAATGAACAAACTTATTTTCTTGTTGAAAAGCAATCAATACAAAACGGGGGCGTTCTCTATTTGCAGCCAGTTTAACATTCCAAATATGGCTAGTACCTGTGTTTAATTGTGGATTAACATGACAATCCCAACTGCGAAATGCCATAGGTATAGAAGCACCATTGTTAATAATTTTTATCATATTCAATTTGCTAAAGTCGGATAATTGTACATGTGGGATTCTCCATGAGATGAGTGAAATTGTAAGTTTTGGTTTGTCAGTAGAAGTGCTCGAATGTACAAGATCTTCATCATTCTTATTGCGCAAGAGTATCAATTCATGTTTTCCATTTAGTATAACTTTGTTGTAGTCTTCGGCGAATCCTAGAAGCATTTTTAGAGGTACATAAAAATTGAAAAATCCATTTTCAAGAGTGACATCGTCAATTTTGTTCCATCCAGCATTTTGCATCACATTGCTTTCTGTTGGTGACAGAGAAACCAAATTTTTTATAGTGCTTGTGGCTCCTAAATATCTTGTATGGTCAATTTCAATTCCATTGAGCTCATAGCGAATTTCATCAAATAGATATGCCACAAAGTTGTTTTTTAATAAAAAATTCTCCGAAGAAGAAGATTTGGCCTTATTATCATCGGCAACAAACCCCTCTACATAAATGTAGCTTTCACTGGGTAGCACGTACAAATCTTGATTTTGTATTGAAATTCTAATTTCATCATTATTGTTGTAAGATTGTTAGTATGCTACATATGTATGATAGTCCTTTTTGATTATATTCTCATCAGACAAGGGTTTATCTAAGACATCTATTATTGAACTCATTTTGTCTTCAATTTAAAATTCAAGGACTTTAGAAAATTTTTATTTGATGTTGTTAGAGCTTTTTGTTGAGCTAGTCGCTTTAATGTTGTTGTTGTGCTTGCTGCTATATTTTTCAATGTATTTGTGTTGTAAATATATTAGCATTATTTAGTTGGCCTTAAATGTATTCGTATTGTAATTTCCTCTCCTCGGAAATTAATTAAATCACCGTGTTGATCCAGTACGCGCAGCGCTAGTGAACTTATGTCTCTGGTGTTTACAGGTAAATAGATAAGATTTCTTGGAACCTCATCTATTTTATAGCCTGGAGGCACATTAATCGGAAATTCATGAAGTGTATGCGATTTCGAGTTATTCATATATGTGTTTATAGCGATACTACTTTCAATTCGCAAGAGATTCACTTTAAAAATATTAACTGGAAGATCTGAATAATAATATTTGTTTGGTGTTAGGATTTTGCTATTGAATCCTAAAAGTTTTCCAATTGTATTGTCTTTATTAAAATATACAGGATCCTTGGAACTATTAACTTTAACTTGCATTGTATTGTTATTGGCTTCAATAAAAATCTTATTTGCTGGGCAGAGTTGTTTGTATTCCTCTTCTATAAAATCAACTATATCATTTAATCCGTAAGATCCAATTGGTATTTCAATTATATGTCCCCCTATATGAAACATATTGTTGTAGGTGTCTACATTTGGAATACTGTTGTATGAATGAAAATCAGTTAGAGCACAATCATATGCACCATGTAATTCAAAAGGAGGAAAGTAACTAGCAGAAAGTTCTGATGAGTTAGATTTCAGAGAAAGTGTTATTGACATTATAACAGACTGATTATAATTAAATAAAGTTTAGTACACAGTATGGTTTATAAGCATGATTTACATATTTATTTCATTTTCTCTTTTTAAAATTAACGTTAGTTTCTTAATATTGATGCTATTGTTGGTGCTAATTTAGTTTTTCTTCCAACTATAATACTTCATCTTTACTTATCCAAGAATTGTGTTGATTAGAAAATCCCAGCCATTTAACATATACCTCCTTCCCTTTAATTTTAAGAACCTTTTCAACTAGATATGTATTTGGAAATCTAGTTTTTGAAAGTTCCTCAGTATAGAAGCCACCTTTAATAGGATTGCCAAGATAGTCTTCTAATATGTATGTTGCAGGATTTGTATTTTGAACTCTTGTAATTGTGAAAATTTCTGTAGTCCAATTTGGAGTATAACCTTTTTCAAATGTGTGCTTATATTTGCTTATGCGAACATGATCTCCCACATTAAATTTTGACATTTTATACATTTTCAAATGACTGTATACTGTATTTAGCAGCTTTTCCTCATTTGTTGATTTGACTTTAATAGGAGCCATTTTAATGGTACGATGAACTTTTCTATTGTATGCATTGAGTAAATCTTTGTATATATCAATCCACTTATATGAACCATTATAACTAAATTCTTTCCACATCATTCCTTTCAATGTTCTATTAAATCGTTCTACTATTGATGCTTTCATAATGCTATATGTTGAGTAGTGATTAATGTTGTATTTATGCATTAATTTTCCAAAGTGTTTGTTGAAAAATTCTTTTCCATCATCTGTTTGTAAGTTTTTTGGTACTCGTCCCAATTCAAAAATATCTTCCATTGCCTTGGTTGTTTCGAGTGCTGTTTTTGTTTTTAGCGGTACTGCCCATGCAAATTTTGAGAATGTGTCAATTACAGTCAACAAAAATCGATAATTTCTATTTTCTTTAGAATAGTTCCCCATTTCAACTAAATCAGCTTGCCAAAGATCATCTATTCCTTTCATTACAACTCTGCGACGCACAAATTGTTTTCGTGCTTGCTTATGGAGTTCATTTACTAAATTTCTTTTTGAAGACATTAAGATGTTTTTAAAGGTTTTTTGCAGAGTGTTGTGATCTGCTTGACGCACTTTCAGCTATTGATACAAACATATAATTTTCTAATCTATAAATTTTTTCATTAAGCTGTTCAATTTGTTCTTCAAAGGATGTTTTAATATGTAGAATATCTTTTTCAATTTTATAATTTTCTTCTAAATATAATTTTATTTCGCGTTGTAGTTCCTCAATTTGCATTTGAATATCTTCTCGTATTATAGTATTATCCCCCTCAAAGTATGTTAATAATTTCTCTTCTAATTTTTCGATTTGAGTTTGCAAAAACAATTTATTGATAACATCGTTTTCCTCCAGAGCTTTTGTAACATTTTTGATCCTTTTGTTTTGGACATCAATGTTGTTGTTCGTATCCACAAAGAACCCCAGCAGTTTAGGTGCATTTTTCAAAGAAATTGTGCTGCTAGTATCGTTTAAATAGTGTCCAAATTTATCAACAGACATACTCTATTTAGTTTATTAAAGTTAGTGTATTATATTCGCTTCACGTAGTTCTTCAATAATTGATACAATTTCGTTATTGTGATTAGTATGACCTGCACCTTGTGATGCGAGCAGTAGTCGAAGTCTATCTACTAACTCATTTGGATCGTCCCAGTATATATAGTTGGGATTATTGATGTTAACTTGCATCATTCCCTCACCTAAATAGCTACCTTTGGGCTTAGACCCTGTTGATTCAGGTAAATTCTTCTGGTTTTTCTCATCAATAAATTTCTTAATAATATGTTTATATTTATATCCTCTAGTACCCTTAATTTGACCATCAGGTTTAAAGTCTCTTCTATATGCGTTAGTAGTAATTAAAATCTTTTTATAGATTTCAAGTTCAAATTTATCGTAATTTTTTGGTATTTTATGAAACATTAGAGAAAATAGTCCTGGTGTTAGAGCCCATATTTGACCACCAACTTGTATTTTATCTTCATTCAGTTTTAGGCTACTATCACCAAATTTCCATTCATTATTGTAATCTTTATGTGGGCCATAGTTTGTATCTAACTCATTTCTTCCTTCCAAAACTGATAAATCAGTATAAGTATATTCTGTATTGGAAGTCTGTGAGTAAAAATCATCTTCATCATCATCATCATCATTTTCAGTATTAACATCATTAAATAAGATGGTATTATCAAAAATTGTCCCTTCTACTAGTTTTTTTGGTGTACTTGTCTCTATCTTGACTGATGGGTTTTCAGGCTTTAAACTTGTATTATTTTCAACTTCTGTCTTGATGTTACTTTCTTCTTTCATACGAATTCTTTTAAAATTTTTAGAACTATTTATGAATTCTTTAAGAGGTTCTGTTATAGGTTTGAATGTATCTCTTAATTGTTCACGTGTATCTATTTCACCAGTTTTTATACTACGAAGCTTTTTCTTCAACACATTCCTTGTCAACACCAACTGTTTTAAAATTTTCTCATCCATGTTTGCTAAGGGCAAATAACAGGTATCAGCAATGAGATCAGCTTTTCAGGACCTGGTCTGGTTTTCAGATCAGCTTTTCAGGACCTGGTCTGGTTTTCAGATCAGCTTTTCAGGACCTGGTCTGGTTTTCAGATCAGCTTTTCAGGACCTGGTCTGGTTTTCAGATCAGCTTATCAGGACCTGGTCTGGTTTTCAGATCAGCTTTTCACTACCTGGTCTGGTTTTCAGATCAGCTTATCAGGACCTGGTCTGGTTTTTAGATCAGCTTATCAGGACCTGGTCTGGTTTTCAGATCAGCTTTTCAGGACCTGGTCTGGTTTTTAGATCAGCTTATCAGGAGCTGGTCTGGTTTTCAGGTAGCTGGTATAGTTTGGAGATCAGCTTATCAGGTATCGGATGAGGTTATAGCAAATAGATGTATCAAGTTTAAAGTTAGATTAATAACTAAAGTCAATCTTTTATGAGAAGTAGTTTATATAGTTATGAAAAAGTCAAATTGCTTTCTGTAGCGACCATCATTTAATTCATTATCTTTGCTTATCACTAAAAAGCCATATTTATCCTTCCAACATTCTCTACAAATTTCTTGGAACTTTTCGTAACTCATATCGCTGCCAACATGATCCCTATAAACATGCTTCATATTTGTATCATCTTGCTTAAACATTATAATAACATTTGCATTGTCTCTTATTAAATGCTTGGGAATTCTAGTATAAGTTTGACACAAGTAGAATGAATCAATATCCCTATGTCGCCCCATACAAAAATATGTACGTATATTATTCTGCTTTTCACATGCAACATCATCAAATATCATAATTGAATTAGTTTTAGCTTCGTCAGGTGGAATAACTGATTCATTATCGGTGAATGTATAATATCCCATTCCTTTAATTGGTGAAATTAGTTTCTTCAAGTACTCATATTTGGGTTGATAAAGAGATTTTGAGTATAAATAGATGTTTTCAAAGTTGAGTCCATTAGGACTTTCTAGTAAGCCGATCATAACATTAGTCTTTCCACAATTTGATGGTCCCACTATTAGAGCACGAATAGAATTTGGTAAGAGGGGGCTATGCTTTATTTTTGAAGTGATGTTCGATGATTCATCAATATTACGAACTAAAATATTTTTATGTTGTTTCACTAACTGCATTTTTGTAACTAAATACATTTCATAAATGTTACCTCTTATTATAGAAAAAATCAGATAATATGGTTATACGATATCAGAAAACGTTTAGTCATAAAAACACCTTCGTTGGAGGAGGTATAGTAGGTAAAATAATAAACTCTCTACCTGTTGAACTTCATCTTCCTGGATATCAGTACTGTGGACCTGGAACAAAACTACAAAAACGTTTAAATCGAGGTGATAAAGGAATTAATTTATTGGACTCTGCTTGTAAAGATCACGATATAGCTTATTCGAAAAATAAGGATTTAAGCACTAGGCACAAGGCTGATAAAATACTTGAAAATTCAGCTTGGGATCGAGTTTTATCAAAAGATAGTAGTATTGCTGAAAAATCATTTGCCTATATGGTTACTAACGCAATGAAAGCCAAAACAAAATTTGGTATGGGTGTGGAGAAAAAGAAAAATGTTAAAAAGAACAAGCTAAATGATAAAAAACTGTTTAGAACATCAATTAGAGCTGCAACAAAAATACTAAAGAAGGAAAAACCATTAGATATTAACTCAGCAATTAAAATTGCCCGAAAAACTATCAACAAATCATTAAAAGGAAGAAAATCTCAAATTATAGTACCACGTGTAATACGTGTCCCAAAAATTGGTGGGTTTTTGCCTCTAATACCCATTTTAACTGCTCTGGGTGCAATTGGTAGTCTAACAACTGGAGGTGCTGCTATAGCTAAAGCTGTAAATGCAACAAAGAATGCAAAAAATCAACTTGATGAAGCAACTAGACATAATAAAGCGATGGAATCTATTGCAGTTGGAAAGGGACTTTACTTAAAACCATATAAAAAGGGTTATGGTTTAGTTGTCAAAGAGGAATCAAAAAACTATTAGAGATGCTACCCAACAGACCACTATCTGATGAGGACCTAAACCGTTTCTCTATAAATATTCCATATTTTAGAGGAGTTTTCATGTTGAATACTCTACCAAAACGAACAAAGAAAATAGAATGTGGAATAATCAATTTAGACGTATCAACAGGACCTGGTACACATTGGGTAGCATATTATAAAAACAACAATGAAAAAGAATATTTCGACAGCTTTGGAAACTTACAGCCTCCTTCGGAAGTAGTCAAATATCTTGCTACAAATATAAAATACAACTATAATCAACATCAGAATTTCAATACATTTACCTGTGGTCATTTATGTCTTCAATTTCTGTATGAAATAACTGAAAATATTAAATAAAAAACACAAATATTTATATTTTACAAACTCTTTAATGTCTTTTTATTTATAATTTAAAATACATAATTAATATATATCATTGCCAAATAGAAAATTGGGAATTTGGAATTAGAAATTCACTCAGCTCGCTCTCACCGATTAAGCTTTTTCGATTAGAAAATAAGAGAAACTTGTATGTAGTGAAAAATATAAGGACTTATCCGATTATCTTAATTGTTTCTCTTTATGAAAATATCTAATGAAATTTAATGGAATTTCATAATATTGTGAAATTCAATTTGTCTTGTGCAGATCCTCTTAAAGAAATCAAGACTGTGCATGTTTAAGCGATATGGAAGATATCATTTTTTTTTTTTTTTATCCAACGAAGTAAAGCCAATAAAGAAATAAAAGTCATTCACACATTTAATTCTTTTTTCAATATTTTATTTAAAATTTTTTCTTAAAAACTCATATACATATGTACAATAGTTTTTCTTAATAAATAGGATTTTATTTACAATCATTTTTCTTAATAAATAGGATTTTATGTACAATAATTTTTCTTAATAAATAGGATTTTATTTAAAATCATTTTAACAACAATAAATAGGATTTTATTTACAATAATGTTTCTTAATAACTAACCCCCTTATGCAAAAAAATATTTTAATTTAGCTTTAAAGTTCATAGTAGTTGATAAGCACTTTAAGGCTAACATAGCTTTATTATAAAATCATATGCAAAAGACAACTTTAAATATTTTGTGATTTAATAATAAATACTGGTAACACCACCGTGTTCAACAACCACTTCACAGCTTATGATGTACAAAATTGAATACAATTTCATTCGGGTATTCAAATATTTTTTTTATTTTATTAAATAAATTTTTATTATCTTGAAGTAAAGCAACCTAATTTAAAAAATATGAGCTTCTGACTTAATAGGAAAACAGATAAACACAACCATGAAGTAAAAGTAAAAAAAATGTGAAAAATTATCACAATTTGTTTTATTCGAATGAAACGAATATTTGAATATCCAGTTTTTTTCGATTTGTTTTGATTGTATGTACATCACTAAAACATTTTTCTATAATTGTATTTATTTTAATATTTTTTTATGGATTTTGCTATGTATTTCGAAGCAGTTGGATAATTTGGTGATGTTTCCCATTACATGACAGAAATAATAAATTTAAGATAAGAGCAGGCACTTCTAGCTTCATTTTCAGATGTAACATGAATCATTATGTGCTATATTAGTAAAAATATTTGAGGTACAAAATACACATTTTGGAAATATCAACTTAAAGTAGTCTTAACAAACGTGGGTGCCTACTTTAGAATTTTTATACAATAATTTTTTTAGAATACAACTTTACTTAACATTGCTTGGCAAAGCTTTATTAAGTTTTTTTGCATAAGACCCTAAGATTTTATATACAATTTAAAAATTAACTACTTAACTAAAAATTAACTAATTTTAGCTATTTTCTTGCATTCTAGCAATTTCATCTAGCAACATATCAAGTTCGTATTCAGGGTTAGTTTCCTTAATACGAAAATGATACCATGCATATGTGTTAATATTATTTGACCTAATTTTTCTCTTATCGTCTCCATAACTTAAGACTACCTTATTTAATTTACTAGTATATATATGGTGAAGCTTAGATTTAAATGTTAACATATTATCGTATACATTAGTCTTATTGAATAAACAGTTTCTATAAGTAGCTAAACTATATTTATCTAATATGGATCTTTTTACCCCCTTTGATTTTTTAACGTCATTTTGATTTTGTACACTGAATGAGTACATTTTTGATCGCAGCCCAACAAATTCTGTCATTATCTTACCGCAGTTTTCATCTTTCATCATGCCTAAAACTTTTTTATTTATTAATGGGAAATTATAAGTATTGTCCGTGGGATAGTCCGATGTATCAAAATGTTCTTCTATGTCATTTTTTATGTCAGCGTAAAAGTCATCCGTCTTTATTGAATATATAAAAGAGTCCGTATCCATATAGTTCAATGAGAGTTTTGTCTTAAACTTAGGTTGCATGTACCCGTAATGAAAATTATACATTTTCCATTTGGACAATTCAAGTACACAAAATCCTAAGTAAATTGGTTTATTGTAGCAGGTTTTGACTCTAGTCATTTCGATTGCTACCAGATCTTCGGAAAATATAGATAAACTATGAAAATTTGGTTTTGATATCCAATCTTGAGCCCCCAAATGGTTCCGATTCGTTCTCTCCCAATTATTGACAATTTTAACATCTCTCCTCTTATCCACATTTTCCATGGTTTTACCATAGACTGCATTATTAAGTAGTTTGAAAAAGTTTTTTTCAAAAGCATTTTTAGCAGTGGCTCTATGTCTGGTATTAAGGTCAATATAGCCTTTTAACCATGGAGATTGTTTAAATGCTAGAATACGATGTGTTTTCTTTAAAACTAACCCATTTTCTAAGCATTGTTTCAGAACTCTAAAGTGTATCACGTATGATTGCTTTGTAGAGAAATCGGCTATCAACTTGCTATATTTCGCTTGCAGTGGTTTTTTATTTTCAGCGCAAAAAGGTAGGTCATTATGCAAGTCATGTAAGTGAGAAAGATAATCTAAAGTGACCTCATATACATAACCGTCTGTTTCATTGTCAGCTATGCTGTTTGGATCCAGATTCAGCTCGTCTTGCGATAACCATCTGAACCCACCATGAGGAAGATATTCCGACATTGCCCAACCGTAAAGGTTATTTGCGTCTAAATAGACAAGAAACTCCGAGGGCTTTTCTTTATCGAAATCTTCCAAATATTTGTTATTCGCTTTCGAATATCTTTGGCTACACTGTACGATTCCCCCACGTATACCTTTTTTCATAAAATTGTACATGTCTATGCCCGTAAATAATTCTAGTTCAATTTTTGTGTATTTTAACATTGCATCCCAGGAAAGTCCAGGTGCGGTATAGTATTGACATGGATCCAGCTCATAAATACCTTTACAAACTTTTCTAAAGTTCTCGAAAATATCTGTCAGTAAGAGGACATCTGTTTTTAAGTAAAGTTCCATGTAATCTTTCATTGTTTTGCACCCAAAAGTATTCCATACCTCTACAGCATGTGAGTATTCCTCTAAAGAACACTCTTTATTGTTCAACTTATTAAAGAAATCACTGCGTGAAGGCAGCTGGCACTCGTCTAATTTTTGAAGTGAATTTAGGTACTCATAGAGGAAAATGTCTTTCTTCTTAATAAGCTGAAATTCTTTTTCTGATTGAAATAAGGACCTTATAGTGTTAAAATCATTATCCGACAAATTGCAGGCTAATGATTCTAAACTCTCAGCCATAAAGCGTAATGTATCAAGAAATCTTATTTCAAGATTATGACCATCGCTCATTTCTGTAAATTGCGAGAGTGATATATAAAGCTCCTTATTGAGAGGGAGTACTTTCAGTTGCATAGAAATTTCACCTAGTTCTTTAATAAAAAGATGTGAGTCATAATTTGAGTAATTGTGAAAGTAAACTGGTATAAACTTGGGAATTTGGTAATTCAAATTACAGTTATTGTGGGCTGCACCTCTATATTTGCCGCTAATGTGACAATGATCTCTAACGCGATCTTTACCTAGAAATTTTTGACAAATATGACAATTCACCGCACTATAAAAATTATAAATATCAGAAGGGGATAAAATATCCATTTGCCTATTATTTACTAAATGATTATTATAAATATCCTCACAATCTTTAATTAAAAATGAAACAATAATTTGTGAAGCATCTTTCCCTGTATAAACCCTTAATTTATCTAACTTATTGCTATGGAGACACTTAATGTAGTAACTAAAAGCACAAGGAGTGTGCTTTTTGACAAGACTGGTTTTACTACTCACGTTATTACTAATGTCTTCCAGGATGCATTCAAAATCTGCGTACACCACAAAGGGGACATCCATTTTCCTCTGATGCCCCTTAAAACTTAGAACTGCATCTGGACCTGACGGAATAGTTGTCACGATTTTGCCGCATTCCGCCTTATGATTACTCATGACGTTCTCCCTATGACTATACTGTAGACAGCTATTACAAAAAAGTAATTTATGTCTATCGGTGGTTATTTGATTCGTCAAAAGTCTGTGAATGAGAAAAAATATATAAAAGTTTATTAGTAAAATGTCTCTATTATAAAATATATAAAACAATTAAATGTATCATTAAAATTAAAGAGTATTAGTATAATTTTCTAACTTACTTTGATATGTTCTTTATCAATATGTAGTGATGAACTTCACCATTCTCCAAAAGCAACAAGTTGACATGCTTTACTTTCTCCTCCTTGGTCACATAATAGGGACCGATGATTTGATCTGCTCCCTCATCGTACCCAAACACATTAACACTTATTGCTGGATTATTTACTTCGAACTCCTTAATTTTGTTTAGTGCTAATGGGTAAGTTAAGTTTTTGAAATTTAACGCTACACCATTTCGCGTAACAATCGTCTCTGCAGAAATGTCCTGAATATTATAAGAACTGCAACGTCTGGCATCATAATAGTTGGTCGTATCCATGGCAGCGATTATACACCACTTGAAGCAGTATTCATCACTGTTTTCAATATTGATGCATGCAAATTTTTTTACTAATTTTTCAGGTGTGGATATCCAACTTGATCCTTTGACTAGCGAAGATTTGTTGATGTTGATTTCTGCTCGAACTATGCGTGACAAAGTCCAACCAGAATCTCGCTCTTCAAATTCGGACATTTTGGTTAAAATCTCCTCAACCTGTTTACGGAATAATTCTTCAATGTTATCTGCCTTCGTCAGCAAACTCATTTTGGCTACATGTGTTATAATACACAACTCCAATTCTTCTTCTACAATTTTGATGTACTCCGCCACAATACTCACATGAATTTAATTAAGAATTTAATTATTGTATGCTTAGACAAAGACATTTGAAGTCTCTCAATAAAAATATTCATGTTTTCTTTAATAAATTCTTCCAAGAGAAGTTGGTCTTTTTTATTTAGTATTACATATGTGGCGATATGGTTTTTGAAGGCTTTCGATATTTTGTAATAGCTCACATTCTCTTCGACTTCTTCTCTCCTAGCATGCGAAGTACTCATTGCAGCTGGCAGAGTTTCTTCTCTTTTTTCTTCTACTTCTACTTCTCCATCACTTTCCGGTAAACTTATGTCCATAGCATCGTTGTATAAAGTCCCTCCAAGGTTATCCTTGTCGATGAGCTTGTTGTTGTAGCTGCTGCTCTTGTTGATGATAATTAAGAGGTTGCCATTGCATCAAATTGGAATACTGCTCCATTTGATTAACTGGTGTGACGGGATTATAATTGTAACTTGGACACTCATATTGCATTGGTACTCCTGATGCCGAAAACTGATTACTCCATGACATTGGTATAGGGTAGCAGTTAGGCATACCGTATTGTTGATATTGGGGATACTGTAGAGAAAGGTGCTGCTGGTGATGAAATGAATTTATGTGCTGTTGACGATTTTGAACAAATGTCTGCGGTTGCTCTTGATTTGTACCCCGACTTACGACCATTTGATCCTGCACGCTATGACTTTTCACATGATCCAAAAAGGACTTTTGGTATTTGTATACCTTATGGCATCTATTACACTGATAACCTGTATAACTCATTTTTAGTTATTTTATTATTATAAAACTTTAACACAATTGCTGATGATACTACTTGTAAATACAATAAAGTACTGATGTGTTGGTTAGAAAAGTTGGCGTATTTATACGAAAATTAGTAGCAGTATCCTTGCAGCATTCACAGTTTTAACTTTTTGTTTCTCTGCTGATGACTGTACTTAGTTGAAACTTTGCTGCTTTAAAATAATCGCAGACAAAGAAAATGATTACGTTGCAAAATATAAATGTATTCTACACAGCCACAAAATATTCCACGCACAAGTTCTTTCGATCGTACATACATACATACATACATACATACATCATACACACATACATACATACATACATCATACACACATACATACAAATATATTTCTTAAACAAATAAACAGAATATAAGCTTACCAGTGACAAACAAGCTGGACCCCCCACACACAAGCAATAGGGGTGTTCACATACATGAGAACGTTTTATAAATAAATAAAATAATTTATGTAATTATTTTATTCATTTATTTAATTATTTTATTTTATAAGAATTTATTAGCGTGAGGAAAGCACACAAGCACATTCCCATGATTCATATGAAACCATATGACCTAGTAGTCATCAAACCTTCTTTCTCTAATATTACTGATATAGTATTACGATAACAAATTTCTACAGTATGGCAACACTGGGAGCATTAGAAAATAATAATCATGTTTTGCCTTCGGCATTTGAAAAAAATAATAATCATGTTTTGCCGTCGGCATTTGAAAAAAATAATCATGTTTTGCCGTCGGCATTTGAAAAAAAAAATAATCATGTTTTGCCGTCGGCATTTGAAAATAATTATGTATTGCCGTAGGCATTAGGAAAAATAAGTATGTATTGCCGTAGGCATTAGGAAAAATAAGTATGTATTGCCGTAGGCATTAGGAAAAATAAGTATGTATTACCGTCGGCATTTGAAAAAAATAATCATGTTTTGCCGTCGGCATTAGAAAAAATTATCATGCATTGACGTAGGCATTAGGAAAAATTATCATGTATTGCCGTCGGCATTTGAAAATAATTATGTATTGCCGTAGGCATTAGGAAAAATAAGTATGTATTGCCGTCGGCATTAGGAAAAAAAAATAATCATGTATTGCCGTCGGCATTTGAAAAAATTATCATGCATTGCCGTAGGCATTAGGAAAAATTATCATGCATGCCGTAGGCATTAGGAAAAAGACAGACTTATTGAACCACCATCGAAAAATATTTAAAGGACTTATCGAACCACCCTCGTAGGTATCAAATTTCAAGAATTTTAAAATTTTCAAATTTTATTTACCCAAATTTAACAATTTCACCAACAATTTAACAATTTTAATTGCCACCGGAGTGGGATTTCACTACTACTTATAAAACTTTTAACTTTAAAGAATTTTATGGTTTACTTAATCCACCAGTAGATTGTTAATGGCGGTCTGAGACATGTTTTGGGAATTCAAAACCGGGAAAGAATAAAAACGATGGCAACCCTGTTACAAATGGGGGGATTTTGGGGATTTTCATGCTGATATATTTTTGTCTACGTGTGTGTGTGTGAGAGTTTGATTCTTTCTGTTTGTATATGTGTATGTACGTGTGAGCGTGCATATGTGTGTGTTTTTGTATTACTTATTCGTTTGCCGGTGTCCACTACTTTTCAGACAAGAAATTTGTGTCTATGTAGGGATCGCTATTTCATATGTATATTGTGGTCTGCTGCTGTGAGTCGACATTGCTATGCTTATGTAGGTTTATTATACATATGCATTTATATTTGTGATCTCTGAGGAAATAATCTAATAGCTGCAGGTAGTGACAACCCTGATAGGTGTTTGGAATGGAGGTGGATAGGGAATATATTTGGAAATGTATATATTTATAATATAATATATAATATAATATATAATATATGTTGTTGTAGTAATGTATGTGATCGTATCTATTTTGCTTGGAAGAATATCATTGCTTGTGTGAATTACATCTATACTTCTTCATACATATTTACATATGCCTGTATACATACATATATGTTTTCTAGGCTATTGGCGTTCATATTCTTATGGAGATAGAAAATGTCGTGTTGGAATAGGTTTTAATATAAACAAGTGTATTTCAGAATTTAAATGTTTTAAATCCCAGCAGTTTGATAAGCAGAGTTTTGTGAATAGGGGTAATGATATTTTTATTTTAATATATTTTATTTTTGGTGTAACAATTGTAGAAAATAGCTTTCAGAGAAATGCATCAAGAACTTATAGAAGCACCTACTTTCACGTGTGCCGATTTTTCTCGTACCTTTATATTGCAAACTGATGTTAGCGATTTTGTTCTGGGTGTTGCTATGTATATGAATTTCATCATATATCGTAATACCAACAGATAATTGTGGAAATGTGTATGTGTGTGTGTGTGTGTGTATGAATTTCACCACATGTCGTAATACCATCAGATAAACTAGATTTGATGACTACTACGCGATTCTCACATAAAGTATATAAGTAGAAGAAATAATGTAGATTGTCATCAGTCTGCTCTGATATCTCAACAAGTCACAACCTATTTTCCCATCCAAAATTTCTTAAGTGTTTGAAATCCAAAAACTATAAAAGTGTTAGAACTAATTACTCTTTGTTAAAAAAGATATTAGTGCATAAAAAATAATTAAATAAATTGTTTATAACTGAAATAAATTGTTTATAAATAAAATAATTAAATTAATTAATAAACAAATAAATAATCAAATAATATGAATACTACAAGTTGTACTATCTGCAATAAAGTCTTTATGACTCAAACAAAACTAAACCAGCATATTGAAACGCACTCCTATGCTAGCCAATCGAAGGCTATGCTTGGAACTAGTAAGCTAAATCTTCAAAACAAATATTGTAAGGATTGTGATGAAATGATCCCATCAAATGGTTATATGGCTCATGTCAGAACCACAAAACACAAAAACAGTTGTCAGCAAGAACGGATTGGAGATTTTCTCACTAAGAGAGCAAGCAACTTCAATGGGAGGATCGAGACATACATCCTCCTCAACAAAAATGTGGTTGTTTTGTTTCCGGAGGAGTTTCTGAAATCGGCCAAGAGCTCCATAGTGCATCAATTAAATGAACGTAGTAAGATACATGCTACATTCAAATTTAATATGGAGCTCACATGTGATTATATGAAGATGGTGAATGATGAGATGAATGTTTGCCAACTCGTACATATTACGAAAATGATGTTGGTGACTTTGTCTGATGACATAGAGGATATGTACAAGAAACAAGCCGAGGAGCTAAGAACCAAAATGGAAGAATTTCAAGAGAGGGATAGCGGATGGACCTTGATTTCAATAAATTCCCTTGAAGTTAATATAAACAAGGCGTCCATAATAAGAGGTTCGAGCTTTATCCCTCTCCCAAAAAATATTGCAGCAAAACATGCATGCATAAATGTCGAGAACTCTGATGTTTATTGCTTTAAATGGTGTCTCATTACGGCTTTGGACACAAATAGTACTTTAGATCGAAGACAACGGAAAAACCATAGAAATTACAATATTGCAAACATTTGTGATGAGAATATTAATATAGGGGAAATTGTACTAAATTTTAAAGACCTAGAGTTTCCACTCCCATTGAAGCAGATAAAAAAATTTGAAAGTCAAAATTATGTGAGCATCAATGTATTTGGGCACAATGGAACGTCGCTTATAGGACCATACTACATAACAAAAGGAGAAAAACATATTCATATTAATCTCTTATTGCTCCAGTCCAATGAAAACTTCCACTATGTACTCATCAATGATATATCAAAGTAAGTTTCATTTGTGCATTTAAGCGAAATATGTTTTCATAACTATTTAAACAGTTACTTATTATTGTTATATTAATTTACATACTATTTTATTTTCTATATTTTCTTCAGACTCCTTCGTTCCAGCATAACATCACATGATCACAAGATCCTAATATGCAACACCTGCCTATATCATACACATGATGATTATGCGTATAATCATCACAGAAACGTTTGCGACAAAAAAAGTCATCAGAATGCCAGAAGACGGATCTATTATCAAGTTTACGAAGCACTACAAACAGTTAGATGTACCATTTGTAATCTACGCAGACTTTGAGTCCATTTTAGAAAAAGTCAATGATCCTGTAAGTAAAAGCAGTACAAATGTACAGAAACACCATGCGTGTGCATTCGGGTATTTTATTAATTGTAGTTTTAAGAGAGAAAATAATATATATAGGAATTATTTTGGTGAAGATCCGGCAAATGTATTTATTAAAAAAATAGTTGAAGATTGTACAGATATTTATCTAAATTATTTAATTAAAGTTCAGAAAATGTTCATAACCCCAATAGAAATAGCTCAATATAATAATGCAAAAAATTGTTATATATGTAAGAAAATATTAAATAACGATAAGGTTAGAGATCGTTGTCATCTTACGGGCAATTATCGTGGGGCAGCTCATAGCGACTGTAATTTGAATTATAAAACACCTCAGTTTATACCGGTTATCCTGCATAATCTTTCTGCATATGATTTACACCTATTTTTCAAAGAACTTTCTACTATAAAATACTCCACAATAAAAGTGATTCCCCAGAACACAGAGCGTTATATTTCTCTTTCAATTTTCATCAGATTAGATGAAAAATATGGATTCGAAATAAGATTTATAGACTCGTTTAGATTTATGGCTTCGAGCTTAGATACGTTAGCGAAAAATCTTGATAGCAATGATTTCAATACTATTCGATCATGTTTCTTTGATGAAGCTCAGTTCAACCTCATTAGAAGAAAGGGTGTATTTCCGTACTCTTACATGGATTCCATGACTAAGTTTAAGGAAACTAAGCTCCCTAGTAGAAACGAATTCTTCAATATTCTAACGAATGAAGAATGTGATGTATTCGAATATGAACATGCTCAAAAAATATGGAGGGTGTTTAATTGTAAAACCCTCCTTGACTATACTGAGCTCTACTTAAAGACAGATGTTCTTCTTCTAGCCGATGTGTTTGAAAATTTTAGGAAAATTTGTAGAGATATATACGATTTGGACCCCTGCCACTATTATACAGCACCAGGCTTATCCTGGGATGCAATGTTGAAAACCACAGAAGTTTCACTGGAACAGTTCACTGATTCCGAAATGTATATGTTTATGCAAAACGGAATTAGAGGTGGACTAGTTCAATGCTCGCAAAGATATTCGAAAGCGAATAACAAATATTTGGAAGATTTTGATCCATCAAAGCCATCAGAATTTCTTGTATATTTAGACGCTAACAATTTGTATGGTTGGGCAATGTCGGAATATCTTCCTTGCGGTGAATTTGAGTGGGTATGTGATAGTGATTTTGATGTTAAAAAAATTTCTGATACTGCAGAGTATGGGTACATTTTGGAAGTGGATATAGATTATCCGGATTCAGTGCATGATCTTCATAATGATTTGCCATTTTGTCCCCAAAATAAGACCGTGGGGGGATCCAAAATCAAAAAATTAGTTGCAGACTTACACTCAAAAACAAATTACACCATACACTATAGAGTTTTAAAACAAGCCATTTCAAATGGCCTCATTTTAAAACAAATCCATAGAATACTCAGATTTAAGCAATCCCCTTGGTTAAAAAAATATATTGACTTAAACACATTTCATAGGACAAATGCTAAAAATAATTTTGAAAAAGATTTCTTCAAACTTTTAAACAATGCTGTTTACGGGAAGACAATGGAAAACATTGAAAAACGTAGGGACATTAGAATTACTTCATCTTGGGAAACAACAAACAGGAATCATTTAGGACTCAGAGCATTAATTGCGAAACCTAATTTTAAGCAGTTGACAAAATTTTCTGATGATATGTATGCGGTTGAGTTAGAAAAAATGGAACCACTATATGATAAGCCCATATATGTTGGTTTCACAGTACTAGAGTTATCCAAGTGGAGAATTTATGACTTCCATTATGGCTTCATGAAGCCTAAATTTGGAGACAGCATTTCTCTCAACTATATGGATACTGACTCATTTATTTATTCAATTAAAACTAATGATTTTTACGATGACATCCGTAATGACATTAGTTTGAACTTTGATACGTCGGAATATCCTATAGATAATCAATTTCGTTTGCCGCTACTCAATAAGAAGGTTTTGGGAATGATGAAAGATGAAAACAATGGGGATATAATGACAGAGTTTGTTGGCTTAAGAGCAAAAATGTATTCTTTGTCGACTCTTCGCTCGGAAGCTGTTAAAAAATCAAAAGGGGTCAAAAAGTCTATAATTAAAAAGTTGTCCATTAATGATTACAAAAGTTGCTTATTCGAATCCAAAATTATCTCGGATGATGTGTTTTTGTTTAGATCTAAAACACATCAACTATATACCCAAAAACTACATAAAATAGCACTTAGCTTTTTTGATGATAAAAGAAATATAATGAAAGATAATATAAAAACGCGCGCTTGGGGACATTACATAGACCGAAATAATGAAACAATGGATGTAGAATAGAATGATTCCTACTAAATTGCATGTAAGATGTCAACGAAAATTTAAATTTGTACTAATTGTATTTATTTATTAATATATTTCTTTAATTATTTATTAATTTATTTATTATTTACTTATTTATTTACAAATATGAATACTTAAAGAAATTACATAATTTCATAATTAAAAGAATGGGTTATTATAAATTTATTTTTTTTCTCGTAATGAAGCTTAAAACGTTTCAATTATGATAGTTGCTGATGTTGCATGTGGAAAGCAGAATAATATACATACATACATACGTACGTGTATATTTTTGTATGGGGGCGACAGAAGAATGATGACTCATTCTACTTGTGCCAAACATAAGCATAATTCTTAATACATGCATACATACATACATACAGGCAAAGTTAAAAATATAAATAAACAAGAAGCAAAACTAGAACGACGTCAGCTCAAAATTATTTTAAGTATGGGTGCATTTAATTTATAAGATTTGTTGATTTACGCAAGTTAAAAAACGTTTTTAAGCTAATATTCTATTATGAATACAATTTTAGCGAATTTTGCTCAAACAACATTTGAAATGCTGTTTAAAATTTTTATGAATATGGCTATAAGCATTTAATAAGAGGCAATGCAAATGTAATTATAATGTTTAAGTAAGATGAGAAAAATATGAAGCATGTTTACAAGGTTCATGTTGGCAGTAATATGAATTTTGACAAGTTTTAAAAAATTTGTAGAGTGTTGGAAGGATAAATATGGATTTTTGATTATAAGCAAATATATTGAATTAAACGATTTTCGTTAAAGAAAAAAAAATACTGCTAATAAAAGATAGACTTTAGCTATTTCATCTGACCTGAAAACCAGACCAGCTCCTAATAAGCTGAACCGAAAATCAGACCAGCTCCTAATAAGCTGACCTGAAAATCAGACCAGCTCCTGATAAGCTGATCTGAAAACCAGACCAGGTCCTGATAGCCTAATCTGAAAACCAGACCAGGTCCTGATAAGCTGATCTGAAAACCAGACCAGGTCCTGAAAAGCTGATCTGAAAACCAGACCAGGTCCTGAAAAGCTGATCTGAAAACCAGACCAGGTCCTGATAAGCTAATCTGAAAACCAGACCAGGTTCTGATAAGCTGATCTGATAACCAGACCAGGTCCTGATAAGCTGATCTGAAAACCAGACCAGGTCCTGATAAGCTGATCTGATAACCAGACCAGGTCCTGATAAGCTGATCTGAAAACCAGACCAGCTCCTGATAACCTGATCTGAAAACCAGACCAGGTTCTGATAAGCTGATCTGATAACCAGACCTGCTCCTGAAAAGCTGATCTGAAAATAAGACCAGTTCCTGATAAGCTGATCTAATAGCTGATACCTATTGTACTATTTGCTGTTATCAAACGTAGATGAGATGGTGTTAAAGCAGTTGGTGTCGATAAGACAATATCTAATGAAGTATTATGAAATTTCATAATATTGTGAAATTCGATTTGTTTTGTGCGGAAGTTTTCAAAGATAACAAGACTGTGCATGTTTAAGCCAAATGAAAAGAAAAAAAAAAACAATAATTTGCAAATAAGCAAAAAGAAAAATTTTTTGATCTAGCGAAGTAAAGCCAATAAAGAGACAAAATATAAAAATGTAGACATTTGTAGTTAAAATTTCTATTCAGTAAATTTAAGTCGAAATAAAAACCATTTACATATATATATATATATTATTATTTTTTCAATATTTTATTTAACATTTTTTCTTAAAAATTTTAGTACCAATACAAACTTAACTCTATGTATAAATAAAAATATACAGATATAAAAAGAAAAAAAAACATTAATCTAATATTTGATTTTTATTTACAGATAATTTAGGTATAGGTAAAAAGAACAAAGCTTTAAAGCATTAAATTTTTATATACTTTTGTGTGAATAAAATACTAAAATTAATAGATAAATTCATAAACAAATATATAAGCAATAAATAAATAAAGAAATAAACTAATAAATAAATAAAGGAATAAATTAATTAATAAATTAATAAACAAATAAATAATAAAAACATAAATTAACTAATACACAAATAAGTAAATAATAAATAAATTAATAAATAATTAAAGAAATATATTAATAAATAAATACAATTAGTACAAATTTAAATTTTCGTTGACATCTTACATGCAATTTAGTAGGAATCATTCTATTCTACATCCATTGTTTCATTATTTCGGTCTATGTAATGCCCCCAAGCGCGCGTTTTTATATTATCTTTCATTATATTTCTTTTATCATCAAAAAAGCTAAGTGCTATTTTATATAGTTTTTGGGTATATAGTTGATGTGTTTTAGATCTAAACAAAAACAAATCATCCGAGATAATTTTGGATTCGAATAAGCAACTTTTGTAATCATTAATGGACAACTTTTTAATTATAGACTTTTTGACCCCTTTTGATTTTTTAACAGCTTCCGAGCGAAGAGTCGACAAAGAATACATTTTTGCTCTTAAGCCAACAAACTCTGTCATTATATCCCCATTGTTTTCATCTTTCATCATTCCCAAAACCTTCTTATTGAGTAGCGGCAAACGAAATTGATTATCTATAGGATATTCCGACGTATCAAAGTTCAAACTAATGTCATTACGGATGTCATCGTAAAAATCATTAGTTTTAATTGAATAAATAAATGAGTCAGTATCCATATAGTTGAGAGAAATGCTGTCTCCAAATTTAGGCTTCATGAAGCCATAATGGAAGTCATAAATTCTCCACTTGGATAACTCTAGTACTGTGAAACCAACATATATGGGCTTATCATATAGTGGTTCCATTTTTTCTAACTCAACCGCATACATATCATCAGAAAATTTTGTCAACTGCTTAAAATTAGGTTTCGCAATTAATGCTCTGAGTCCTAAATGATTCCTGTTTGTTGTTTCCCAAGATGAAGTAATTCTAATGTCCCTACGTTTTTCAATGTTTTCCATTGTCTTCCCGTAAACAGCATTGTTTAAAAGTTTGAAGAAATCTTTTTCAAAATTATTTTTAGCATTTGTCCTATGAAATGTGTTTAAGTCAATATATTTTTTTAACCAAGGGGATTGCTTAAATCTGAGTATTCTATGGATTTGTTTTAAAATGAGGCCATTTGAAATGGCTTGTTTTAAAACTCTATAGTGTATGGTGTAATTTGTTTTTGAGTGTAAGTCTGCAACTAATTTTTTGATTTTGGATCCCCCCACGGTCTTATTTTGGGGACAAAATGGCAAATCATTATGAAGATCATGCACTGAATCCGGATAATCTATATCCACTTCCAAAATGTACCCATACTCTGCAGTATCAGAAATTTTTTTAACATCAAAATCACTATCACATACCCACTCAAATTCACCGCAAGGAAGATATTCCGACATTGCCCAACCATACAAATTGTTAGCGTCTAAATATACAAGAAATTCTGATGGCTTTGATGGATCAAAATCTTCCAAATATTTGTTATTCGCTTTCGAATATCTTTGCGAGCATTGAACTAGTCCACCTCTAATTCCGTTTTGCATAAACATATACATTTCGGAATCAGTGAACTGTTCCAGTGAAACTTCTGTGGTTTTCAACATTGCATCCCAGGATAAGCCTGGTGCTGTATAATAATGGCAGGGGTCCAAATCGTATATATCTCTACAAATTTTCCTAAAATTTTCAAACACATCGGCTAGAAGAAGAACATCTGTCTTTAAGTAGAGCTCAGTATAGTCAAGGAGGGTTTTACAATTAAACACCCTCCATATTTTTTGAGCATGTTCATATTCGAATACATCACATTCTTCATTCGTTAGAATATTGAAGAATTCGTTTCTACTAGGGAGCTTAGTTTCCTTAAACTTAGTCATGGAATCCATGTAAGAGTACGGAAATACACCCTTTCTTCTAATGAGGTTGAACTGAGCTTCATCAACGAAACATGATCGAATAGTATTGAAATCATTGCTATCAAGATTTTTCGCTAACGTATCTAAGCTCGAAGCCATAAATCTAAACGAGTCTATAAATCTTATTTCGAATCCATATTTTTCATCTAATCTGATGAAAATTGAAAGAGAAATATAACGCTCTGTGTTCTGGGGAATCACTTTTATTGTGGAGTATTTTATAGTAGAAAGTTCTTTGAAAAATAGGTGTAAGTCATATGCAGAAAGATTATGCAGGATAACCGGTATAAACTGAGGTGTTTTATGATTCAAATTACAGTCGCTATGAGCTGCCCCACGATAATTACCCGTAAGATGACAATGATCTCTAACTTTATCGTTATTTAATATTTTCTTACATATATAACAATTTTTTGCATTATTATATTGAGCTATTTCTATTGGGGTTATGAACATTTTCTGAACTTTAATTAAATAATTTAGATAAATATCTGTACAATCTTCAACTATTTTTTTAATAAATACATTTGCCGGATCTTCACCAAAATAATTCCTATATATATTATTTTCTCTCTTAAAACTACAATTAATAAAATACCCGAATGCACACGCATGGTGTTTCTGTACATTTGTACTGCTTTTACTTACAGGATCATTGACTTTTTCTAAAATGGACTCAAAGTCTGCGTAGATTACAAATGGTACATCTAACTGTTTGTAGTGCTTCGTAAACTTGATAATAGATCCGTCTTCTGGCATTCTGATGACTTTTTTGTCGCAAACGTTTCTGTGATGATTATACGCATAATCATCATGTGTATGATATAGGCAGGTGTTGCATATTAGGATCTTGTGATCATGTGATGTTATGCTGGAACGAAGGAGTCTGAAGAAAATATAGAAAATAAAATAGTATGTAAATTAATATAACAATAATAAGTAACTGTTTAAATAGTTATGAAAACATATTTCGCTTAAATGCACAAATGAAACTTACTTTGATATATCATTGATGAGTACATAGTGGAAGTTTTCATTGGACTGGAGCAATAAGAGATTAATATGAATATGTTTTTCTCCTTTTGTTATGTAGTATGGTCCTATAAGCGACGTTCCATTGTGCCCAAATACATTGATGCTCACATAATTTTGACTTTCAAATTTTTTTATCTGCTTCAATGGGAGTGGAAACTCTAGGTCTTTAAAATTTAGTACAATTTCCCCTATATTAATATTCTCATCACAAATGTTTGCAATATTGTAATTTCTATGGTTTTTCCGTTGTCTTCGATCTAAAGTACTATTTGTGTCCAAAGCCGTAATGAGACACCATTTAAAGCAATAAACATCAGAATTCTCGACATTTATGCATGCATGTTTTGCTGCAATATTTTTTGGGAGAGGGATAAAGCTCGAACCTCTTATTATGGACGCCTTGTTTATATTAACTTCAAGGGAATTTACTGAAATCAAGGTCCATCCGCTATCCCTCTCTTGAAATTCTTCCATTTTGGTTCTTAGCTCCTCGGCTTGTTTCTTGTACATATCCTCTATGTCATCAGACAAAGTCACCAACATCATTTTCGTAATATGTACGAGTTGGCAAACATTCATCTCATCATTCACCATCTTCATATAATCACATGTGAGCTCCATATTAAATTTGAATGTAGTATGTATCTTACTACGTTCATTTAATTGTTGCACTATGGAGCTCTTGGCCGATTTCAGAAACTCCTCCGGAAACAAAACAACCACATTTTTGTTGAGGAGGATGTATGTCTCGATCCTCCCATTGAAGTTGCTTGCTCTCTTAGTGAGAAAATCTCCAATCCGTTCTTGCTGACAACTGTTTTTGTGTTTTGTGGTTCTGACATGAGCCATATAACCATTTGATGGGATCATCTCATCACAATCCTTACAATATTTGTTTTCAAGATTTAGCTTACTAGTTCCAAGCATAGCCTTCGATTGGCTAGCATAGGAGTGCGTTTCAATATGCTGGTTTAGTTTTGTTTGAGTCATAAAGACTTTATTGCAGATAGTACAACTTGTAGTATTCATATTATTTGATTATTTATTTGTTTATTAATTAATTTAATTATTTTATTTATAAACAATTTATTTCAGTTATAAACAATTTATTTAATTATTTTTTATGCACTAATATCTTTTTTAACAAAGAGTAATTAGTTCTAACACTTTTATAGTTTTTGGATTTCAAACACTTAAGAAATTTTGGATGGGAAAATAGGTTGTGACTTGTTGAGATATCAGAGCAGACTGATGACAATCTACATTATTTCTTCTACTTATATACTTTATGTGAGAATCGCGTAGTAGTCATCAAATCTAGTTTATCTGATGGTATTACGACATGTGGTGAAATTCATACACACACACACACACACACACATACACATTTCCACAATTATCTGTTGGTATTACGATATATGATGAAATTCATATACATAGCAACACCCAGAACAAAATCGCTAACATCAGTTTGCAATATAAAGGTACGAGAAAAATCGGCACACGTGAAAGTAGGTGCTTCTATAAGTTCTTGATGCATTTCTCTGAAAGCTATTTTCTACAATTGTTACACCAAAAATAAAATATATTAAAATAAAAATATCATTACCCCTATTCACAAAACTCTGCTTATCAAACTGCTGGGATTTAAAACATTTAAATTCTGAAATACACTTGTTTATATTAAAACCTATTCCAACACGACATTTTCTATCTCCATAAGAATATGAACGCCAATAGCCTAGAAAACATATATGTATGTATACAGGCATATGTAAATATGTATGAAGAAGTATAGATGTAATTCACACAAGCAATGATATTCTTCCAAGCAAAATAGATACGATCACATACATTACTACAACAACATATATTATATATTATATTATATATTATATTATAAATATATACATTTCCAAATATATTCCCTATCCACCTCCATTCCAAACACCTATCAGGGTTGTCACTACCTGCAGCTATTAGATTATTTCCTCAGAGATCACATATATAAATGCATATGTATAATAAACCTACATAAGCATAGCAATGTCGACTCACAGCAGCAGACCACAATATACATATGAAATAGCGATCCCTACATAGACACCAATTTCTTGTCTGAAAAGTAGTGGACACCGGCAAACGAATAAGTAATACAAAAACACACACATATGCACGCTCACACGTACATACACATATACAAACAGAAAGAATCAAACTCTCACACACACACACACGTAGACAAAAATATATCAGCATGAAAATCCCCAAAATCCCCCCATTTGTAACAGGGTTGCCATCGTTTTTATTTTTTCCCGGTTTTGAATTCCCAAAACATGTCTCAGACCGCCATTAACAATCTACTTCCACCACCACCCATATATGAGGCCACCAGCGCAGAAGTGGTGTAACCCACATCTAGTTTTTTAAACAATTGCTCTTTTTAATTATTTAATTGCTTTATTACTTTGCAATATTATAATCTGTGCAAAAAACTATTTTCAGTTCCATTTTCTTTAGAATACCAAAATGCGGTTTTCTCTAATTTTGTTTGATAGTTGGTAACGTAAATTATGTATTTATCACCGAACTCATATACACTCAAAATACACGTATATCATAGGTAAAATAAATTAAAAATGTGGTTCATTTTACGAAGATATTCGTTATTTTTTCGTTACCAAATCTTTCGTAGCTAGTATTTGTTTATTTGTAAATAAGAAAATTTTCTATTTTACAGATATTTTATTCATAAATTTACGAAATATATTTATATTACAAAAGAAATTCGTGAATCATGAAGAACAATTTCGTGTTATATACGAAATTTTGTATAAAAAGTTTAAAATATAAAAATCTACAAAAAAAATTATTTTTTCTTAACTTTGAAAAATAAGTTTGTAGAATAATCTGTAGTTCTTGGAACTGTAGTTTGTAATAATTATGAAGAAATATAAGTTTAGGGGAATTGTTACAGCCTCTGTATTTTCCATACAGTTATAAGGAAAATACTGCATTCGTAAAACGGCATTAAAAATAAATAGCAAGATTATTATTGCAATATGAGGTGAGTTCATCAGCATCTTGTTATTAATTCAATCAATACCTGGAGCTTTTTTCGGGTTGAGTTCAGTAATTAGTTTCTGTACATCAAGCATCTTAAACTTTAAGGGTCGAGGAGGTATAGCAACTAATCTCGGCAAATCAAGAGCACCAGCACATGTATTTGGGGTAAATATGGATTTTAAATGCTCAGCAAATATGTTACCTTTTTAAGTATCGCTTCTTGTCCAACCTCCGGTAGAAATGTGCAGGGGTGGTTTCAACTCAACGGTTGTTTTAATCTTTTTCGCAGCGCGCCACAAAGAGCAATTAGACGCTGGTGTGACATCGAGACCTTCCAGATAATTTTTAAGAGATGCAGTTTTTTCAGATGCAAGCAACTCTTGGAGTCGTTTATTGTACTCTTTAAATCTGAATTTATGTTGAGGTGATCTGTGCTGTTGCCATTCCCTTCTGACTCTTCTTTTTTCACATACGAGACGTTCAATATCCGTAGAATAATTTCTATTAAACCCAGTCTGCGGATGGGAGGTAGTAGAATGTTCACCAGCCTGTGTAATCATTTTGTTATGGTTGGCAATGTTAACTTCAATATCTTCGGTTGTTCTTAGATATTTTTTGAATCGCAGCCAATTAGCACGACTAATCATCTTCACATATGAGTGAGGTAATGCACTTCTCAGTGAGCTAAAGAATGTAACGATCGTGGGAGAGTGATCGGACGAGAGATCTAGGGAAGCTTCAATGTGAATTAATTCCCTAGAAATATTTTTCATGACGCCAAAATCTATAACATCCGGAATTTTATGTATATCTGTAGGCCAGCAAGTGGGCTCCCTGCTCGAAATGACGTCCAAACCCATTTTTGAAATTGTGTTGAACAACGCTCGACCTCTGAGAGTGATAAGACGCGAACCCAAGTAAGTATGTTTAGCATTATAGTCGCCAGCTGCTACGAAACAAGGGCAGATATTTGTAGAAATCCTCGTATTAATCCACAGTAATTGCGAATCTGGGAGGAGGAGTAAATTGATGATATCAAAAAATTTTTGCAAAAATTTTCGACATAAAATTTGTTGCTTGTAGATGTTCTTCACAAATGTTGTCAAGAATATAATGCTTGAGTCTTGACTTTATTAGAATTAATGATCCACCGCAAGCACTTCCTTTTGGGTCCTTTGAATTATATAAGGTGTAGCCATTAATTTTGAAGATACTTCTTTAAATCAAATGAGTCTCAGAGACCAACATTATATCAATATTTTTTCCGTGAGGAAGTGCTCAAGTTCATAATTATGTTGGCGAATGCCGTTTGCGTTCCAGAAACATATTTTTAACGTATTCATGGCTTGTTAACTAATGCTTGAAGCAGAGTATTATGCATTCGCAGCATTTCTTGCATCATGCTAGTCATATTTGTTGTAAAATTATCTATAGTTTGCATCAACTTGTCAATAGTAGCTTCAAGGCGACTAAAGTTAAAGCTTGAGTTTGCATGCGTTGAATTATTTGGAGGTGGAACATTTTGTGTGGGAATAGTACTAGTCTTAGCTGCATCCGCATACGATACACGTGAAGTGACTGGTTGGCTCATTTGAGCAAAGGTGGCGGAGAAACGTTTGCTGTTTGTGCTGGAGCTAATTAGGTTTTTGCCCCATAGTCTGTTTAATGAAATAATATACAGGATGTCCTCTGTAGTTAGCGGTGTGATTACCTCCACAATTACCACATTTTTTCAGCTAGATCTTTAGGTTTAGTACAACCGGCAGTACCGTGCCACAGATAACACAAACTGATGGTAAATTGCAGTAAGTTTTTGTTGGCCATATTCATGACAATTATGGCACTGTACATGTTCGGAACGCTTGTGTGGTTCTTCAACATTTTTCGGTTTAAGAGTGTAACGTGGTTTACTACTACGTGGTTTACAACTCAGTCTGTCCAGGTTCGAACTCAAAGGTCCGCTTCCTTTGAAATAAAAGATTAATTTTCTTGGGTGTTAAGAAAATATACAAAGCTTTCTTTATTTAACGAAACTTATGCTACTAGGAGATCTTAGACACTACAGGGTTTATTGTCAGTGAATTACAGTCGGTGGAATATAAACGGGACGTTCAAGATGAATGCGGTAGATCTTGAACAAAATTAAAAAATTATTTCAAGATGAATTCGGTAGATCTTGAAATAAAATAAAATTAATACTAAAAATAAATTCAAGATGAATACGATAGATCTTGAATACTAACTACAATTTTTTAGAAAGCACAAGATGAATGCGGTAGATCTTGCAGCTTTCTGTTAAAAAAAAGCTAGAACAAGCCTTTATGTTGAAATCCTTCTTATAATATACAGATAGTGCCCCTGCTGACTGTACTGAGACGTCCAGCTCGCCCTGATTGTCTGTGGCTTGAACTTGACATCATATAGTAATTATTATTTTAACCTGTTGAGAATTAATTTCCCCATTTGTATGGTTTGTTAGTTTTAGTTTAAAATCCGTAAAAGTCTGCATGTGTATTTGTTATGTATTTTTAAAACATGTATGTAGTTGTTGGTATTATTTCTGTTGGTAAGTTTTCAATAATAGAAAAAAATGTAAAATCAAATAAACAAGTATACACTGTAGGAAAAAAAATATAGAGGCATTTGTGACGGAACGTTACAAGAGATATTTTAAATTATAATTGGATGAGTCTCATTTTTTTTTTCAATTTTATATCGTTTGGCTCAAGTTCGACGCGAAATAGAGGTTGAGGAATCTTCTCCCTATTTATTATGTTAGATACATTTTTTTACCTTAAATCCCTGGAGGACGAGTGCATCTTTTATTTCCTCGGGAACAACATAAGAATCTATGCCCTTAAATACGATCCGCAGGCCTTTAGCATTCTTAAGCTGATATGTGTGGAAACTTTTTTTTACTTTTTTCAAATTCAATAATCATTTTGCGAAAATCTTTTTCTTCCTAAATTTGAATTTTCGTTTCATCAATCTTACCACGTTTTATTGAAACAATGTGAAATTTATTCTCACCAATGACCGAGATTAATTTTTGATAAGAGCGTTTGAATTTTTTTCTCTCAATAGATTGGTGGTGGCTTGGATGTTTTGTTCGTGAATACATCGGGTTTATTGTTGTTATCTTGCAATATTTGAAAACGGTTTTGACGGTTATTAGAGGGTGCGCTGTTACCCTAGATATTTTTGAAGCATATGAAATGTTAGAAGACTTAGGGCTTCGCCCGCACTTTACCATAGTTATATATCTGTCAATTCCAAATTTGACCTTGGGTTTTGGGGAGTTAAATTTACAAGTACTAGGGCTGACGAAAAAGTGGCTTTGCCGTTAGAGAAAGTCTATCATCAGATCTATTATTGATATTGTTTTCATTAAGAGTTTCAGAACTCACAGTAAAATACGCATTTCTGCTATTAGAACTCACATCACAGTTATTTGTTTTTGAGGTATTCATATAGAGTATTCCAGAAGGGCACTTTATTTGTGTTTTTTGCTTGCGGTTTTTGTTTGTTTTTGTTATTTATGACTATGTAAAAAAATTAGCAAAGCAAATAAAACTTATTCATCCATAAAAATATTTTTAAGACATGTTTTTTATTTATTGTATCTTCAAATATGAACTAACAATAAGTATTCAAGTCTTAATCTAAAGTATAATTATTAGGACCAACCAATGTCGGACATAAGCTAAGTAATAGTTATTAATAATACATAAGTAGTGATAAGCACAAAAAAAATATTTTCAAGCAGCTGCATCTAGAGTGTTGTTTGTTACAGAACTTGTATCTCTCCTTTTTAAGCGGATGTGTCCAGTAAAGTTCAATATATTACGAGGATGTGACTCTGGTTTTGTTAGGTATTTGCCTGCGTATTTTGCAATTTCTTCAGTCACTAGTGGCATATTTAAATCACGATGTATATTTGAATTTTTTATGTACCATGGAGCCGATGTTATCAAACGTAAAATTTTCTTTTGCCTTCGTTGGATTTTCTCAACATTTGAAGCTGAAGCAGTGCCCCATAGCTCAATTCCGTAGCATCATATTGGCTTGAAAAGCGACTTGTATATTAAAAGTTTGCAGTCTACGCTGAGTGTTGAATTTCTACCAATCAGCCAATGTACCTGAGTTAATTTAAGTTTCATTTGTAATAGCTTAGAATCAATGTGGGGTTCCATGTAAGTCGTCAATCAAGGTGTATACTAAGATATTTCACATGTGAATGTTGCGAATGGGGAAAAAGTATCTCTTCGTAAGGTAAATGTTGAACACACTTTTGGTAATTTGCCTTAATTCTAAATAAGTTTAACCATAGCTCCATCTGGTTAATGTGTTCCTGGAGTTTGCGGGATGCCTCATCAGGGTTTTCGTGCATACTAAGGCAGGCTGTATCGTCGGCAAATGTGGAAGTATGGATACTACAGCTCACAGGCATATCACAAGTATAAATCAAATATAAAACTGGCACCAGTATACTCCCCTGTGGCACACCGGATAAGATAGTTTCAGGCATACTCGTAATACTTTTTTCTTCAAAAGTGCTTCTTATAAATTGAACTAATCTATGAGTTTGTTCAATGGTGCTATGCTGTCTTCTAAAACCAAATTGATGGTCTGGTATGCACCCACTACTAATTAGAATTCGCGTAAAAACGGATTTTAAGTGCTCAGCAAGTATGTTACTTTTTCAGTATCGCTTCTAGCCCAACATCCGATAGATCTGCGAAGAGGTGGTTTAAACTCAACGGGTGTTTTAAGCTTTCTAGCAGCGCGCCACAAAGAGATGCTGGTGTGATATCAAGACCATCCAGATAGTTTTTAAGAGATGCAGTTTTTCAGATGCAACAATAACAATATGTGTTCCGAATATTTTTTCTTATTATTTTCTTTGTTTAAGACGTCTGTTCACTATGCATGTTCAAAACATTTGAATAAAATTTATGTGGAAATGTTTTACGATTTTGGACGATATCGAGTCCCTCAATTTGTTACGGGGGTACATTGTAACTCGAGTCGAAATAAAATGAATTCTGCGTGATTAACGCGTGATCGTGATCAAATTTATAACACGGTGTTACAGTGAAAAAAAATCTTGGAAAACGACCTAGCGTGAGTTGTACATATTGTTGAGTACATTACAAATTGTGTCAAAAAATTTCAGAAACACCCACAAATTCAGAAGTTATTCTGAAAATACCGTTTTCGGTGATGTTCGTCAACTTATCGAACTGTAACTAAGTCAGTTTTTGTTAGATCTAAATTTTAATATTTTTAGAAAGAGAACTGATTACGCTTTACAACGATGTGTATATCTTGAAATATTTGTAAATTATTAAGTATTAAATAATATTTAAATAATTAAATAAGTATTGTTTTTGTTAAGAATATTCAAAAAAAATAATAAAATTTATCAACTTTTTTGATTTGCGTAGCTTTTCATTGCTTATTTTGATATGAAAGCATATTAAAGCTTATACTAATATATGAAGCAAATTTCTTCTTTTCTTATCAAAATATGGTTTTTAAAATCGGATAAAAATTGTGGAAGTTATTAAACTTTTCATTATCACCCTTTTTTAGCATTTTCTCCCCCAGTGCGAAAAATTTTAATAAAAGCACAGTTAACGAAAGAAACACATTCATCAACTTAATTATGCAAAATTTTTGTTTTTTTTAATCTTACAGTTTTTTTTTTAGTATATACTTAAAGCCTTATACATACATACATAACAAAGAACTTCATGCCAGTTAGCATAAGTAGCAAAATTAACAATACAGTCAGAGTCAAAATTTAGTATGCAGGGGAAAAAAATTACTTTGAAAAATAATATTTTTAAAAGGAAGCAGTATTTTTCAAATTTCTTTATGTAAACATGTTTCGTACAGTCTTACTTTTGTTTCACAGTTATATTTTTTTCTTACTGAAAGAGATGTTATAAGTTTTATGTAACAAAAGAGAAAATTCTCTTAAAAATACAGTTAAAATTTAGTATACAGAGCATTAAAAGAGTATAAAATAAATACCGTTATAAGAAGAGCGTACGTTGATCACTTTTGTTTTAAACGCAATCAAAAGCAAATTTAGTATTTATTATGCAAGCAGCAGAATGGCACGTAGAAAATATTTACCAGTTGATGTTAGAGATTTCATCGTGTTCCTTAGAAGCAATGGAAAATCTCTCGGAGATATTGCTAAAATTGTGAACAAAAGCCGATCAACTATTCAAAAAGTTGTTGAGAGACGTAAAGCTCGAGGAAATACCAAAACTGCAAAACATGCCGGTCGACCACGCTCTCTAACTGATTATGAGGTGCGAAAATAGCCAGAAAAGTCAATAAAACACCAAAGTCTACCGCCGTCAAAATAGCTGAAGACATTTCTAAGGAACGTGGTGACGTAGTAAGTACATCGACAATTAGAAGACGGTTGAATGACCATGGACTACATGGTGCCTAGAAAAAACCTTTCATATCTGCTGCAAATCGTGCTAAACGAAAAGACTTTGGAAAAGCTTACATAACCTCTCCGAAATCGTTCTGGAATAATGTAATATTTAGTGGTGAGAGTAAATTTGAGATTTTTGGGTCAAAATCAAGAGGTAAGGTCTGGAGAACAAGAAATAGTGAGCTGCTTCCACAAAACCTTAGTGCTAGTGTAAAACACGGTGGTGGGTCCTTGATAGTTTGGGGTTGTATGTCAGCTGCAGGCCCAGGCAAACTTGTATTCATTGAAAATACAATGAATAGCCAAGAATACTTACAAATCTTAAAGGATAATTTAATAGTTAGTACTGAAAATTTAGGTCTTGTAACGCCGTGTGTCTTCCAGCAAGACAATGGCCCAAAACACACCGCCAGAATTGTCAAGGAGTGGCTGTTGTACATCGTGCCTAAGCAGTTAAATTCCCCTCCACAATCTCAAGACCTTAATCCCATAGAATACCTGTGGGAAATTTTAGACAGGAACATTAGAAGGCGCAGCATTGCATCCTAGAACGAACTTCGAACAGCTTTAATGGAAGAGTGGGGCAAAATTACTAAAGATTTTACTCAATCTCTTGTAAACTCCATGAGATGGCGACTAGAGGCTGTACTAAGGCTTAATGGAGGACCAACAAAATATTAACTTCTTCTATTTAGATTTTAGTAATATAAAATAGGGTGTTATCTATCAACTGTATACTAATTTTGGACAAATTTCTAAAGTACTTATTTCTTCTTCCCATAAAATTTCCATGAACTCAATTTTAATTTTCAACATTTTTAAAAATAAATAAAATATTAAACCTTAAATTTAATTTTAAGCTTGTTCAAACTTACATATTTCGTTTTATAATAAAAATATTTTGCTTCATACATGAAACAAAGTGTTGTATACTAAATTTTAACTCTGACTATGTCTTAACGAGTTTCAAACTATTTGACATTAGAAATCGGAGCATGATGTAGTTTTAACCCACTATTAAATCCTAGCCTGAATTGTAATGTAAAACTGTCTGGCAAAATTTGTTGAGACCATGTTTACTTTCGTCGCTTTTTCTAGTTTCTCGTTATGTATAAGGCTGTTGATAAGTAAAGTTATTATATTCGGTAATGCAGAAATAAATACACTCTTTTTAACCCCCGACTAAAAAAGAGGTGTTATAAGTTTTTAGTGTGTGTCTGTGTATCTGTGTGTCTGTCCGTGTCCACGTACAGACCAAACGGCTGAACCGATTTTGATTTAGTTTTTTCTGTTTGAGATACAGAAACACAACTCGGAAATTATTTCTTAAGAATTTAAAGTTTATCTCAAAATGCTTCATCCGGTAAAAACCGGATAATTTTTAAAAAAGTTACAAGCCTCAGAAGTTTTTTTCTTTCAGTCCCAGGAAGCCAACTTTGGCACACTGTAACTGCTGTCCAGCTCAAGTCATGACATGTGTGACAAATCCTAAGTTATCCCCTACGGATGTTAAGAGTTTCATATACACATACATACTTTTTCGTGAGCGTGCGTGATCGTGATAAGTTGTAAACCAATGTCATTCGTGCGTGAAAATGCGTGAGTAAAATATATTTCTGCGTAATTAGCATACAAGGCGAAATAATTTTCTTTTGTCTCAAATTGCAGAGTTCAGAGTACACTTAATTATATACAGTTTAGGAATAAACTCTACATGCAACCATCATTTTTGGGGTTTGTGGAAACTTAGAAAGAAATTAAAAAAATTAATTATGCCAATATTTAGGGTGCTAATAAATATGTTTATGCATAAAATATAAAAATAATTATAATAACAACAACACTGGCAAAATTATTTAAAATACATAGGAAAAAAGTCTACATAGAGGCATAAAATACATAAAAAAATACGTGCAAAATGTTTGAGGTCGTCAACTTGTTTGAAAATTTTGTGATTTCCGTTATCAAGCCGTCAACAAATGGCATCCAAATATGGTCTAATATGTTCTTAAAATATCAACAATTGGCAGTAGTTCTGAAAGAATCTAAACATTTACCACAAAGCTTAACCATGCTTAACTAGAGATAAAATTAAGAAATTATTACACATGACGTAAATTTAAATTCAATAGCGTCATTTGTAGTAAATATTTTAGATTATTTCGAGGTTAATATTAATTCTTGCTTTTTTCAGAGCATCGGCTAGGTTCTACATTCGAAAAATGAAATGAAAGTGAAATTTTCTCTTGGTTTGTTTCAAACGAAATTTAAGTGTTCTGGAATCCAATTTCACTACAAAAAAGTAATTTGAATTCGGCATCAAACAACATTGTGGAAGAAAATACTTTTTAGTAAAAAAAATAAAATTTTTGTAACTCTTTATTGCAAAAATACAAAAATGTAGGCTCATAATAACATTTGTACATAAATTATTTTTTCAAATGATTTTATTTGTGTTTTAAAGGGATAAGCGCAAAAACATGGAATAAGAGGAGGCGTTGCTAAAATATACGGAAAACAAATCCGGGATTAGCTAGCGAACTTGTGATTTTTTAAAAACGTTTTCAATTTAATTTTATAGTGGAATGTAGAACCTGGGGCATATTATATCATATTTGGATGCCATTTGTTGAAGGCTTGGTACCGGAAATAACAGAATTTTCAAGCAAGTTGACGACCTCAAACATTTTGCACGTATTTTTTCATGTACGAGTATTTTATGCCTGTATGTAGACTTTTTTCCTATGTTTTTTGAATATTTTTGCCACTGTTATAATTATTTTTTTATTTTTTATTTTATGTATAAACATATTTGTTAGGGACGTAACGAATACCAGTTTAGCGAAAGCGAATGCGAATGCGAAAACAAATGCAAATACTTACAATACGATAAAAAAATCACATGAAACTAAATTTTTTTAAGACCATGAAGTTGTATGATATAAATACATAATGTACACAGAAAAAATTCCCAAAAAATTTTCAAACAAACGTGTGTTTTGAAATAAAATTTAGTTTCAGTAAATATTTTTTACTGTTCCAGTAAATTATTTGTTCCAATTTAATTTTATGTAAAAAAACTGTACAGAATGAAAATTATCTATATAAAGTAAAATTTGTAAAAAAAATTGTTAGATTTTTTTTATTTAAATTTGTTATTTTTCAGTTAAATTTATTTTTACTTTTTATCGTGACTTTTCTAGAGTTTATTGACAAAAGGGGTACAAAGGTGATCAAAGGGGTAGCAACATAAAAGAGAATTCAAGAAAAACGCAGGAAAAAAGTCATCGTGTAAATCCCGTAATACTGTAAAAAATTTTCTGATTTTTTTTTATTTTTTCTACAAATTGTTTTATAGATATAAAAAACATTTTATTTAGTAAATAAAAAAAAAATACATATATATTTCATTTTTCTTTTTGCTTTTTAAATAATTTTATTGTTATCCAATGTGGCAGCTAATGGTAAAAAGGTGGTGGAAAATAAAATAGATGCACAGTTGAATAAAGATGCTTGTTTTGTAAAGATTTTTTTCAATATAGTATTAAGAGTCTTACTATAAACATACGGAGTTTGTTAGTTAAATTCAAAAAATTTTTGGGTTGAAGTCTACAATAAAAACAAGCCAATTTTTGAAAGTAAAAAATAGTAGAACCTTTTATTTTATTTCAGTTCTCGTTATACCTTCATAGCGAACAGTATATATATATATATATATATATATAATATATATATATATATATATTATTCGTAATAGGTATATGCAGACTTTAATAAATAAGTTTTATTGCTTTGCTAATATTTTTACATAGTAGAAATAACAAAAACAAAAACCGCAAACAAAAAAACACAAATAAAGTGCCCTTGAGGAATACTCTAAGTAGTAGGGAACTGGGGTTCCAGTGGCAATTAAAATTGTTAAATTGTTGGTGAAATTTTTAAATTGTGGGCTGAAATTGTTAAATTGTGGCTGAAATTGTTAAATTGTTGCTGAAATTTTAAAATTCTTGCAAATTTGTGTTTTCGGCGGCGCTTTGATGTTTTTTGTTTACATTAGGAGTTTTTTTGTTTGCATTAGGAGTTTTTTGTTTACATTAACTTTGTGTGAACGGGTGATTTTTTTTGGGTTACATTAATTGTGATAACGGGTGATTTTTTTTTTTTGAGGTTTCATATGAGTGTATATGCCGACGGCAATACATGGTTATTATTTTTTTCAAATGCCGACGGCAAAACATGTTTATTAATTTTTCCTAATGCCGACGGCAAAACATAAATATAATTTTTTCAAATGCCGACGGGAAAATGATTTTTCCTAATGACGACGGGAAAACGTGAAAGCTATTTTTTCTAATGCTAATGTTTATGTTGATAGACTGTGAGAATTTGGACGTGATTTGAGTAGGTGGCGTTGTTGCCGTATTATGTAACCATAGGAATTTGTGGATGTGTCTGTCTGTCTGTGAGAATTTAGGTGAGGGTTTGATTGGCAGTGGGCGGGGTGTAGTTGAGGTAGATCGATTGTGTGTATGTGTGTGCGCGTGTGTGTGTGTGTGTGTCTGTGTGTCTGTGTATGTTTGTATTAATTTCAATGTACATATGTATTTCTGTAGGAGCTTAAGGATGATTGTGATTTTTGAGGGGCGAAGCATTCTATTAATATGTAACCGGGGGAATCTGTGTGTTTGTATTTCTGTAGGAGTTTAAGGCTGACCATGATTTGGGTGGGCAGGGTTGTTGACGTAATATGTAGCCATGGGGATTTGCGAATGCGTTTGTCTATAGTAGTTTAAGGCTGATCGTGATTTGAGGATCTTGTTGAGGTAAATTGGTTATGTGTATGTATGTATCTGTTTCTGTAAGAATTTAAGATGATTGGGATTTATTAGGGACGAGGTGTTCTTGTATTATGTAGCCGGGAGAATCTATGTATATATGTCTGTAGCAGTTTAAGACTATTCATAATTTAGGGTAGGTGAGTGTTGTGTTCTTGAGATTAATTCTGTAATTGTATATGTATGTATGTATGACAATGGGAATTTTTATATGTATATCTGGGGGAGAATTTTAGGCTGGTCGTGATTTGTGAAAGGTGGGGTGTTGTTGAAATTTTCTTGGATATTTCTTATATGAATTCTGCTATGTGTGTATGTATTTGCGCTAATATTTATATGTAGATAGAAATAAATTGTTTTCGGTATCGACATTTGGTACTATAAAATACTATCATATGTCTGGACTTCCCTAATCTTATTATGTTTTTATACTTACGCTTGTTTTATATTTTCTCATACTTAAATTTGTCTCGCGTTAAGGTCTGCCTATATGAAATTTGTTTATATTACAGATTTTGTTTATTTCATTCAATCTTTGAATACATTTTTTTTGTCATTGATGTCTTTTGTTCTTCTTGTTGTTGGTGTTGTTGTTGTAAATATTCGTCTGTGTATAGATGCGATATATTCAGTTTTTTTTTTATTTGAAAATAAAAACGTTTTAATTTTTATCTGCGTTTACTTAAAAGTTTGTGGGATTTTCTGTTTTTAAGTAAAACTGAATTCCTGAAGATACATACTCTATAGTAATAGCAACTATAATAGAAATATTCCTTATACTCAATTTACATTTTTTAAAGTTGATGCAACGTTAGTAAGTTAACGTTAGAAATTTTTGGGGTACATAATTTTTTCTAACTATAGACTTTTTTCTTCACTTTCTACATTTGTTTTCGAAATCTTGCTTTGCTTTATGAAAATGTATAAACATTTTTAAATGAAACTGATCCGGCACTCCAGCTTATATACTGATAGTTTTTTTTTTCTTTGGTAGTCAACTTACTTCTTTTTTTATTTTTATTGATAAACATTTAAAATCAAAAGGGAGCTTTATATTGAAATTATTATTTTCATAATTGTTGAAAACAATCACTAGTTTTTTTTTGTGATGAAATCATTTGAAGTTGAAGCTGATATCTTTGCTTACTGTTTTAAATTAAAATTTTATTCAATAGAATAAAAGGAGCTTGCTTCTTAAATTCTGATGCAGTTAAGATCGGATATGAGACTGAATTTAAATGTACTTTTAAATTAGTCATAATGAACAAACTTATTTTCTTGTTGAAAAGCGATCATCAGAAAACGAAGTGGTTTTCAGAGACTTTAGGTATACCCTTTCGACGGTTCCTCTAGGATACAAGATGACTTTGTTTGACGAAATTTCTGTTGCTTTATACTGATAATATGTTTACATTAATAAGGTACATATGTGTATGTTTATTTTATGAAGGGCTATTACCTATGGCTTTCATTTGACGTTCTATATGATTTTTTTTCTCATTTTATTAAAGTTCAGCGTGTTGTGTATATATTTCTGAAATGTTTAAGTGTGCTTTGTGTGTCCATCGGACAGAGTGTACGTTTTAGTTGGTCAGTCAGTCTATATGTATATTTATTTTTTTTTCTTCTAATGTACCACACCTTTTTTCACATTTTACTACTTGAAATAGAGAATTTTTGTCTAATTTTTTTCTGGGTATCTACATACATTAGTTAAATATGTGTATGAATTTTTAAGAAAAAATTTTAAATAAAATATTGGAAAAAGAATTAATTATGTGAATGGTTTTTATTTCTTTGTTAGCTTTACTTCGCTAGATCAAAAAAATTTTTGTTTTTGCTTATTTGCAAATTCTTGTTTTCATGTCGCTTAAACATGTACAGTCTTGTTTTCATGACGCTTAAACATGCACAGTCTTGTTTCCATATCGTTTAAGCATGCACAGTCTTGTTTTCATGTCGCTTAAACATGTACAGTCTTGTTTTCTTTGAAAAGTTATGCACATGACAAATTGAATTTCACAATGTTATGAAATTCCATTAAATTTCATTAGATTTTTTTATAAAGAGAAACAATTTAGACAATCGGATAAGTCCTTATATTTTTCACTACATACAAGTTTCTGTTATTTTATATTCGAATAGATGAATCCTAAATTTCCTTTAAAAAATAACACAAAACAAGGATACATTTAATTTAATTTTATTTATATTAATAATACATTTTAATTTAATTTTATTTATTTTTATTATAATGATGGAAACATTTCATAATATCCAATTATTAAATTTTCTAATATACTTTTACGCAAAAAATATATTGTACATCTGCAAGTATCTGGTCCTTCCTCACACTCAGGATTATACCAAGGACAGCTTCTGAAGTGGCCTTCTGTGTTGTCTTCATCTTCCATGATACCATATTCTTCGTTCTCATCCAGCATATTTTGAAAAAATTTGATCATCTCCCAATGATCAAAAAGCCTGAAGCTTTCAAAATCTCTTATAAATTGGTTTAGAGTACGTCTGATTTGACTCATTTTATTTGCTTATAAGTTAATGAATGATGATTGTTTGAAGGTTCCTTTAAGACTAATTTCCTCTTTTAAATTTTTAAAGTAGTATCTCTTGATCTTTAAAATATCTATACCATCATCTATATTCCATACCTCTTTTTTAGCACTCTATCTCTCTCTACCCCTTTTCTCTCTATAACTGTCTCTTTCTGTCTATCACTACCCCTCCACTTATTCACTATTTCACCATATTTTCGATTAGCCTTCTTGAAGTCGTCATCGCTACTTTTAAGATCATTTTCAGTTAAACATTCAAAGTGCGGAGAAGTAAATAAAAAAAAAATAAATAAAACAAAAATGGAGTCTACAACAAATATAACATCAAAATTTAATTCACTAAAAAATAAAACCTTAATCCACATAAAGGAGCTTGAGACATCAACTAAATACACCATTCGAAAAGTGTCAAGAGTAACAACAAAATATGGGCCAACACTAAAAGTTGAAATGGAAAACCACATAATGTTCCTCCCAAAGCGATATAATGCTTTAACCGATGCTGAAATTAAAGAACTCTCGAGCGGATCATATTGCTTAAGTAGAGAAGGTGAACAAAGCTTAATTGTTGAAAGCGAGCTGAGTGAATTTCTAATTCAAAATTCCCAATTTCCAATTTGGCAATAATATATAATAATTTTGTATTTTAAATTATAAATTAAAATACATGAAAGAGTTTTGTAAAATATAAATGTTTGTGCTTTTTTATTTAATATTTTCAGTTATTTCATAAAGAAATTTAAGACATAAATGACCACAGGTAAATGTATTGAAATTCTGATGTTGATTATAGTTGTATTTTATATTTGTACCAAGATATTTGACTACTTCCGAAGGAGGTTGTAAGTTTCCAAAGCTGTCGAAATATTCTTTTTCATTGTTGTTTTTATAATATGCTACCCAATGTGTACCAGGTCCTGTTGATACGTCTAAATTGATTATTCCACATTCTATTTTCTTTGTTCGTTTTTGTAGAGTATTAAACATGAAAACTCCTCTAAAATATGGAATATTTATAGAGAAAGGGTTTATGTCCACATCAGATAGTGGTCTGTTCGAAGCATCTCTAAGAGTTTTTTGATTCCTCTTTGTAAACTAAACCATAACCCTTTTTATATGGTTTTAAGTAAAGTCCCTTTCCAACTGCTATAGATTCCATCGCTCTATTATGTCTAATTGCTTCATCAAGTTGATTTTTTGCATTCTTTGTTGCATTAACAGCTTTAGCTATAGCAGCACCTCCAGTTGTTAGACTACCAATTGCACCCAGAGCAGTTAAAATGGGTATTAGAGGCAAAAACCCACCAATTTTTGGGACACGTATTACACGTGGTACTATAATTTGAGATTTTCTTCCTTTTAATGATTTGTTGATAGTTTTTCGGGCAATTTTAATTGCTGAGTTAATATCTAATGGTTTTTCCTTCTTTAGTATTTTTGTTGCAGCTCTAATTGATGTTCTAAACAGTTTTTTATCATTTATCTTGTTCTTTTTAATATTTTTCTTTTTCTCCACACCCATACCAAATTTTGTTTTGGCTTTCATTGCGTTAGTAACCATATAGGCAAATGATTTTTCAGCAATACTACTATCTTTTGATAAAACTCGATCCCAAGCTGAATTTTCAAGTATTTTATCAGCTTTATGTCTAATGCTTAAATCCTTATTTTTTGAATAAGCTATATCGTGATCTTTACAAGCAGAGTCCAATAAATTAATTCCTTTGTCACCTCAATTTAAACGTTTTTGTAGTTTTGTTTCAGGTCCACAATACTAATATCCGGGAAGATAAAGCTCACCAGTTAGAGAGTTTATTTTTTTATCTACTATACCTCCTCCAACGAAGGTGTTTTTATGACTAAACGTTTTCTGATATTGTATAACTATATCATCTAATTTTGTCGATAATAACAGGTAACATTTATAAAATCTATTTAGTTCGTAATATTGTTCCTTCTACTATTTTTTTGTTTACTTGCCTCTATCTTGACTGATGGTTTCTAAGTCTTTAAACTTATATATTCTCAACTTCTGTCTTGATGTTACTTTCTTCTTTCATGCGAATTCTTGTTTTTTCTTTTCATATCGCTTAAACATGCACAGTCTTGTTATCTTTGAAAGGTTCTGCACAAAACAAATCGAATTTCACAATATTATGAAATTCCATTATATTTCATTAGGTATTTTCTTATCGACACCAACTGCTTTAACACCATCTCATTTACGTTTGCTAACAGCAAATAGTACAATAGGTGTCAGCTATTAGATAAGCTTATCAGCTATTAGATCAGCTTATTAGCATCTGGTCTGTTTTTCAGATCAGGCTATCAGGACCTGGTCTGGTTTTCAGATCAGCTTATCAGGAGCTGGTCTGATTTTCAGGTCAGCTTATTAGGAGCTGGTCTGATTTTCAGGTCAGCTTATTAGGAGCTGGTCTGGTTTTCAGGTCAGATGAAATAACTAAAGTCTATCTTTTATTAGCAGTATTTTTTTTCTATAACGAAAATCGTTTAATTCAATATATTTGCTTATAATCAAAAATCCATATTTATCCTTCCAACACTCTACAAATTTTTTAAAACTTGTCAAAATTCATATTACTGCCAACATGAACCTTGTAAACATGCTTCATATTTATCTCATCTTACTTGAACATTATAATTACATTTGCATTGTCTCTTATTAAATGCTTATAGCCATATTCATAAAAATTTTAAACAGCATTTCAAATGTTGTTTGAGTAAAATTCGCTAAAATTGTATTCATAATAGAATATTAGCTTAAAAACGTTTTTTAACTTGCGTAAATCAACAAACCTTATAAATTAAATGCACCCATACTTAAAATAATTTTGAGTTGACGTCGTTCTAGTTTTGCTTCTTGTTTATTTATATTTTTAACTTTGTTTGTATGTATGTATGTATGCATGTATTAAGAATTATGCTTATGTTTGGCACAAGTAGAATGAGTCATCATTCTTCTGTCGCCCCATACAAAAATATACACGTACACGTACATATGTATGTATATTATTCTGCTTTCCACATGCAACATCAGCAAATATCATAATTGAAATGTATTAAGCTTCATTACCAGAAAAAAATAAATGTATAATAACCCATTCTTTTAATTATGAAATTATGTAATTTCTTTAAGTATTCATATTTGTAATAGTAATTATATAGATAATTTTAGTATAAATATATGTTTTTAAACGTGATATAGTAGTAGGGAACTGGGCATCCGGCGTAGATTAAAATTTGAAAATTGTTAAATTCTTGGAAAATTGTGAAATTTGATACCTACGAGGGTGGTTCAATAAGTCCGTCTTACTTTTTGTTTACATAAGGAGTTTTTTGTTTACATTAAGTCTATGTCTGTCTGTCTGCCTGATTTGGGTTGTGTAATAATTTCTGGGTGTCCTTTGTCGGGGTTATGGGTAATTAAACATAAAAATTTTAATCTACGCCGGATGCCCAGTTCCCTACTACTATATCACTATATCATATATATATTTTCTGATGATCGCTTTTCAACAAGAAAATAAGTTTGTTCATTGTGACTAATTTAAAAGTACATTTAAATTCAGTCTCATATCCGATCTTAACTGCATCAGAATTTAAGAAAAAAGCTCCTTTTATTCTATTGAATAAAATTTTAATTTAAAACAGTAAGCAAAGATATCAGCTTCAACTTCAAATGATTTCATCACAAAAAAAAACTAGTGATTGTTTTCAACAATTATGAAAATAATAATTTCAATATAAAGCTCCCTTTTGATTTTAAATGTTTATCAATAAAAATAAAAAAAGAAGTAAGTTGACTACCAAAGAAAAAAAAATATCAGTATATAAGCTGGAGCGCCGGATCAGTTTCATTTAAAAATGTTTATACATTTTTAAAAAGCAAAGCAAGCTTTCCAAAATAAATGTAGAAAGTGAAGAAAAAAGTCTTTAGTTAGAAAAAATTATGTACCCCAAAAATTTCTAACGTTAACTTACTAACGTTGCATCAAGTTTAAAAAAATTTTAATTAAGTATAAGAAATATTTCTATTTTAGTTGCTATTACTATAGAGTATGTATCTTCAGGAATTCAGTTTTACTTAAAAACAGAAAATCCCCACAAACTTTTAAGTAAACGCAGATAAAAATTAAAACGTTTTTATTTTCAAATAAAAAAAAAACTGAATATATCGCATCTATACACAGACGAATATTTACAACAACAACACCAACAACAAGAAGAACAAAAGACATCAATGACAAAAAAAAAAATGTATTCAAAGATTGAATGAAATAAACAAAATCTGTAATATAAACAAATTTCATATAGGCAGACTTTAACGCGAGACAAATTTAAGTATGAGAAAATATAAAACAAGCGTAAGTATAAAAACATAATAAGATTAGGGAAGTCCAGACATATGATAGTATTTTATAGTACCAAATGTCGATACTGAAAACAATTTATTTCTATCTACATATAAATATTAGCGCAAATACACACACACATAGCAGAATTCATATAAGAAATATCCAAGAAAATTTCAATAACACCCCACCTTTCACAAATCACGACCAGTCTAAAATTCTCCCCCAGATATACATATAAAAATTCCCATTGTCATACATACATACATATACAATTACAGAATTAATCTCAAGAACACAACACTCACCTACCCTAAATTATGAATAGTCTTAAACTGCTACAGACATATATACATAGATTCTCCCGGCTACATAATACAAGAACACCTCGTCCCTAATAAATCCCAATCATCTTAAATTCTTACAGAAACAGATACATACATACACATAACCAATTTACCTCAACAAGATCCTCAAATCACGATCAGCCTTAAACTACGACAGACGCATTCGCAAATCCCCATGGCTACATATTACGTCAACAACCCTGCCCACCCAAATCATGGTCTGCCTTAAACTCCTACAGAAATACAAACACACAGATTCCCCCGGTTACATATTAATAGAATGCTTCGCCCCTCAAAAATCACAATCAGCCTTAAGCTCCTACAGAAATACAAATGTACATTGAAATTAATACAAACATACACAGGCACACAGACACACACACACACACACGCGCACACACATACACACAATCGATCTACCTCAACTACACCCCGCCCCCTGCCAATCAAACCCTCACCTAAATTCTCACAGACAGACAGACACATCCACAAATTCCTATGGTTACATAATACGGCAACAACGCCACCTACTCAAATCACGTCCAAATTCTCACAGTCTATCAACATGAACATTAGCATTAGAAAAAATAACTTTCACGTTTTCCCGTCGTCATTAGGAAAAATCATTTTCCCGTCGGTATTTGAAAAAATTATGAGTTCTAACGGCAGAAATGCTTAATTTACTGTGAGTTCTGAAACTCTTAATGAAAAAAATATATTAATAATAAATCTGATGAAAGTATTTTTTTTAACGACAAAGCCAATTTTTCGTCAGCGACCAACTTCGCTTTGTCCAATGTCAAATAGTAGTGATTCAATAACACTACAGTTGCCTAGTAATTCTTCATAAGTAGTTGTGAACTATTAATCCTGGGGCAATTAAAATTGTTAAATTGTGGGTGAAATTGTTAAATTTGGGTAATTAAAATTTGAAATTGTTAAATTCTTGGAAATTTTGTGAAATTTGATACCTACGAGGGTGGTTAAATAAATCCGTCTTATTTTTTGTTTACATAAGGAGTTTTTTATTTACATTAACCCTTTGGGAACCAGTGATTTTTTTGTGTTACATTGTGATAACGGGTGATATTTTTGAGGTTTTTATGAGTGTATATGACGACGGAAAATTAATAAAAATTATTTTTCCTTATACCAATGGTGAAATAGTGATTATTAATGTTTCCTAATGCCTACGGCAATGCATGATAATTTTTCAAATGCAGAAGGCAATACATAATTACTTTTCCTAATGCCGACGGCAAAACATGATTATTAATTATTTTATTTATGTATAACATGTTCTCATGTACGTGAACACCCCTAATGGTTGTGTGTGGGGGTCCAGCTTGTTTGTCGCTGGTAAGCTTATATTTTGTTTATTTGTTTAAGAAATATATTTATATGTATGTGTGTGTATGCATGTATGTATGTATGTATGTATAAATGTATGTATGTATGAATGTATGTGTGTGACTGAGGGAACTTGTACGTGGAATATTTTGTGGCTGTGTAGAATACGTTTATATTTTGCAGCGTAGTCATTTTCTTTGTCTACGATTATTTTAAAGCAGCAAAGTTTCAACCAAGTGCAGTCATCAGCAGAGAAACAAAAAGTAAAAACTGTAAATGCTGCAAGGATACTGCTACTAATTTTCGTATAAATACGCCAACTTTTCAAACCAACACATCAGTACTTTATTGTATTTACAAGCATCATCAGCAATTCTGTTCTTAAATTCAAATAGTAATTCACTAAAGTAATTAGAAATGAGTTATACAAGTTATCAGTGTAAAAGATGTCATAAGGTATACAAATACCAAATGTCCTTTTTGAATCACGTGAAGAGTCATAGCGTGCAGGATCACATGGTCGTAAGTCGGGATGCAAATCAAGAGCAACCGCAGACATCTGTTCAAAATCGTCAACAGCAGATCAATAGATTTCATCATTAGCAGCACCCTTCACTACAGTACCCATAATATCAACAATACGGTATGCTTAACTGTTACCCTACACCAATGCCATGGAGTAATCAGTTTTTGGGATCAGGAGTACCAATGCAACATGAGTATCCAAGTTACAATTATAATCCCGTCACACCAGTCAATCAAATGCAGCAGTATTCCAATTTGATGCAATGGCAACCTGTTACTTATCATCAACAAGAGCAACAACAACAAGCTCATCAACAAGGTGTGGATATCCTTGGAGGGACTTTATACAACGATGCTATGGATATAAGTTTATCGGAAAGTGCTGGAGAAGTAGAAGAAAGAAGAGAAGAAACTCTGCCAACTCCAATGAGTGCTTCGCATGTTATGACAGAAGTCGAAGAGAATGTGAGATATTACAAAATATCGAAAGCCTTCAAAAATCATATCGCCACATATGGAATTTTAAATAAAAAAGACCAACTTCTCTTGGAAGAGTTTATTAAGGAAAACAAAAATATTTTTATTGAGAGGCTTCAAATGAATTTAACGAAGCATACAATAATTAAATTTCATGTGAGTATTGTGGTGGAGAATATAAAAATTGTTGAAGAAGAAATGGAGTTGTGTGTTATAACACATGTAGCCAAAATGAATTTAGTAGTGTGTTTACGGGGTTCGGGGGCCAAAATGTGCCATAAGGATCAATCTAAAAGTGCACATCATACAGGCTGTTGCCATAGTGCTATTTTTCTTCTTGCTATTTTATGTATGTATTAAACAGTGTTACCATATGTGAAGATTTATCTTATTTTCGAAGTTTTTCGGGATGTTAATAAGACTAAAAGATTTCTTTGTTAAAAATAAGATTTTTAAGATTATGATATTTGGTACTTTTAGTATGTTATTTAAGGTCCTTTTGACTAAAGTACTGGCATATTTTCTTCTTTCCTTCATCAAAAGTATGAATTATATGCATACATATATTTATCTTATACATGTCTATTCAGTAAATATTTTGTGTTATTTGCTTTTACGTTTGTTAGTTCATTTGAAACAAAATAAATTTTTCCTGAATTTTAATTCAGTAAAATCAATGTATATTAATATATTTTGAGTAAAATCACTCAAAAAAAATTTTAATGATAAAAAAATATTTTTCTTGTTCGACTTGAAGATTTTTCAGAAAATAAATATGGCAACGCTGGAATCAAAGTGCAATGTAAAAATGCACATCATGCTAGGTATTGCCGTTGTGTTATTTTCCTTCATCACTATTATTTTTAAGGGAAGATAATTTGAAGTGAAAATTTTGTTGAGGGGAAATTTTTAAATATTTCGTATCTTTGTTTAATTTTTTCTATTTTATGCACTTACAAGTAATACATTTCTATTGGTTATTGTGTGCGTTAGGAAATTGTATTATATTTCGATGAAAATTTTGTTGTGGGGAATTTTTTAAATATTTCGTATCTTTATTTTATCTTTTTCTATTTTATGCACTTACAAGTAATACATTTCTATTGGTTATTGTGTGCGTTAGGAAATTGTATTATATTACGATGAAAATTTTGTTGAGGGGAGCAATATGCTCAACAATATCAATATCCTTATCAACAATATCCTCATCAAGAATAACAACTACAATACCCTCAACAACAACAATATCAATATCCTTATCACCAATATCCTCATCAAGAACAACAACAACAAGAACTACAATGTCTTCAACAACAACATCAATATCGTCATCAACAATATACTTATCAGCAATATCCTCATCAGCAATATCCTCATCAGCAATATGCTCATCAGCAATATCCTCATCAAGAACAACAACAACCACAACTACAAATGTATTGGCAGCAAACTGCTACTCACATGCAATGGTACCCAAATTTGCAGCAACCTCCTACTCCAATACATTGGTATCCAAATACTGACCAACCCCCAACACTACAACATCACCCTCAACAACAACAACAACATCAACAGCAGCAAGGTTCACAGGATTTTGGAAGTAGCTCAACAAATAATATCAACATTGATGGCGAGTGTACGAAATATTATTATTATATTAAATAGAAAAGCATTTAAAAACAACATTATTTCTTATGGAATACAAAATAAAAAGGATCAGCTTCTCTTTAAAGATTTTGTTGGCGAAAATGAATCGACTTTTATAGAGAGGCTTGAATACCATTTAAGGCAACATACTATATTGAAATTTAATATAAGTATAGTTGCAGAATATCTAAAAATTGTTGGTGAAGAATTAGAAATAATTATAATAGTACATACAGCAAAAATGAGCTTATTGACTAGAGCAGATGACGTGAACGAATTTTTCTGTAATCAGGTCACAGAAATTCAAAATAAAATGTCTGAGTTTCAGGAAAGAGGTTCCGGATGGACTCTTGTTCGCATAGTTCGAGCTGAACTAAATATTAATAAATCTTCTTTGGTAAAAGGAGCTCATTAGATTAGCACCCCGCAGAAGCTTGCTAGTCGTGGTGCTTGCATTAACATTGAAAACAGTGATAATTACTGTTTTAAGTGGGCCTTAATTGCGGCAATGAGTACCTCGTCTATCAATGTTCCGACTCGATGCTCTTCATATAACATTGAAGATATTAGTGCTGATATAATTTCGCTACAAAATCGAACTATAATTGATTTTTCAAATTTGACATTTCCGATGTCACTAAAATATATTAAGGAATTTGAGAGGCGGAATGATGTTAGTGTGAATGTGCTTGGATATGACGACGACAGTGATGAACTAATTGGACCATTTTATATAACCCAAAATGAGAAGACCAAGCATGTTAACTTATTGCTATTGGAAAACATGGATGGGCATCACTATATTTTGATAAAAGATATTTCAAAGTAAGTAATATATTGGAAAGTATTTAAAATTAAATAATACAATACGCGTGTTTGATGTCTTACAGACTACTAAAAAGGCAAACAACGACACATTGTGAACGACTCTTATTTTGCAACAGCTGTCTGCAATACACCCATCTTGAAAATATTATGGAGAAACATAAAATGGAATGTGGTAAAATAGTTACCACAATGCCAAAGGCAGAAGACTCCATACTGCGGTTCAAGAGCCACCATAGAAAAATTGACGTCCCTTTTGTTGTATACGCCGATTTTGAATGCGTTTTGCAACAGATGGACTTTAATGTAAGTAGTAAAACTAAATTAAATCAAATACATGTACCCTGCGCATTCAGCTATTTCATTAAGTGTAAGCATGACAATAAGTTGGATAAGCTGAGAATTTATACGGGTAAAGATGCTTCTAAAAAATTTGTTACATTTTTGAATCAAGATTGTCAAGATATATATAACAATTATCTCACAAAAACAATTGAAATGGAGAACTTGACAGATGAAGAAAATGTAACATTTTACAATGCGATAACTTGTCACATATGAGGACAATACTTAAATAATGACCGTGTGAGAGATCATTGTCATATAAGTGGTAAATATCGAGGTGCTGGGCATAACAGATGCAACCTAAGTTAAAGTACCCAAGTTTATTCCAATTTATTTTCATAACTATTCATCCTATGATTCTCATCTTTTTGTGAAAGAATTAAGTAAGGTTGCGACAAATATAAAAGTCCTTCCGTTAAATAAAGAGTTATATATATCTCTATCTCAATTTATTAATATGAGTGATGGTATAGATCAACTTAGGTTTTTGATACAATGCGTTTTATGGCCGATAGTTTGGAATCGTTGGCAAATAATCTTACCGTCAACGATTTTCATACTATTAGAGCACAATTTCAAACAAGCCAAGAATTTAATCTCATAAGGAGAAAAGGAATTTTTCCCTATGATTATCTTGATTCATTTGAAAAACTTAATGAAACACAACTTCCACCTAGAAAAGATTTATTTAATAAACTTCATAACAAAGAATGTTCTATTGAAGACTATGCGCATGCGAATGAAGTCTGGACAATTTTTAACTGCAAAACTTTGAAAGATTATATGGAGTTGTATTTGAAAACAGATGTGCTTCTCCTAACGGATATTTTTGAAAATTTTAGAAATGTCTGTAAAAAAATTTATAGCTTAGATCCCTGTCAATACTATACTGCCCCGGGGCTATCTTGGGATGCTATGCTTAAGCATACAAACATTGAATTAGAGCTAATAACCGATATCGACATGCACAATTTCTTTAAAAGAGGGATACGAGGTGGAATTGTCCAATGTTGTAAAAGATACTCCAAGGCAAATAATAAGTATTTAGACACTTTTGATAAAAATAAACCTTCGAAATTTCTTATGTATTTAGATGCAAACAATCTTTACGGTTGGGCCATGTCGGAACATCTTCCTTATGGAGGATTCAGATGGTTAAAAAGCGAAGAACTAAATATTAATCCGCAGTTAATAGATGATAATTCAAATGATGGTTATGATTATGAGGTTGATTTAGAATATCCTTCTTATTTACATAATATGCATAACGATCTTCCTTTCTGCGCCGAAAACAAGGAAATTGGAGCATCAAAATATAAAAAACTAATAACTGATTTTTCGCCAAAACATTCTTATATAATTCATTACAGAGTACTTAAACAATGTCTAGAAAACGATTTGATTTTGAAAAAAAAATACATAGAGTTCTAACTTTTAAGCAGTCTCCATGCTTGAAAGATTATATAGACCTTAATACTAAATACAGAGCCGAAGCTAGAAATAACTTTGAAAAAAAATTTTTCAAATTGCTCAACAACGCAGTATATGGGAAAACCATGGAGAATGTGGACAAAAGGAAAGATGTGAGGATTGTTACCAGTTGGACTACATTAAACCGAAACCATTTGGGTGCTCAAAATTGGATATCTAAATCAAATTTTCATAGCTTAGCAATATTTTCAGAAGATATGGTAGCGATTCAAATGAATCGAGTGAAGATATGTTATAATAAGCCCATATATTTAGGATTTTGTGTGCTAGAACTATCTAAATGGAAGATGTATAATTTTCATTATAGATACATGCAACCTAAATTCAAGTCAAAATTGAAATTAAATTACATGGACACTGACTCATTCATATACACGATACAAACTGAAGACTTTTACGCAGACATTAAAAATGATATAGAACATGAATTTGACACTTCTGACTATCCAGAAACAAATGATTACGGGATTCCTCTCGTAAACAAAAAAGTTCTGGGTATGATGAAAGATGAGAATTGTGGGAAGATTATGAAAGAATTCGTGGGACTACAGTCTAAAATGTACTCCTTTACTGTACAAAATGGAAATGAAATTAAAAAATCTAAAGGAGTAAAAAAATGTGTTTTAGATAAGTATAGCCTAAGTTCGTATAGAGATTGTTTATTTAACAGATCAAATGTTTATGATAATATGCTAACTTTTAAGTCTAAGTTGCATGAATTATATACTATGCAAATATATAAAGTAATATTAAGTTATCAAGATGACAAGAGAAAAGTCAAAAGTGATGGTATAAACACATATGCATGGCATCATATTGAAATTGATGAAACAAATCCTGATTATGAACTTGATATGTTATTATTATAAATAGAAAAACTTCAAGAAGATGAGTAAAATATGTATACAAATTAAATCTTCTGTAGTTTATTTCTCCAATTATAATTATTTAGTTTTAATTAAAAATCTTTGTGTCTATTGTAAATTATTTTTTATTTAAGAAATATTGTCTAGTTATTAAGATAACATAAAGAAAAAAATATAACATTTCCTGTGTTATGTTTCTCTGCATAATTTGATTTCCAAAATTGTATATATTATTTGCAAGACTAGTTTTTAAATAAAATACACTAATATGAAAATAAAAAAGCATTTAAAATAAACAAATATTTTTGTGTACAGTTTTTTTTATTTATTATCCATCCTTAATCTGTTACAATCTGTTATCTGTTACAATCTTGTGTTGCATTTTTTCTCCAATCTCATAACAAATTCGTGTTAATTCAACCTTTACATCCCTTTCTTTTTTTCTTTGTATTTCATTGATTTGAAGTTTTGTTTTATTTAAAGCGGAGCAGGTTGGTATATAATATTCATGATAGAAATGAAGGATTTGTTTTCTTAGAATGTTGTTCCAACATAAAATTTATGTAAAAAATACTCGAATTTAAGTTAGTGATCTCCAAATGTCAGAATCGATTTTTATTTTAAAGTTTCTTTGTATGATAACTAAAAAACAAACACCTGTTTTATATTGAAACTTATATTCAACATCTCTCCCACTTTCATTATCAATTATATTTATAGAATTTAAAAAATCCCGACGATTAATGGCATGTTTCTACATTACAAGTAACTCAAAAAATTTGTTCATATGAGTACAAAAGTTGGCTTTGGGGTTCCATAAAACAAGTGTCATTTTTTTCTGAGTAAAAAACGTAATACTTTTTTATTTTATTGTTTCTACATAACGATTCCAATTGTATCTAATGTCAAATACAGACAATCACAAAAAGGTACTTGTGTGGAAATGAAAATAGGTTTTTACTCATTAAATAAGAAATCTAATGTCCACACAACCGTCTAATGGAACCATTATGGAAACTGCAAGCATAAATCCAAACATTTTTACATTATATGCCATATATGTATGAATTTTCATCACAATTTTATTTTCAATTTTGTTCACATATATTTGTTCAAGGTAAGTAATAATAGGTTTGTTCGAGTACTTGAAACTTTTTACTGAGCCTCGCTGTATTATATTGAATTTCGTTCGTTTATACAAAATATTGACAAAGTAATTTGAGTCTGAGTAATTGCAAGTTTTTACTGAATAAATGGTTGCCGAAAATAGCGGTTACATTTTTCTTTTTTGTGAATTTTATTTTCAAGTAAATTCTTCTTTCGTTTTCTTGTATGATGTGTAACATAATTACAAAAAGAGCATAGGTTTTATGTATATGAAATATATTTTTTATATCTCTAATACATTTTTCTATATTTCAAATATATTAAAAGATATTAAACCCCAAAGTTGTCTCATATCCATAATTTTCAAGTTAACTAAGCATTGCCCCTTATTGTGATTGACAAAGTTGCTGCGAAAGTCAGGCGTATTGTACTAGATTAAAGAAAAATAAAGCTTTTTTTCTTTAATCAACTACAAATCGTTGAATTTGAAGTCGAAGACCGCCAACCATGATAAGGCCCATTATTGATGTGCTTTGAACCAGATTTCAGTGTAAAGTTTTGTATTCATTATTATCTTGGATCTAGCTGTATTCAAAGCAAGAAGATTGGGAGCATGTCCATTAAATGCAGCAAATTAGTTACTATCTGGCGATATATGTATGTACATATCGTATATAATGGATGAAATCCTTTTTCTTTTTATGTTTATTTAAGCAAATACAACAATTTGAACTACTTAAAAGACATAAAGCACGAAAGCTTTTTGACTTGTTTCAGCCAAATCTTAATGCTTTAATAATTTCTGAAAAAAATTATAATGTACCGAAAATAAGAAAAGAGTGTAACTAACGATGTCATTAATTAAAAATCTACGATGCAGCCTTTTTTAATTTATACAAATATTATTTAATGCTTTCTAGGAAAAATAATCAGGATTTATTCAGTTATTCGATTTTGTTTGATAAATAAACGAACTGACCTAATATTTTATTGTAATTTAAAAGCAGCTGTTTTTTATTTTGTATGATTTTCTTCTAGGGCTGCCACTAAGTTATGCTTCTAATATGGAAAAAAATTAACTCAAATACCAAATTGTATACCATGGCAAAAATGAAATTAAAAATACAAAAAGTGATACCAAATACAACGTAAGCTAGACAAGTGTACTATAAAAACTCATTTTGTTACGTACTTGCCTGTGTACCGCTTGCTTGCCTGAGGGCTTACTTGTTATGTAGAAACAGGCCATAAGCATATCATGAATATACTCCTTATAGCACATGAGATGTAACCACTCTTCTCGATCCAGTCCAATGCATTGCTTATTTTTATAATTCAACGATATCATTGGCTTAAAACCAAAAGCTGTAGAAAATCCACATGCAATCTTCAATTTCCAATTGAGCAAGTATTCAAACTAATAGCTTTTTCGGTCTATTAATCTGTATATATACATAACTATGTACATTGAAGTAAATAATAAATCATACACATACAAATACATTTTATATTTATTCATAGTTTTTTTTTGAGATACATTTTTGTAAGTCTCAATAATTTAAAAAATTTTTTTTTTCTTATCTGAAACATTGTACACCGACAAGTGTCCGGCCCTTCCTCGCATCCTTCGCTATACCAGGGGCAGCTGGCGAAATGCACACTATCTTTGGAGTCCTCCTGCTCTACAACTCCATACTCTTCATTTTCAGTTAGCATAGAGATAAAAAAATGTATTGTTTCCTTATGCTCATAGAGCAATAAGTCTCCAAAGGAATGAAGGAATTCAAACAACGTCTCACGTACATATTTGGCTCATTTTTAATTTAATTTTATTTCTTTAAAGAATTTTGTTGAATGCTATCTTTACACTAATATTCTTGAAAGGTTTACGTACCTATTTAAAGTAAAATATTCTTGTAAAATCAAAATTTTACAACAATTTTGAGTTCTTTTGAAATTTTTTGTTTCACTTACACTTTAGAACATTAATATAACTATCTATCTGATCTTTGTTTTGAAATTTTATGTTTCAGTTACGTTTTAGAACGTCAATATAACTATCTCTTTCACTACAATTCTATCAGTGACAAAACAAACAAACATTTACATAAAAAATAATTACAATATGAGAAAAAGAGACAGCTACGTTACTGATCTTTGTTTTTTAGATTTTTTTTTTGTTTTTGCCTATTTAAAGATTGGTAGAAATTTTTAATACATCAGTTTACCAAAGCAGATTGAGCAATCTGTCAAAAACAGAAGAAGAAAAAACCACATACAAAATACATATAAAAAAATTAAATTTAATTAATTAATATTCTGATAATGTATCCACCAAATTTGATAACAAAGTTCAACAATTTAAATAAAAAACATTAATCCATATAAAAGAGCTCCAGGACTCAACTAAATATACAGTTAAAAATGCTAAACGGGTGACAAGTAAATACGGCACCACAATTCAAATTGAACTGGAAAATAACATATCTAATGTTTTTACCAAATCGGTACAACAAGCTATCGGATGATGATATAATGGAACTAGCATCCGGGATATATTGCATATATATAAGCAAGGAGAAAATTCCTTAAAATTGGATACTGCTGCTTAAATAAGTATATTTCTAACAAATGCTCAATACCCACAGTGGGAATAATATGTAGAAACTATATATATTTTATAAACTTTTTTATTAATAAAACAGCAAAATTTAAAAAATTGTTCGTGTGTTGTATTTATTTATTCATTTCACTTATTTTGTAAAGAAATTGAAGACATAAATGTCCACATTTAAATGAATTATAATCTTGATATTGATTGTAATTATATTTTATATTTTTGCCTAGATATTTAAGTAATTCTAATGGAGGTTGTAAATTTCCAAAACCGTCGAAATATTCTTTATGTTCATTGTTTTTATAATATGCTACCCAATGGGTTCCAGGTCCTCTTGATAAATCCAAATTAATGATTCCGCATTCTCTTTTTCTCGATCGTTTTGGTAGTGTATCCAACATGAAAACTCCTCTAAAGTATGGAATGTTTGTTGAAAAGTTTCTCAGATCAACATCAGATAGGGGTTTATTGGGTAGCATTACGAAAAATTTGGTTTTTGTTTTTCTTGACAAACCAATTCATATCCTTTCTTATATGGTTTAAGGTAAAAACCTTTCCCCATTGCTACTGCTTCCATTGTTTTATTATGTCTACTTGCTTCATCAAGTTGTTGTTTGGCATTCTTTGCAGCATTTATTGCTTTTGCTATAGCTGCTGCGCCAGTAGAAAGACTACCAATTGCACTCAGAGCAGTAAGAATAGGTACCAAAGGTAAGAAGCCACCAATATTTGGAACATTAATTATGCGTGGTATTATAACTTGCGATTTCTTTCCCGACGATAACCTTACGTGCAATCCTAATGGCAGAGTTAATGTCTTGAGGTTTTTCCTTCGTCAGTACTTTTGTTGCATTTTTAATTGATGTACTGAACAGCTTTTTTCCATTTTGTTCACTTTTTTTGCAACCTTCTTCAATCCCATACCAAGTTTTCTTTTGGCTTTCATTGCGTTAGTAACCATATACGCAAACGATTTTTCTTCAAGACTGCTATCTTTTGAAAGAACTCGTTCCCAAGCTTTATTTTCAAGAATTTTATCAGCTTGATGTCTACTATTTAAATCATTTGTTTTGGAATAAGCAATGTCATGATTTTTACATGCAGCGTTTAATAAATTTATTCCTTTGTCACCGCGATCTAAACGTTTTTGTAATTTTGTTCCGGGTCCACAAAACTGATATCCAGGAAGGTGTAGTTCAACAGGTAGAGAGTTTATTACTCTATTCACTAAACCTTTTCCAACGGCTGGTTTTTTATAACTAAACGTTTTGTTATAATGTATAATCATCTTATTTTATTTTTTTCTTCTATAATAAAAGTAACATTTATGAAATGCAGTTAGCTATAAGAATGCAATTAGTAAAACAACATAAAAATATTGTGATTCGCAATATTGATGCTTCAACAAACATCAGATCTAAAATAAAACATAGCTCTCTCTTGCCAAATTCTATTCACGCTCTAATAGTTGGACCATCAAATTGTGGAAAGACTAATGTTATGATTAGCTTGCTAGAAAGTCCTAATGGACTCAAGTTTGAAAACATCTATTTATACTCAAAATCCCTTTATCAACGAAAATATGAATACTTAAAGCGATTAATTTCGCCAATTCAAGGATGGGATATTACACATTTACAGATAATGAAAAAGTTTTCCTCCTGACGAAGTGAAAACTAATTCAATTATGATCTTTGATGATGTTGCATGCGAGAAGCAAGATAATATACGAGCATATTTTTGCATGGGACGTCATAAGGATGTTGATTCATTTTATTTGTGTCAAACTTATACGAGAATTCCCAAGCACTTAATAAGAGACAATGCAAATGTCATTATAATGTTTAAACAAGATCAGACAAACATGAAGTACGTTTATAGCGATCATGTTGCCAGCGACATGAGTTATGAAAAGTTTCATGAAATTTGTCGAGAGTGTTGGAAGGAAAAATATGGATTTTTGATGATAAGAATAGATAATGACTTGAAAAATGGTCGCTATAGAAAGCAATTCGACTATTTTATAACAATATAAATTACTCTACATAAAAGTAAAACATTAGTACTTAATTTCGCTTTGGACATAGTACATCTACTTATTTCCTAAAAATATTTTATGCCGGATCTGATAGCTGATTTGTTACCTGATCTGATAGCTGATCTGTTACTTGATCTGATAGCTGATACGTGATCTGATACTCCCCATACCTGATCTGAAAGCTGCTCAAATATCTGATCTAATACCTGATTTGTTAGCTGATCTAATATCTGATATCTGATCTGTTGCATAATAGTTGAAAATGGATGAAAAAGTTTTAAAAGAGCTAATAAAGACAAGAAATGTTTTAAAGAAAAAATTTCGTAGTATAAAAGTTGATGAAGCAGATACACATGAGCAATTCAAAGATAGATTTAAATCCATAATAGATCCTTTAACAGAATTTGTGAACAGTTCTAAACATAATAAAAAAAGTAGTAAAGCAGAAAAAGATGAATTTAAAACGAAAGTTTATAAAAAATCAAATTTTCCATTCAACGAACAATCAGTTAAGTTAGAGACAAGTACTCCAAAGAAGATTGCTGAAGAAACATTATGCAATAAAAATATCTCACTTAGTGATCGAAACGCAAATAAGATTGATAAAGTTGATACTGATGGTGATGACGATGATGACAACGATGATTTTTACTTTCAATCGGAAAATCTAGACAATTCAGATAATAATAATAGGAGTTATACTGACCTAGCACTCTTGGAAAGCAGAAACGAATTAGATACTCTCTACGCTCCACATAAAGATTTTAATAATGAATGGAAGTTTGGCAATAGTAGTATTAAACTTACTGAAGATAAAATAGTGATTGGAAATCAAATATGGGCTTTTACACCAGATTTATTTTCTTTACTGTTTCACAAAATACCAAAACATTACGATAAAAATGAATTAGATATATATGAAAAAATTTTAGTAAGCACAAATGCATACAAGAGAATATAGAGCTGATGCACAAATCAAAGGAACGAGAGCATATAAATATAAGCATATTATCAGTAAATTGTTTAAGAAAGAAAGTTAAAAGAACTCATCAACTTCATCATCACTACATAAAATAAAAAGTCCTTATAAGGGCGAGGGTTTGATGCAACTAAAAACATACAAACCTAACTATATATACTGGGACGATCCTAATGAGTTAGTAGATCGCCTAAAGCTATTGCTGGCATCACAAGCTGCAGGTCATACTAATCACAATAACGAAATTGTCTCAATTATCGAAGAATTATATGAAGCAAACATTATAGAATAATATTTATCTGCATAAATCATGTCCATCGATAAGTTCGGGCACTATCTTAATGATACAACTGGTACTGTTTTTGTGAAAAATGTTCTTAAGCTGCTGGGCTTCGTTATGGATAAAACTAATAACATTGACGTTCAAAACAAAAGAATCAAAAATGTGGCAAAAGCTTTGGAGGAAAACGACGTTGTTAATAAATTGCTTCTGCAAAGTCAAACTCAAGAGGTTCGAAATGAAATCAATATGAACTTAAGTCAAAAACTCAATGAAATTCAGGATAAAATTTTAAGTATGAAACTATTTTTTGAAAAAGAAATTAAAAAGATAAATGAGTTAATTTATGGGTATGTAAGAAATATGATGGTCGACAGTACTTAAATGAACTCACTCTGAACTCAACGTATCCCTTAAAATTCAAAATACGTTAAATAATGACTTCAAAAAGAAATTTAGTAAATGAACTGCATAAGCAAGCACGAAAAAATTTTCCACGTCGAAGAGTTGTTATGAAAGGAATAGATGATCTTTGGCAAGCTGATTTAGTTGAAATTGGGAACTATTCTACAGACAATAGAGATTATCGATTTTTGCTGACCGTAATTGATACATTTTCAAAATTTGCTTGGGCAGTACCCTTGAAAAGAAAGACTGCGTTGGAAACAAGCCAGGCTATGCAGAATATTTTTCAACTAGGACGAATGCCAGAAAACTTGCAAACAGACGACGGTAAAGAGTTTTTTAATAAACACTTTGGAAAATTGATGAATAATACAACATTAATCACTACTCAACATATAGGAGAATGAAAGCATCAATAGTAGAACGATTTAATAGAACATTAAAAGGAATGATGTGGAAAGAGTTTAGCTTTAATGGGTCTTATAACTGGATCGACATTTACAAAGACTTGATTAATACATATAATAGAAAAATTCATCGTACCATCAAAATGCCACCGGTTCAAGTTAACTCTACAAACGAGAAAAATTTATTAAATACGGTATATAACCGTTTAAAACTTTTTAAATTATCAAAGCTCAATGTTGGAGATCATGTGCGCATAAGAAAATATAAACATGTTTTTGAAAAAGGATATACACCAAATTGGACCACAAAAATTTTCACGATTAAAAGCGTTCAAAATACATATCCAGCCACATACATATTAGACGACTATCGTGGTAATCCTATTAAAGGTGGATTCTATGATGAAGAACTTTCAAAAACTAGATATCCAAATACATATCTAGTTGAAAAAGTTGTTAAAACTAAAGGAGAGAAGGCATATGTTAAATGGTTAGGATTTACAAATCAACATAATTCTTGGATCAATAAAAATGAAATATTGTAGTTAAATTTATATATATATATATATATATATATATATATATATATATATATATATATATGTGTGTATATATTTGTATCTAATATACTAAATAAAATATAATTATATATATAAATCCTTTTCTTATACAAAGTGTTGTATTTAATTTCACTTATTTGTAATTAGACAAGCATAATATCAATAACACTTACTCTTAGCTCAAACCCATCTGAGTTATCTGCTAATTACTTTCCTCCTATTCGTTTGGATGGTGAATATGAATGTGCTCTAACTGATTTTCATTCATATAATAGCATTCCTAATGTAGATGATTATAACAATATATTTCATATTGGTGAGCTCGTAATTAAAATACCAATAGGATCTTATGAATTGAATGATATAGTTGATTATATTAAACACCACTATAAGCAGTACTGTGCGGAAAATAAAATTGATATAGAAGCTAATAACAATACAATGCAAGTTAGAGTTAATAGCTCTAAGCATCCCATATACTTTAACAAGGATAACACAATTGGAAAACTTTTTCAATAAGAAAATTCTAGCTCCTAACCAAGACCAATACTCAGACCTACCGGTCAATATTTTCATCGTGAATATCTTGCGTGTTGAATGTAGTATAGTCGTTAACACATATACGAATAACTCACGCGCACACACATTACATGAATTTGCGATCAATGTCCCCCCAGGGTATAAAATTGTGGAGATTCCTCGAAATCTTATCTATTTGCTAGTTAACTGCCGAGAGATAAGTTCTCTAACTCTACGCGTAGTTGATAAGAACCGTGATTTAATTAATTTCCGAGGAGAGGAAATTACAATATGAATACATTTGAGATCTAGCAAATAATGATAATATATAACGTCAAGCAATCTAAGAATAAAATTGGCTACACTTATGAAACACTCTTGCAAACCAAACCAAGATTAAAGAGATCATTACACAAAAAACATTTGACACAAGGAAATAAAAAGTTTTTGAAGTCTCTTAATTTAAAATTTACAAAGAATTGAGTTACATACTAGATGTTCTAGAAAAACCTCAATCAGACGAGAGTATAATTAAAAAAGACTTCCACACATATACACCGTACCGACAATCCTTCAACAATAATGATGAGATTCGAATTTCAATACAAAATCAAGACTTATATGTGCTACCGAAAGCTACATATATGTCGAGGGAAGTGTTGTAGATGATGATAACAGCAAAATATCTTCTTTTTTAAATCTGAAATTAAAAAATAACTTTGTTGCACATCTCTTTGACGAAATTCGATATGAACTTAATGGCATAGAAATTGATCATACAAGACATTTAGCGATTACAAGCAGCCTAAAAAACTTTGTTTCTTTATCACCTACGGAAAGTGTTGGCTTGTACAATGCTGGATGGAACAAACTCGATGATTTGGATATTTCAAATGGACACTTTAATTTCTATGTACCACTGAAACAATTTTTAGGTTTTGCTGAAGACTACAATAAAATTATACTCAGCGGTAAACATGAATTGGTTCTCTTACGTAGTAAGAACGATGAAAAACTCGTATACTCAACTGTTGCTACTGACAAACCAAAAATTAGTATCTCAAACAAGTAGATAGCTAATGGAGGATGGAAATAACCGTCTCTTTCTAACACTATATCTATCTCTTTCTCTCTTGGGGTGTTGTGTAAGGTCATGGTTTGTGACGTCAGAAATGAGTATATGTGTGTGTAATAGAGATAGAGTGGGCGTTGACTTTAATATTTTGTTGTATTAGAGAGAGAGAGAGATGGAGGTGTTGCCTTATAGTTTCTGATATCCCATCAATAGGGGATTTGCAGGTTCGTTGTTTGGTATTAATAATATATGATCATAGAAATTTGGTTATCCAGTTCAATATATATGAATTCATTAGGGATTTAGAGGTTCGCCATTGGATGCATATCAATAATATTGTAATCATAGAAATTTGTTTTCTGTAGATATACATACTCACTTACTAAAAATGTATTGTTGGATATATGTATGTATGTGTGTGCTGGTATCAGAAGGGTTGGTTGTTCAGTTGGTATACATGCTCGCTCTCCTACTACAAAAAATTATATAGTGGGTGTGTACATTTTTAGAGTTGGATCTATGTGTGCCCGTATCAGAGAGGTATAGATATAGTGTTAGAAAGAGATGGATTTTGCGAAAACTTTTGCATAATTGATAGCGCTTAGTTGTATGTGTACATATGTATTTGTCATTTTTAATATTCTATGTATGGATTAATTTTTTCTCGTGCTAGAATAGATGCTCCACCAGTAAAAAATTTGCATGCTGTTATATTCCTTGATCTACACACTTAGTCCCCGTTCACACTACGCAAGCCTTATTGCTAGGCTTATCACTTTTTCTTGTTTGAACTTTCATCAGCGTCCTCGCAAAACAAGTCTTATTTTTGAGTTCATATCTTTTATGTATAGTTTTAAGTATGCTTGAGTTCTTGACTTAAAAAACTAAACATATTGAAAGTACATGTATAGTGTGAACTGGGACTTCTCTGGCGAAAGAAGCAAGAACAGAAGGCCTGCTCCGCAATGACAACGCGTGTAAAAAAGATATCAGTATGGAATGGAGCGAGCAGGCCTCCTACATCCAAAAGAAGGCGTACAGAGGCCTTCTAGAAGGCATCCCTACTCCTTCTAGTTCTCCCGCTGGGTTGTTCTTTAATTTTTATATTTTGTGTGTGTGTGTGTGTGGTCACTTTTTAGCGTTTGATCTAGTTGAATTGCTTGTGTGGTAATTGTATATGTGTATGTATGTAAGTAAGTAAATGTAAATGCGTGTGTGTAGTTCAATAATTTTTGGGGATCATAGGAATGGTTTAATGTGCTGGAATAGCTGTTCTCCCAGCTCAAATTTGTTTCCTGATGCCGATTGCTTCTGCTATTGTTATTTCTTTTTCTTCTTCTATTACTCTGAACGGAAGCGCTTGGTTTACGAGTACATACATATGTACATACATACCATTCATATTCATATGCGTACTTGACAATTTTTGATTTTATGCATATATACAAACATACATATTTACATATGTACATACATACTTATTCAAATGTGCTGATATTGCTTTTTTCCCATTTTATAATATTCAAGAGAACTTTTTAATCGTCATGTGGTTTTATGCTCTATTTTTTATCGTTCCTGGTATGTTTATCGGATACTTTTTTTTCTAATACGCATGTAAATACATACATGCGTGTGTATATTTTGCTATGCAAATTTAATTTGGCTGGATCTTGTTAGAATGTTTGATGTTTTGTAGCAAATTCAGCGATTTTTTTCTATGTACATATTTGTATAGAATAAAGCATAAGGTAAAAAATGAAAATAAGAAATATGGGATCACAGCATATTTTATTATGATAGAAGACATGTACTCCCAGCCCCAATTTATGTGCGATCATGTATGTGTGAGTGTGTTTGGCTTGTTCAATAGTTTTGATTTGAAGAAGTGTCGTCATAGCTTTTGCGATTGTTTGTCACTTTTGTTGGGGAAGGTTATGGTTTTCAGTTTTCTGTGCAAAGTGAAGCTATATACATACATATATGTATACATAATTACGTAAATTATGTATGAATATGTCTGCTAGTTCTTATTTGTTCTTTCATAGGTTTCGCGATTGTTGAAATCTTTTTATTGGTGAAGGTTAGGGTTTTCCCTTTGCTGTCCAAAGTTTAATAATAATATAAAATAATTTCATGAATATGTGAAAATTTATCAAAAAGCAAAATTAAATATTAAAAAATAAACATTTGTTCACTTTATTTTAAACTATTTTATTTTAGATACTTGTGTACACCAATAACATCTTATTCGTTTGAAATTATAAATGTTTTAAAGATTTTTAATTTTGTTAATACCGGGTTTTTTTTTAGAGGTATAGAACTTCGAATTGAAATAAAACAGAAGAAAATCGTTTTAATGTCCATTAATTTGACTTTATTGGAAGGATAATTTTATGCCATTAATGTTTAAATATGATTTCGGGCATGTGGCCGCCGCGGCTGGCTCGAATAAAGCCAATTCTACAGGTCCAATTTTCAACCACTTTTTCGAGCATATGGGGCCGTATGTTGGCAATAACGCCACGAATGTTGGCTTCCAAGTCCCCTAACGTTTCTGGTTTGTTGGCGTAGACGAGCGACTTCACATATCCCCAAAGAAAATAATCTAATGGTGTCAAATCACACGATCTTGGTGGCCAATTGACAGGTCCATTCCGCGAAATTATGCGCTCATCGAATGTTTCCTTCAATAAATCGATTGTGACGTGCGCTGTGTGGCATGTAGCGCCGTCTTGTTGGAGCCACAACTCATCCACATTCATGCCATCCAATTCGGGAACAAAATAGTCGGTTATCATGGCTCTATACCGGTCTCCATTAACGGTAACTGACTCTCCAGCATTATTTCGGAAGAAGTATGGCCCAATGACTCCACCAGCCCATTCTTGCACAAGCTGGATCTTGTAAGGTCGCAAGCCAAGATCTTTGCGCAAAATCTTCCATAAAGTTGATGGACAAAGCTCCAATTGCAGTGCACGGTGGCGAATCGATTCATTCGGGTCCCCTTCAACACTTTGCTCTACAGCGGCAATTGTTTCTTCGGTGCGCACTGTTCGACGTCTCTGCGGATGCGTATTATCACATAGAGTAAACGTAGTGCGAAAACGATCCATGGTTAACCGAATTAATTGCTCTGATGGACGATTATGTCGACCATAAAATGGACGGAGCTTGCGGTAAACTTCGCGAACTGAACCATTATTTTCGAAATAAATTTGCACGATTTGCAAGCGTTGTTCTTTTGTCAACCTGTTCATGATGAAATGGCAAACCAAACTAAATATTAATCACTTGACAGCTGACAAAATGGCCGCCAGTTAAAAAAGTGATGCCATAGCAAGAAATAGCAAAAACAAAAAAAATGTAAACACAAACAAAGTTCCCTTGAGGAATAATACTCTGTATGAGTACCTCAAAAGAAAAAAATTTTGAAGTGAGTTCTAACGGCAGAAATGCTTATTTTACTGTGAGTTCTGAAACTCTTAATGAAAAAAATATAAATAATAAATCTGATGAAAATCTTTTTTTAACGGCAAAGCCAATTTTTCGTCAGCGATCAACTTCGCTTTGTCCAATGCCAACTAGTGAATCGTTAACATTACCATTGCCTAGTACTTCTTCATTTAAGTCTGCGATATCATCCGCATCGGGCTCGCCTTCATCACTAAACCAAGTTATCACTACAGATAACAGTAGCTCAAAACCCAAGGTACAAGTGGGAATGGACAGATATATAATAGTGGTAAAGCGTGGGCGAAGCCCAAATTCTTCAAAAATTTCATCTGCTCCAAAGATGTCTAGGGATAACAGCGCATCATCTACCAATCGTCAAAATCGTTTTTCATTATTGCAAGACACCGACGACAAGCCCTCTACATCATCGCAAAAGTCTTTTAAGCCACCACCTATTTATCTGAGAGAAAAAAATTCCAACGCGCTTATAAAAAAACTACTGTCGACCATTGGTGAAAATACTTTTCACATCATTCCAATTAAACGAGGTAATATTGATGAAACTAAAATCCAAATATATAATGAAAAAGATTTCCGAAAAATTGTTAGTGAATTCGAAAAAAATAAAACAAATTTTTACACATACCAACTTAAGAGTGCTAAAGGCCTGCAGATAGTATTAAAGGGCATAGATTCATATGTTGAACCCGAAGAAGTAAAATGTGCACTTGTCGACCAAGGATTCAAGGTAAAAAATGTTACCAACATATTTAATAGAGAAAAGGTCCCCCACCCCTATTTCGGGTTGAACTGGAGCCGAATGACATACAATTGAAAAAAAATGAAACCCATCCAGTTTATAACGTAAAGTATCTCTTACATCGAAAAATCACAGTTGAAGAGCCACGTAAGCGTTCAGGTCCCGTACAGTGCCATAATTGCCAAGAATATGGCCATACGAAAACTTACTGCAAGTTACCTACAGTGTGTGTTACCTGCGGTGAATTGCATGGTACTGCTAGCTGCACTAAGCCAAAAGATCAAGCAGAAAAAAAATGTAGTAATTGTGGAGGTAATCACACAGCTAACTATAGAGGGTGCCCTGTATATTCTTTCGTTAAACAGGCTATGGGTCAAAAACCCAAGTTAACTCCAGCTCTACAAGTAAACGCGAACTCCGACACTTTTACTCAAATCAGCCAACCAGTTACTTCACGTGTATCGTATGCTGATGCTGCTAAGACTAGTTCAATTCCCACGCAAAATGTTCCACCGCCAAATAATTCAACGAATTCAAACTCAAGCTTTAACTTTAGTCGCCTTGAAGCTACTATTGAGAATCTGGTGCTAACTATAAACAACTTTACTACAAATATGACAAGTATGATGCAAGAAATGCTGCGAATGCAGAATACGCTGCTTCAAGCATTAGTTAATAAACCATGAACACGTTAAAAATATGTTTCTGGAACGCAAACGGCATTCGCCAACATAAAAATGAACTTGAGCACTTCCTCATGGAAAAAAATATTCATATAATGTTGGTTTCTGAGACTCATTGGACCTCAAGAAGCTTATTTAAAATAAATGGTTACACTTTATATGATACAAAGGACCCGAGAGAGAGAGCATGTGGTGGATCAGCAATTCTGATTAAGTCAAGACTCAAGCACTATGTCCTTGACAACGTTAGTGAAGAATATTTGCAAGCAACGAATATTTCAATCAATTTACTCACCTCCCAGATTTTCAGTTAGCGAAGATCAGTATGAGAAGTTCTACAAATCGCTTGGATCTTGTTTTGTGGCAGCTGGTGACTACAATGCAAAACATACCTACTGGGGATCGCGTCTTGTTACACCTAGAGGTCGAGCCTTGTTCAATACAATTTCAAAAATGGGCTTAGATGTCATTTCGAGTGGGGAGCCTACTTACTGGCCTACTGACGTAAGAAAAATTCCAGATGTTATAGATTTTGCCGTCACGAAAAATATTCATAGGGACTTAATTCATGTAGAGGCCTCTCTAGATCTGTCCTCCGATCACTCTCCAACAATAGTTACAATTTTCAACCCACTAAGGAGTGATTTAACTAACTCATATGTGAAGATGATTAATGGAATCAACTGGCTGGCATTCAAAAAATATCTTAGTAGTCACTGCGTAGAAAACATTCAGCTTAGATAATGCGATGATATTGAATTTAATATTGCCAATCTTAACGAAAATATTAAACAGGCTGCTGAACACGCCACTACCTCCTATCCGCAGACCGGCTTTAACAGAATTTATTCTACGGAAATTGAACGTCTTGTATGTGAAAAAAGGAGAGCTAGAAGAGAATGGCAACAACACAGATCACCCCTAAATAAAATCAGACTTAAAGAATGTACTAAACAACTCAAAGAGCTGCTATCGTCGGAAAAAATTGCACTACTGGAAAAGTATTTAGAAGGTCTTGATGAAACGTCCGCATCTAATTACTCTTTATGGCGCGCTACTAGAAATCTTAAACGACCCGTTGATCTTAAATCACCATTGCGTACTGCGACCGGAGGCTGGGCAAGAAGTGATAGTGGGAAAGGTAACTTATTTTCTGAGCATTTAAAATCTGTATTCACTCCCAATTCATGTACGGGTGCTGCTGATTTACCGAGTGTAGTTTCTCTACCCCCTCGTCCCTTAAGGTTTAAGATGCGTGAAGTACAAAAAGTAATTGCTGAACTCAACCCGAAGAAAGCTCCAGGTATTGATGGCATTAGTAACAAAATGCTCATTAACTTGCCTCATATTGCAATAAGAATCCTGCTATTTATTTTTAATGCTATTTTAAGAATGCAGTATTTTCCACATAACTGGAAACTTGCCAAGATCAAAATGATTCCAAAAGCGGGCAAAGATCTTACCAAGACTGAGTCATATAGGCCTATAAGCTTACTATCTACAATCTCAAAGCTTTTTGAAAAGCTGCTCATGACTAAATTGTCAAAAATTTTAACTGATAATGGGTGCATCCCGGACCATCAATTTGGCTTTAGAAGTCAGCACAGCACGATTGAACAAACGCATAGACTGGTCCAAGTTGTAAGAAGAACATTTGAAGAAAAGAAGTATTGTTCTGCTCTCTTTATTGATGTTTCTCAGGCGTTTGATAAAGTATGGCACGAAGGCCTAGTTTTAAAATTGAAGACATATCTGCCAATAAACATTCAAAAGCTTTTGGAAAGTTATATTATTGATAGGAAGTTCACTGTTGTGGAAGGAGAGTTCACGAGTGTGCCCGAATCTATATCTTCTGGTGTGCCACAGGGTAGTATTCTGGGTCCTGTCTTGTATTTAATATATACTTGTGATATGCCTGTGAGCAATAATATCCATATTTCTACTTTTGCCGATGATACAGCCTGTATGAGTGTGCACGAAAAGCCTTATGAGGCATCTCGCAATCTCCAGGAACATATCACTCAGCTGGAAATATGGTTGAACTTATGGAGAATTAAAGTCAATGAACAAAAGTGTGTCCATATAACGTTCACCCTAAGAAGAGATACTTGCTCCCCCATTCGAATCAACAATCAAAATATTCCTCAACATTCCCAAGTGAAATACCTTGGTATACACCTTGATCGAAGACTTACATGGAAACATCATATTGACTCTAAATTAACTCAGATGAAACTTAAGTTAACTCAAATATATTGGTTGATTGGCAGAAACTCAACACTCAGCCTAGACTGCAAACTTTTATTATACAAGTCGGATTTGAAGCCAATATGGCGCTACGGAATTCAGTTATGGGGCACTGCTTCAGCTTCCAATGTCGAGAGAATCCAACGAAGGCAAAACAAAATTTTACGGTTAATAACATCGGCTCCATGGTACATCCAAAATTCTATTATACATCGTGATTTAAATATGCCACTAGTGACTGAAGAAATTGCAAAATACGCAGGCAAATATTTAACAAAACTCGAATCACATCCTAATCCGCTTGCTCGTAATATTTTGAACTTTACTGGACACATCCGCTTAAAAAAGAGGGACACACAGGCTCTTATACCTAACACTCCAGATGGGACTACTTGAAAATACTTCCCCTCCCCCCTTTTTTTTATTATCACTACTAATGTATTATTTATAACTACCACTAAGTTTATGTCCGACACTGGTCGGGCCTAATAATTTTTTTTTTATAGATTTAAGATTTGAATACTTATTGTTAGTTCATATATGAAGATACAATAAATAAATACATGCATTACAAAAAAAAAAACTTAAAGTTCTATACCTCAATAAAAAACACCCATTATTTATTCATTATTTTAATAATATTTTATAATACATATCTATTAAATTATTTATTACTAACTTTCGTAAAAAGTAGATGGAGCACCTACAGGTGTCTGGACCTTCAGTACTATCAGGGTAATACCAGGGACAGCATTTGAAGTGACCGTCATCCTTGTCTTCATCTTCCGTAACTCCAATTTCCTCGTTCTCGTCCAGCATATTGATAAAAAATTTTATAAGCTCCGAGTGGTCATATAGCTGGAACCATTTGAAATCTTTCAAAAACTGATCGAGTTTGCACCTTATCCCAATCATACTTTTATTTAATTTATGAAGATGACAGTTCTTTGAGGGTTGCTTTGTTACTAATTGTATTTAGATATTTTTGAAAGATCTGATGTTTAAAACAGTGTACACGTACATAGAATCAAATCACTTGTTACTCCCCTTTTAGCATACTCTTTCCCTTTCTCTCTTTCTTTCTCGTTTTCTCTCATCAACTTTTCCTCGTATGGAGATATTCACTATTTCACAATAAATATTTTCGAGTAGGCTTCTTAGACTCATCGAATCTGCATTTAATATCAATTTCAGTAAAATACTCAAAGCTAAAACAACTTCAAATGGACTTTTCGCAAAATCTCATCAAAAAGTTCTGTTCATTGAACAACAAGTCCTTGATTCATATCAAGGACTTAGATATTTCAAAGAAATATCGCATTATTACTGCCCAGAGGACAACGACGAAGTACGGGGCAACTGTGAAGGTGGAAATAGAGGATAACTTCATGTTCCTACCTAACAGATACAACTCCCTGTCCGACGAGGAGCTCAACCACCTCTCAGATGGCACATTCCGTGTGCAAAGACAAGGGGAGAGAAATCTAATTTTAGATAAGGAGGAGGTGGAGGAGTTTTTAATCACAAATGGCTAATATCCCATTTGGCAATAGTGTAAATTTGTTGTTATATACATATATATTTTCCAAATAATAATAAAACAAAATTTTATATAAATTATTTAATATTAAATTCTAGTCTTTTTATTTACTTCGTAAAGAAATTAAAGGCATAAATGACCACAATTAAATGTATTAAACTTCTGATATTGATTATCGTTGTATCTTATATTTTTACCCAGATATTTGATTACTTCTGTAGGAGGTTGTAAGTTTCCAAAGCTATCGAAATATTCTATTTCTTTATTGTTTTTAAAATATGCTACCCAATGTGTGCCGAGTCCTGTTGACATATCTAAATTTATTATTCCAAATTCTCTTTTCCTAGCACGTTTTGGTAGAGTGTTCAACATATAAACTCCTCTAAAATATGGAATTTTTGATGAAAAAATTTCTAGATCAACATCAGTCAATGGTCTAGTGGGCAGCATTTGTATTAGTTTTTCGAGATTTCTTTACAAATCAAACCATAACCTTTCTTATAAGGTTTGAGGAAAAGACCTTCACCTACTGCTATAGATTCTATCGCTCTATTATGTCTAGCTGCTTCCTCAAGTTGTCTTTTTGCATTTTTGGTTGCAGTTATAGTCTTCGCTATAGCAGCACCTCCAGTCGCTAGACTGCCAATTGCGCCCAGAGCAGTTAAAATTGGAATTAATGGCAGAAAACCACCAATTTTTGGAACACGTATTATACGTGGTGCTATAATTTGTGATTTTTTCCCCTTCAAAGAACTGTTAATAGTTTTTCGTGCAATTTTAATAGCTGAGTTAATATCCAGCGGTTTTTTCTTCTTCAACATTTTTGATGCATCTCTAATTGATGTACTAAACAGCTTTTTAGCATTTAAAATATTTTTTTTTATAATTTTTCTTCTTCTCCACACCCATACCAAACTTTGTTTTGACTTTCATTGCGTTTGTAACCATATATGCAAATGATTTTTCTGTGAGAGTGCTATCTTTTGAAAGAACTCAGTTCCAAGCTTTGTTTTCAAGTATTTATCAGCTTTATGTCTAGTACTTAAATCCTTATTTTGAGAATAAGCAATGTCGTGCTCTTTACAAGCAGAGTCCAATATATGAATTCCTTTATCACCTCTACGTAAACGTTTTTGTAGTTTTGTTCCAGGTCCACAGTACTGATATCCAGGAAGATGAATTTCAACAGGTAGAGAGTTTATTATTTTATCTACTATACCTCCTCCAACGAAGGTGTTGTTATGACTAAACGTTTTCTGATATCGTATAACCATATTATCTGATTTTTTCTATAAGAGGTAAAATTTATGAAATGTATTTATTTACAAAAATGCAGTTAGTGAAACAACATAAAAATATTTTAGTTCGTAATATTGATGAATCATCGAACATCACTTACCAAATTCTATTCGTGCTCTAATAGTAGGGCCATCAAATTGTGGAAAGACTAATGTTATGATCGGCTTACTAGAAAGTCCTAATGGACTCAAGTTTGAAAACATCTATTTATACTCAAAATCTCTTTATCAACCCAAATATGAGTACTTGAAGAAACTAATTTCACCAATTAAAGGAATGGGATATTATACATTCACCGATAATGAATCAGTATATCGTTATATCAGCCGAAATATGAATACCTGAAAAACTTAATTTTACCAATAAAAGGAATGAGATGTTACACATTTACAGATAATGAATCCGTTATTTCCCCTAATGAAGCTAAAAGCAATTCAATTATGATATTTGACGATGTTGCATGTGAAAAGCAAAATAATATACGTGCATATTTTTGTATGGGACGACATAAGAATGTTGATTCATTTTACTTATGTCAAACGTATACCAGAATTCCAAAACATTTGATAAGAGACAATGCCAATGTAATTATAATGTTTAAACAAGATGAGAAAAATATGAAGCATTTTTATAATAATCATGTGGCAAGCGATATGAATTTTGTAAAGTTTCAAGAAATTTGTCGAGAGTGTTGGAAGGATAAATATGGATTTTTAATGATAAGCAAAGATAATGAATTAAACAATGGTCGTTACAGAAAACAATTTGACTATTTCATAACAATATAAATTACTTCACATAAAGGTAGTCTTTAGTTCTTAATCTGGCTTTAAACTTCATACATCTATTTTTTTAAAATTGATCAGATGCCTAAAACCTGATAACATTATCTGATAGCTGATAATCTGATCTGATAAACTGATCTCATACATGATAACTGGTCTGATAACCTAACCTGATAAGTGATCTGTATCTGTTAACTGATCTGATAAGCTGTACTGATATCTGATAACCTGTACTGATATCTGATAACTGATCTGATACCTGTTAACTGATCTGATATCTGTTAACCGATCTGATAACCGGTTCTGATACCTGAAAACCTGATCTCATACCTCAAAACCGGATCTGATAACACAATAAAATACATAGTAACCTAATCTGATAGCTGATAAACTGATCTGTTAGCTGATAAGCTGATCTAATATTTGACGTTACTAAACATGGATGAAAAAGTTTTAAAAGAGCTGGTTACGACAAGAAATGTCTTGAAGAAAAAGCTCCGTAGTATAAAAACTGGTGAAATAGATACGCTTGAACAATTAAGAGATACATTTAAACCTATAACAGAACCTCTCAAAGAATTCATAAATAGTTCTACAAATATTGGAAGAAGTCCCAAAAAAGAAGAAAATAAATTCCAAACAGAAATTGCGAATAAAAAAAGTTTAAAGTCCTTGAAAGCAACAGTCAAGGTAGAGAAAAGTACACCAAAGAAACTTGTAGAAGGAACAATATTTGATAACACCATCTTATTTAATGATGTGAATGACGTCAGTGATAAGGATGAAGATGAGTTTTACTCACAGACTTCCAAATCTGAAGAGAATTATACAAACTTATCACTTTTGGAAGCGAGGAATGAATTAGATACTTACTATGGTCCACATAGAGATTACAATAACGAATGGAAATTTGGTAGTAGTAACATTGAGCTAAATGAAGATAAAATTCCAGTTGGTGGTCAAAGATGGGCTCTAACACCTGGTTTGTTTTCTTTAATGTTTCATAAAAAACCAAAAAACTATGACAAATTTGAACTTGAAATCTACAAAAAAATTTTAATTACAACTAATGCATGCAGGAGAGGCTATAATCCTGATGGTCAGATCAAGGGGACGAGAGGTTATAAATATAAGCATATAATTCAAAAAATATTTAAAGAAAATACTCAGAAGAGTAGTCCAGTAGCAAATGCAGCAATTCCTAATTATAAAGGTGATGGAATGATGCACCTTAACCCTCGAAAACAAAACTATATATATTGGGATGATCCCAATGAGTTAGTAGATCGTCTTCGACTACTGATTGCATCACAAGCTGCAGGTCATACTAATCACAACAACGAGATTGTATCAATTATTGAAGAATTACGTGAAGCGAACATAATACTTTAACTCTAATAAAGTATTTACATATGTATGAAGTATGTCTGTTGATAAGTTTGGGCATTATCTAAGCGATACTAGTGATATAATTTCTATTAAAAATGCACCTAAACTGCTGGGGTTCTTTATGGATACGAACAACAACATTGATGTCCAAAACAAAAGGATCAAAAATGTTTCAAAAGCTGTGGAGGAAAACGATGCTGTCAATAAATTGTTTCTGCAAACTCAAATCTAAAAACTAGAAGTCAAATTATTAAATAGCTTCAATGAAGACAATAATCTAATTCAAGAAAATATTCAAGTACAAATCGAGGATATACAAAGGGAAATAAAATTACAGATAAAAGACAATTATAAAATTGAAAAAGAAATTTTAAAAATTAAATCATCTTTTGAAGATCAAATTACATATTCGTATCAATAGCTGAAAGTGCATCAAATAGATCACAACACTCGCCAACAAATCCATAAAACTACTCAATGTCTCCAAAAAGAAACTTAGTTAACGAAATCCATAAGCAAGCCCGAAAATTTTTTGTACGTCGTAGAGTTGTGATGAAAGGATTAGATGATCTTTGGCAAGCTGATTTAGTTGAAATGGGTATTTATTCATCACAAAATAGAAATTATCGATTTTTGTTGACTGGAATTGACACATTCTCAAAATTTGCTGGGCAGTACCGCTGAAAACAAAAACTGCACTCGAAACAAGCAAAGCAATGGAAAATATTTTTCAATTAGGACGAGTTCCAAAAAACTTGCAAACGGATGATGGTAAAGAATTTTTCAATACACACTTTGTAAAATTAATGCAGAAATACAACTTTAAAAACTACTCAACATATAGCAGCATGAAAGCATCAATAGTAGAACGATTTAATAGAACATTAAATGGGATGATGTGGAAAGAATTCAGCTTAATTGGTTCATATAAGTGGATTGATATATATAAAGATTTACTTCAGGCATGCAATAAAAAATTTCATCGCACAATTAAAATGTCTCCTATTAAAGTCAACGCAACAAATGAGAAAAAGTTGCTAAACACTGTGTACAATCATTTGAAGATGTATAAAATGTCAAAATTTAATGTTGGAGACCATGTACGCATAAGCAAATATAAGCATACTTTTGAAAAGGGCTACACACCAAATTAGACAACAGAAATTTTCACAATCAAAAAAGTTCAAAATACATATCCTACAACATACATATTACAAGATTATCTTGGAAATCCTATTAAAGGTGGATTCTATGAAGAAGAAATTGCAAAAACTAGACATCCAAATACATATCTAGTTGAAAAGGTTCTTAAAACTAAAGGAGAGGAGGCATATGTTAAATGGTTGGGGTTTTCTAGTCAACACAATTCATGGATAAGTAAAGATTATATATTGTAGTTGGAGTAAAACAACATCAACAACAGCATTACTTGCATTTAGTACATAATGTAATAATATATATATATATTAATAATAAGAAATAAATCGTTTTTATAAACAATATTGCAGTAGTTTTATTTATTTGCAATGAGATTGTCATAATGTCAATAACACTTACTTTGAGCGCTATCTCATCAGAGTTATCTGCAAATTACTTCCCTACTATCGAGTTAAATGGAGCATATGAGTGCGCTCTAACTGCTTTTCATTCATACAATAGTATACCGAATGTAGACGTCTATAACAATATGTTTCACATAGGAGAACACACAATTAAAATACCAATTGGATCTTATGAATTAAATGATATAGCCGATTACTTAGATAAACGATATAAAGACTGCAGTCCAACAAATAAAATTCGAATAGAAGCTAATAACAACACAATGCAAGTTAAAATTAATAGCTCTACAGATTTAATAGATTTTAATAAAGAAAATACAATTGGAAAACTTTTGGGATTTAATACTCAAATCTTGACTCCAAACCATGATCGTTACTCAGATCTTACAGTCAATATATTTAAGGTAAATCTCCTGCGAGTTGAAAGCAGTTTGCTGCTAATACATACATGAACAATTCCAAGGCACATATACTACATCAATTTCCGATTAATGTTACTCCATGTTATTTACCAGTTAACTCTCAAGAGATTAGTTCACTAGCTCTACGCGTGGTTGATCAGCACGGTGACCTAATAAATTTCCGAGGAGAGGAAATAACCATTCGCATACATTTGAGACCAACTAAATAATGATAATATATAACACAAGCATATCAAAAAATAAAGCTGTATATAATTCTAAGACTATACTAGAACCTAAGCGACAGTTGAAGAGATCAGACAATCGAAAAAATCTAACTAAAGCAAATCAAAACTTTCTCAAGTCTTTAAATTTAAAATTGAAAACGAAAAAATGAATTCTATAATGGATGTACTAGATAAAACATTATCTGATGAGAGCATAATCAAAAAGGACTATCATACATATGTACCATATCTACAATCATACAACAATAATGATGAAATACGTATTTCAGTACAAAATCAAGATTTGTATGTATTGCCCGGTGAAAGTTACATATATGTGGAAGGATTTGTTGTAGATGATAAAAGCTCAAAATCCTCTGATTTAAGCTTTAAATTAAAAAACAACTTTGTAGCGTATCTCTTTGATGAAATATGTTATGAACTTAATGGTATTGAAATTGATCATACAAGGTATTTAGGACAGACAAGCACAACAAAAAAATCTGATTTCTTTATCACCAACGGAGAGCATTGTCATGCAAAATGCTGGATGGAACAAAATTGATAATTTGAATATTGAAAATGGATATTTTAATTTCTATGTTCCACTTAAAATGCTCTTAGGATTTGCCGAAGATTACAATAAAATAATACTAAATGGTAAACATGAATTAACGTAACAAGAATGATGAAGATCTTGTACAATCGAGCACTTCTACTGACAAACCAAAACTTACAATTTCGCTAATCTCATGGAGAATTCCTCATGTACATAGTAAATTGAATATGATTAAAATTATAAACAATGCTGCTGCTATACCAATAGCATTCCGCAGTTGGGATTGCCATGTAAATCCACAATTAACTACAGGAACTAGCCACATCTGGAATGTTAAGATGGCTGCAAGTAGAGAACGACCCCGTTTTGTATTGATTGCATTTCAACAAGAAAACAAGTTTGTTCATTGCGATCTCACTAATCTAAAAGTACATTTGAATTCAGTTTCATATCCATATGATGATCCTAACATAAAATTTAAAAATGAACGCTACGCAATTCTATATGATATGTATGTAAATTTCAACAAAACTATTATATGAAGGAGTCACAACCTCTTCTAACTTCTCAAGAGTTTAAAAATAACGCACCCATTATTTTAGTGGATGTTAGTTAGCAAAACGAAACACTTAATAATCGGCCAATTGACATAAAAATTGAATTTGAAACAGCAACAAATATTCCAGCCAAAACATCAGCTCATTGCATTCTTATTCATGATCGTCTAATTGAATACATACCTATAAGAGGACAAGTTCGTAAAATCTTATAAATTAAAAAGATGAAAAATAATATAGTTTTCATAGACATGCAAGGTTTCAAAACTAATGCAAATGATTTTATTGCAAAAGAACTCGCAATCGTATTTAACAATAACCAACACATCAATTTTATCATAAAACCTCCTTTTGGCTTTAAATGTTTATCAACAAAAAAGCAAAGAGAAGCAAACTGGTTAACAAAACATTATCATCATGTAAGCTGGAACGATGGGACTGTTTTATTTAAAAGCATTTGCGAATTTTTAAAAGCTAAATGTAGGTGATTCATATATCTATGTTAAGGGCGAGGAAAAGAGGCAATGGTTAGAAAAAATGGTGCCAAAAAATGTTTTTAATATTGAAGATATTGGCTGTATCAACTTTAGTCAAATGGGGATGAAATATCCGTGTCTATTTTATTGCAGCTATCACCTCAATGGTATTTGTGCTTTACGAAATGCAATCTTACTTGAAAAAGAAACATCAGAATGAAAACAAATTGGCATGAGTTATTTTTTTAGTATATTACTTGTTTTATTTTAAACATATATATTAATATATGTATGTTGATATGTTACAATCTTAAATTTAATTAAAGTGTATAAATAAAAATTTTGTAAAAACTAAATAGTAATTATATTTATGTTACAAATTTATAAACTTATGTATATATAAAAATAATATTTAAATAAAAAATATAAAAATAAATACGTAAAAACGTATATATATATATATATATATATATATATATATATATATCTTAAAAGTGAATGAATGAATGAACGTAATACATAAGCATTTGAATGTAATACATAAACATAAAAAAAATATTTGGAATAAATATACATTCACGATTAAATATTGTATGTATTTTTATTAATTAATTAATTCTTTTGTAATATATGTTATAGATCACTGTATATATATATAAAAATTTCAATAGGTTACTCAACTACCATTGAGTCACTAACTCGATCTCTATAATGACCCCAAGCTCTTGCTTTTACATGATCTTCCAAAATATTTCTTTTATCATCATTGTAGTTAAGGACTACTTTAAATAGCTTTTGTGTGTACAGTTTGTGAGTTTTTGATCTAATCAAATACATTTCATCTGATATCACTTTCTGATCAAATAAACAATTTTTATAATCGTTTAGAGTTAACTTTTTGACGGCAGATTTTTTAACTCCTTTAGATTTTTTACTTCTTCAGAGCTATGGGTTGAAAATAAGTACATTTTGGATCTTATACCTACAAACTCTGTCATTATATCACCCTTATTATCATCCTTCATCATTCCTAAAACCTTTTTATTTGCTAGAGGTAAGCTAAACTGATTCTCTTCAGAATAATCCGAAGTATCGAAATTGGAATCAATATCATTACGAATATCATCATAAAAATCTTCAGTTTGAATCGTGTAGATGAAAGAGTCTGTATCCATATAGTTGAGAGAAATTTTATCTTTAAACTTTTGTTTCATGTAGCCGTAGTGGAAGTCGTACATCTTCCACTTAGATAATTCTAAAACTGCTAGACCTATATATGTGGGTTTATCGTAATATGGTTCCAGTTCTTTTAACTCAACTGCATACATATTATCCCCTAATTTTATTAAACTTAAAAAATTCGGTTTAGAAATCAATGCCCTCAATCCCAAATGATTTCTGTTTGTAGTTTCGCACTCTGTCGCAATATGGATAACTTTTCTTTTATCTACGTTTTCCATCGTCTTCCCAAAAAACCGCATTATTAAGAAGCTTAAAAAAGTCCTTCTCAAATGCATTTTTGGCACTCGTACGATATGAAGTATTTAGGTCAATGTATTTTTTAAGCCAAGGGGACTGCTTAAATCTTAATATTCTGTGTATTTTATGCAATACAAGCCCGTTTGAAATACATTGAAGCAAGATTTTATGATGAATAACATAATTCTTTTTGAAGGTAAAGTCTGCTATTAACTTTTTAGTATTATACTGTGATGTTCTTTTGTTTTGGGGGCAAAAAGGGAGGTCATTATGATCGTCATGAAGTGAGTCTGGATACTCAATATCTACTTCCAAATAGTAACCGACTTCTGGTGTATTAGTAACTTCATCATTGATATTAAAGGCTTCAATTTCACTAGAACTTAACCATTCGAATCCTCCATAAGGTAAAGGTTGAGACATTGCCCAACCATATAAATTGTTAGCATCTAAATACATCAAATATTCTGAAGGCTTATTATTATCAAAATCATTCATGTATTTGTTGTTAGATTTTGAATATCTTTTTGAGCACTGCACTAGCCCACCCCTTATACCATTTTGAACAAATGAATGCATTTCACAGTCTGTTATTAGCTCTAAAGTTACTTCTGTAGTCCTCAACATGGCATCCCATGATAGTCCTGGTGCAGTATAATAATGAGCTGGATCTAGATTATAAATAGTCTTACATATTTTTCGAAAATTTTCAAAAATATCTGTAAGAAGTAAGACATCAGCTTTGAGGTAAAGCTCAGTATAATCCAGAAGGTTTCTACAATCGAACTCACTCCAAACTTTTTGTGCATGTTCATAGTCATCAACAGAACATTCATCATTGCTTAAAATATTAAAAAAGTTCTGTCTACTTGGAAGTTCAGTTTCTTCAAACTTTAAAATAGAGTCCATATAAGAGTATGGATACACTCCTTTTCTTCTTAATAATTGAAATTGGTTGTCATTTGGAAATATTTCACGAACTGTATGCAAATCAGAAACATCAAGATTTTTTGCTAAAGAATCTAGACTTGAGGCCATAAACCTGAAAGAGTCTATAAAGCGTATTTCGAATACATGATTCTTTTTTAATGAAATATAAACTGAGAGGGATATATAACGCTCTTTGTTTAGGGGTATAACTTTTATGGTAGCGTTTTTTATTCAAGAAAGATGATGAAAAAAGAGATGTAAATCATACGCAGAAAGATTGTGAAAAAGAAGAGGTATAAAATTAGGTACTCTATAATTTAAATTGCATACATTATGAGCTGCATCACGATAACTACCCGTAAGATGACAGTGATCTATAACTTTATCATTAATCAATTCTTTTTTACAAACATGGCACATTTGAGCATTATTGTGATCTTGTATATTTTCGGTAGTCATATTAATGCATTTAGTTTTTGACAAATGTTCATCAAATATGTTTGATACATCTTCCACTATTTTTTTAACAAACATAGCTGCCGCATCTTCACCAAAGTAATACCTATGCATATTATATTCTTTCTTAAAGCTACACTTAATATAGTAGCTGAATGCACAAGGAATATGCTTTTGAATGTTTCTAGTATTACTACTTACTTTTTCGTCAACTCTTTGTAAAATTGACTCAAAATCAGCATAAATTAAAAATGGAACTTCCATCTGTTTCTGAAAGTTTTTGAAGCTCTTGAAGACATCTTCGGGCTTAGGCATTTTGACGACTTTTTTTGAACAAATGTTCTTGTGATGTTTATAAACATATTCATCGTGAGTGTGGTATAAACAGGTGTTACAAAGAAAGATTTTAGAAGTGTGTGATGTAATGCTGGATCGTAAAAGTCTAAAATTGAAAAGTATATACATATATAGTATAGTATATATATATATATACATATATATATTTTTTGATTATTAGAAAAGACTTACTTTGAAATATCTTTGATATACACATAGTGGAAGTTTTCATTTGAATTGAGCAAAAGTAGGTTTATATGATTTTTTTTTTCACTAGTTACATAATATGGTCCTATTAGTGATGATTCATTATGTCCAAAAACGTTTACACTAATATCATTCTGCACTTCAAACTTTTTTAGTTGTTTTAATGGAAGTGGAAAATCTAACCCTTTAAAGTTGATTTCTAAGCCCGCTAAAACAATCCTTTCACTTCTTATGTTTTCAATGTTATACGAGTAGTGAAATTTTCTTTGTGCCACACTTAGCATATCATCTTGATATAAAGCAGCAACTAAGCACCATTTGAAGCAGTAAATATCATCATTCTCGATATTGATGCATGCTCCTTTATTAGCTATAGCTTTTGGCAAGGGTATGAAATATGATCCTCTTATAATTGTTGACTTGTTAATATTTATTTCAAGCAATTTTATACAGACTAAAGTCCATCCACTGTCTCTCTCTTGAAATTCATCCATTTTTATAGTAATTTCATTCACATGTTTCCTGTATAATTCTTCGACATCATCCGAAATGGTGACTAATGTCATTTTTGATATGTGCACCAGTGGAGAAACAATCATATCATCATTCTGCAGTTTCATATATTCACATGTTAACTCAAAAATAAATTTAAATGTAACATGCTTCCTGCTACATTCATTTAGTTGTTTAGTCACACTATTTCTTGCATTTGAGAAAAATTATTCTGGAAACAATATTCCTTCATTTTTATTTATGAAGGAATATACTTCAATCCTCCCATTGAAGTCGCTGCTGATCTTTGTCAGGTCATTGCTAATATTAACTTGTTCAGAATTTCTCTTATGCCGTGTGGTTCTAATATGAGCAGTCCATGATGAAAAAGCAATCACCTCATTGCTAGCTTTGCAATATCTGCATAAAATATTCCTTGTATTCTCCATCCTGACAGAAGAATGCGTTTTTATATGATCCCTCAGCTTACCATGCGACATGAATAGCTTTTTGCAAACACTGCAATGTAGCTTCATATGCACCTCCAACATTTTGAAACTGCTAAGAGTCATCGAGCAAACTGAGCAAATTGTGGAATTCATTTCTCTTTAATTATTGTTGCTATTATTTTTTAACACAATTTCAATAATAATAGTTTTACACTGCTTTAATTACTTTTTTATTTTAATTCACTATAAAAATTTTACAAATTTGTAATAATAATATGTATTTACTTATTAATGGACACCGCTTTAAATGGATTGTACATAACAGGAGTACTACAGCACACTAATCAGAGTTGAAATATTACTTTTCATTAAGTGCGATCAGAACTGTTCACTGTGAAGTAATGGCATACAAATTAAAAGAAGAAAAATATATAAAATTTTTATAAAACCATATAAAAGCTAAATTTATTAGAAAGCAATAGGAAGCAACGCTGTACAGACTCCCCACCCCTTCTAGAAGGGATATAGTTTCATGTTGCACAGCAAACGGAAAACCCTAACCTTCCCCAATAAAAAGATTTCAAGAATCGCGAAACCTATGAAAGAACAAATAAGAACTAGCAGACATATACATACATAATTTACGTAATTATGTATACATACATATATGTATGTATGTATATAGCTTCACTTTGCACAGAAAACTGAAAACCATAACATTCCCCAACAAAAGTGACAAAAAATCTCAAAAGCTATGACGACACTTCTTCAAATCAAAACTATTGAACAAGCCAAACACACTCACACATACATGATCGCACATAAATTGGGGCTGGGAGTACATGTCTTCTATCATAATAAAATATGCTGTGATCCCATATTTCTTATTTTCATTTTTTACTTTATGCTTTATTCTATACAAATATGTACATAGAAAAAAATCGATTAATTTGCTACAAAACATCAAATTCTAACAAGATCCAGCCAAATTAAATTTGCATAGCAAAACATACACACGCATGTATGTACATGCGTATTAGAAAAAAAAAAGTATCCGATAAACATACCAGGAACGATAAAAAATAGAGCATAAAACCACATGACGACTAAAAAGTTCTCTTGAATATTATAAAATGGGAAAAAAGCAATATCAGCACATTTGAATAACTATGTATGTACATATGTAAATATGTATGTTTGTATATATGCATAAAATCAAAAATTGTCAAGTACGCATATGAATATGAATGGTATGTATGTACATATGTACTATGTACTCGTAAACCAAGCGCTTCCGTTCAGAGTAATAGAAGAAGAAAAAGAAATAACAACAGCAGAAGCAATCGGCATCAGCAAACAAATTTGAGCTAGGAGAACAGCTATTCCAGCACGTTAAACCATTCCTATGATCCCCAAAAATTATTGAACTACACACACGCATTTACATTTACTTACTTACATACATACACGTATACAATTACCACACAAGCAATTCAACTAGATCAAACGCTAAAAAGTGACCACACACACACACACACAAAATATAAAAAGTAAAGAACACAGCGGGAGAACTAGAAGGAGTAGGGATGCCTTCTAGAAGGCCTCTGTGCGCCTTCTTTTGGATGTAGGAGGCCTGCTCGCTCCATTCCATACTGATATCTTTTTTACACGCGTTGTCATTGCGGAGCAGGCCTTCTGTTCTTGCTTCTTTCGCCAGAGATTCAGGGAGGCCTTCAAACTAATAGATTTTGTTTTTGCTTTGGTAAGAAAACAAAACAAAACATGTTACTCCTTCTCTTCTCCCTTCTCATAGTAGCGAGTGTGGAATGTGTATCGTATATTTTATGCGAAAGAGTCCTTTAATAAGGCCTGCACTAAGAAAGTCTTTTGAGTTTTACCGCTGGGAAATAATAGAAGTCCCAGTTCACACTATACATGTACTTTCAATATGTTTAGTTTTTTAAGTCAAGAACTCAAGCATACTTAAAACTATACATAAAAGATATGAACTCAAAAATAAGACTTGTTTTGCGAGGACGCTGATGAAAGTTCAAACAAGAAAAAGTGATAAGCCTAGCAATAAGGCTTGCGTAGTGTGAACGGGGACTAAGTGTGTAGATCAAGGAATATAGCAGCATGCAAATTTTTTACTGGGGGAGCATCTATTCTAGCACGAGAAAAAATTAATCCATACATAGAATATTAAAAATGACAAATACATATGTACACATACAACTAAGCGCTATCAATTATGCAAAAGTTTTCGCAAAATCCATCTCTTTCTAACACTATATCTATACCTCTCTGATACGGGCACACATAGATCCAACTCTAAAAATGTACACACCCACTACATAATTTTCTGTAGTAGGAGAGCGAGCATGTATACCAACTGAACAACCAACCCTTCTGATACCAGCACACACATACATACATATATCCAATAATACATTTTTAGTAAGTGAGTATGTATATCTACAGAAAACAAATTTCTATGATTACAATATTATTGATATGCATCCAATGGCGAACCTCTAAATCCCTAATGAATTCATATATATTGAACTGGAGAACCAAATTTCTATGATCATATATTATTAATACCAAACAACGAACCTACAAATCCCCTATTGATGGGATATCAGAAACTATAAGGCAACACCTCCATCTCTCTCTCTCTAATACAACAAAATATTAAAGTCAACGCCCACGCTCTCTCTATTACACACACACATACTCATTTCTGACGTCACAAACCATGACCTTACACAACACCCCAAGAGAGAAAGAGATAGATATAGTGTTAGAAAGAGACGGTTATTTCCATCCTCCATTACCTATCTACTCAAACATCTCATGGAGAATTCCGCATGTACAATTATCTGATCTGAGCAAATTGAATATAATTAAAATAATTAACAGTGGTGCTTCTATACCGATGGCATTTCGCAGTTGGGATTGCCAAATTAATCCTCAACTAAATACAGGAACTAGCTATATATGGAATGTTAAATTGGCTGCAAATAGAGAACGACCCCGTTTTGTGTTGATTGCTTTTCAACAAGAAAATCAGTTTGTTCACTGTAATCTAAACAATTTAAAAGTGCATTTAAATTCCGAGTCGTACCCATATGATGATTTAAATATAAAATTTAAAAATTATCGGTATGCCATCCTATATGATATGTATCTACGGTTTCAACAAAGCTACTACATTAGGGAATCACAACCACTTCTAACTGCTCAAGAATTTAAAAATAGTGTGCCGATAGTTGTAGTAGATGTCAGTTATCAAAACGAAGCTCTCTCTAATGGTCCTGTTGATATAAAAATTGAAATTGAAACGGACTCCAACATTCCTACCGATACATCAGCCTTTTGCATTCCTTTTGCATTGCCGATAGTGGTAGTAGATGTGAGTCAACAAAACGAAGCATTCTCATCCACGATCGCACAATAGAATACATACCCTTAAAAGGTCAAGTTCGTAAAATAATGTAAATAAAAAAATAAGATGATTGGATTTAAATCCAATTCAAACATCTTCATTGCAAAAGAAATATCAATTGTTTTTAACAATAAGGAGCACAAAAATTTTATTATTAAACCACCGTTTAACTTCGATAGATTATCAATAGCAAAATAAAGAGACGCGAATTGGCTAACAAGAAACTTTCATCATCTGAATTGGAATGACGGATCAATATCATTTAAGTGTTGTAAATTTTTTAAAATCGAATTTAAAACATTCTTCAATCTATGTTAAGGGTATGGAAAAGAAGAAATGGTTTGAGAAACTACTTCAAATTAGAGTTTTCAACATCGAGGATATGGGCTGCATCAACTTTAAGCAAATACAACTTAAATATCTGGAATATTTTTACTGCAGCTTTCACAATTACGGAGTTTGTGCCTTAAGAAATGCATATTTACTTTATTAGGAAAATAACTAAAAAATTTATTTTAATTTTCTATTCTTACATTGCTACAACATATATTTACGATATTTTTTTAAATAAATATGTAGATTAAAAATATACAACATTTTATTCATTAATTTATTAATATGTATATGGTGTGTACAAGAGACAGATACAAATGTCAGCAAGCAGTGAAAATAACAACCAATCTTTGACAATCCTCAATATCACAAACTTCAGTTTCTTTACAAAATAAGTGAAAATAACGAATAGATACAACACGCATAAATTGTATATTTCATTCATTTCTTCGAACTCTTTACACATAAAACAATTAAAATCAAACAACAACAACAACAAAAACAAAACATTTATATCTCACCAGCATACATAATTACTTTCTAAAATACCCTTCCATGTCCCTAGCTAAAAAACGAATATTACAAACAAAAAAAGTAATGCCGAGTGCACACTATGATATTTTGTGACAACGCAACAGTGTACCCTAGCGGTAATGTTTATCATTTCCGATTTGCTTTTTATATAAAAAAAACATAATGTGAAAGGCGTTGCACACATTTTAAAAAATGATTAGAACACAAGAAAATGCCAGATTTGTACTCGGCATTGCATATATACATATACAACTACTTACCCATCTGCCAACGCTCAAGTTATTGTAAAAACATACATAAATACACACGTATGAGCATAACGTTGGCTCCCATGATCACGCAGCTCTAATTCCCTTTGACAATCCTAAATATCTTACACTTCAATTTTTCCAACCTTCAAATAAGTTCATTGCTCATAAATTACATATTTCGTTTACCTCTTCAAACTCTTTAAATATAAGAAATAGGAAAATCAAACTAAATAAAACCAACAACAAAAACATTCATGGATTTCCCACAAGCATACATAATTTCTTTCTAAAATAATCTTCCATGACCACCAGCTAAAAAAGAATATTGCAAAAAGACCAAAGCAACATTTTTCTCTATGCACACACGCACTTACACTCTAAAATCATAAACTTGCTGCAACCGCTTAACAAACCAAAAAAAAACATTCAATTCAAAATTAAAATTAAAACAAAAACCTACATAAAATCCTTCGTACCTACATAATTAACTATGTACATCGACGAACGGATATCAAACCATGCTTATCTCACAAACCATATATTTTATTCATGTCTTCGAACTCTTTAAACATAGGAAAAAAATAAATAAAAATCAAACTAAATAAAACTAAATAAAACCAACAACAAAAAACATTCATAGATTCCCACACAATTTCTTTCTCAAGTACCCATCCGCAACCGCTGAACAAACGAAAAAACATACTACATACAAACAAAAGAATATTACAAAAAACTAAACTATGCACACACGCACACACAATATAAAATCATAAACCTGCTGCAACCGCTTAACAAACGAAAAAACATACTACGTACAAACAAGCCCCGCGTGCCTACATAATTAACTATGCACATCGACGAACGGATATCAAACCATAAAATTAAAACAAAAACACATCGACGGGCCGACATCAAACTACCCTTTTCTATGTACAAACCGTCCATAACCCTCGTTACTTCACACCATTGACAGTAATTACATTAATATGTAAATTTTAGCCCATAAATTACAAAATTTCGATTTTAAGTACCCAAATTTGACAATTTTAATTGTTCAGGCTCATACATTCTACTACTACTTACATATATCCGTAAATTCTCTAAACGACATATCTCCAATAACATTCTCATTACATATATGTCGTAAATTCATTTTATCGTGCTTAAATATTGTGATCATATTCGCATTATCACGTATTAGATGTTTGGGAATTTTTGTATATGTTTGACATAAATAAAAGCAGTCAATATGCTTATGTCTACCCATGCAAAAGTAATCTCTTATATTATCTTGTTTACCACAAATAACTTCATCAAATGTTATTATGGAATTAGAATTGGCTTCAGCGGGACTTAAAACCTTTTCATTTTCCGAAAATGTAAAAAGATTAATTCCTTTTATCGGATCGATCAGTTTCTTAAGGTAACAGTATTTCGGTTAATATAAGGACTTCGAATATATATATATATATATATATATATATATATATATATATATATATATATATATATATATATATATATATATAAGTTTCTGAAGCTAGGACCATTAGAACTTCCTATTAGACTAATCATTACGTTAGTTTTACCGCAGTTTGAAGGTCCTACAATTAGTGCACGTATTGAATTGGGTAATAATGTGCTATGTTTAATTTTAGTTTTCTGTTCTTGTGATACGTCAACATTTCTTATAACAATTTTTTTTGCTTGCTCTACTAATCGCACATTGATAACTAATATGTTTTTGCTACAAATTCAATCTTATATACGGAAATCTCATCATTTTCCTTTTTAGTATGGAACACATAAGACATATATATCTATATGAAAGAAGAATAAACATTAACATGGTTATAAACTATAACAAAGGAGTTATAGATAATCAGTGTAAGATTGGTAGCGGCTTAGTAAACAACTTAATAAAAAAAATTACCGATTGAACTACATTCACCTGGTTATCAGTTTTGTGGACCCGGAACAAAAGTTGAAAAACGTTTAGCAAGAGGAGACAAGGAGATAAATTTATTAGATGTAGCTTGTAGAGAGCACGACATTGCATATTCAGAAACAAGCAATATTAATAAAAGACATCAAGCAGATGAAATACTAGCTGAAAAAGCGTGGCAACGGGTAAAATCTAAAGATAAAAGAATGAGCACACGCTTGGTTCGTAACGAAGGCAATGAAAGCAAAAGTTAAATTTGCATTAGGCATGAAGAATACTAGTAATTCTAAATGGAGGAAATCGAAGAGAAACTGTAAAAAGAGAAAGGCATGTGATACCAAATTGTTTTCAACCACAGTAAAAAAATACCCTGAAACTCTTGAAAAATGAAAAACCAGACAATTTAAATGCTGTTGTTAAAATTGCACAAAAAGCCGTTACTTCAAATTTTTAAGGGAAAAAGAGGGCTAATATTGTGATACCAAGAGTTATAGTTACCAATACAAAAAATTGCTGGATTTCTTCCACTAATTCCAATCTTAACAGCTTTATCAGCACTTGGAGGTTTAGCTACCGGTGGATCAGCTATTATTAAGGCTGTAAATGATATAAAAAATGGAAAGCAACAACTAGCAGAGGCTACAAGACATAATAGACACATGGAATCAATTGCTATTGGAAAAGGTCTATACCTTAAGCCATACAAATCTGCATATGGCCTTTATTATAACCCAGCTCCAAAAAACTTTTAGACAGTCTACCCAATCGACCATTAACTGATCTAGATTTAATGAAATATGCTAAAGAACTCAAAAATTTTAGAGGTGTTTTTATGCGTGATCGTTTACGTAAAAAGGCATTAATTCAAGAATGTGGTATTGTTAATTTAGATAGTTGTACTGGTCCTGGAACGCATTGGGTAGCCTATTATAAAAAACGTAATTATAAAGAATACTTTGATAGTTTTGGAAACCTACATCCACCAGTTGAAATAGTTAATTACTTAAAAACACCAATTGAATATAATTATAATCGAAAACAAAAATTCAATACATTTAATTGTGGACATTTATGTTTAAAATTTTTATTCAATAAATATAATTTGAAATAAAAACAACATTTCATACTTTTATTTTTTCATAATCTCTTTATTTTACAATTGATTCTTCTTATTTTAACAATTTTAGGTTAATGACATATCTATATAAACATTAAGAAAAATATCATCATCATCATCTTCCATAAATTCTTCATATATATTTAAATTTGTTGTTTCTAGTGCTATTTCTGGTGTTGATACTGATGAATGGCAATTTAATTTATAATGCCCCCACGCATAAGTATCAACACCATTTTCACGTACAAATCTCTTATCATCTAAATAATTTAATGTCAACTTACTAATGTATTGCGTATAAATATTATGTACCTTAGACCTAAATACATACATAGAATCAGAAAATAACTGTTTATTTAATAAACAATTTCTAAAATCATTAATACTTAACTTATTTGTAACACATTGTTTCACACCTTTTATTTTTTTTATTTCCTTATCTAGCTTATCTATTTTTACAGAATACATTTTAGCTCGTAAACCAATAAACTCTTTAATTAACTTACCATTGCATTCGTCCTTCATCTTCCCTTATACTTTCTTATTCATCAGAGGAAAATTAAATACATTATCTTCCGGATATGCAGATGTATCAAAATGCATTTTAATACCATTTCTAATATCATCATATAGGTCATTTGTTTTGATATCATATATAAATGAATCAGTATCCATATATTTTTTTTTTATAATGCATGTATTTATTTATTGTATCTTCATATGTGAACTAACAATAAGTATTCAAATCTTAAATCTATAAAAAAAATTATTAGGCCCGACCAGTGTCGGACATAAACTTAGTGGTAGTTATAAATAATACATTAGTAGTGATAATCAAAAAAAAAAGGGGGGGGGGAAAGTATATAATTCCATATAATTAAGATTAATATTTTCACAATATTTAGGTTTCATATAATCGTAATAAAAATTATACATTTTATATTTTGATAATTCTAAAACAGCAAACCCAATGTAAATGGGTTTATTATATTCAGTTCGTACTACACTCATTTCAATGGCAACCATTTCGTCATTAATTTTGAGGGAACTATGAAAATTAGGTCTAGCAATAAGAGCTCTTGCTCCTAACCGCTTACCTTTATTCTCCCATTCACATACTATTTTTATATCCTTTCTTTTATTGACATTTTCCATAGTTTTGCCACATACATCGTTGTTTTGCTCAAATAAATTTTTAGCTAATGTTCTATGATGATTATTTATATCGATATATTTTTCAACCAATTTGACTGATTAAATTCAAGAATTCTATGAATTTTCTTTAAAATTAGACCATGTTCCATACATTGTTAAAGATTGCGATAATGTATTATATGATTGGTTTTATTGTTTAAATCTGTTATTAACTTTCGCTGTTTCATGCTTTCAATTTTCTTGTTTTCTGCACAAAATGCAAGTCACTATGACAGTCCTGTAATGTGGTTGGATATTCTATATCTACCTCCAATATGTAACCAACTGTAGAATCTTCTTTTACATTATTTACATCAAAATTTTCACAGTTTTCAACCCACTTGAAATTTTTAAAGGGTAGGTATTGAGACATTGCATGACCATATAAGTTATTTACATCTAAATACATAAGGTAATTTGATTCTTTTGTAGGGTCGTAATCACTGATGTATTTGTTATTTGCTATCGAATGTCGTTTACTGCATTGAACTATACCTCCCCTAATACCCCGTACTACGAAATTGTACATGTTAATATCAGTTAACAATTCTAATTCTATTTCCGTTGTTTTCAACATTGCATCCCAAGATAAACCCGGGGTAGTATAATATTGACAGGGATATAAATTGTAAATGTTTTTACAAACATTTTTAGATTTTTACAAACTTTACGGAAGTTTTCAAATATATCAAAAAGCAATAAAACAACTACTTTTAAATATAATAACAGATAGTCCAACAGAGTGTTACAATTGAATGTATTCCAAACCTTTTCAGCATGTTCGTAATCATTAACACTATACGACTCATTAGAGAGTTTATTAAAGAAGCATGAACGGGGTGGTAGCTGTGTTTCTTGGAGTCGATTTACGGAATCTAGATAGTCATACGGAAACACACCTTCATTAAATTGAATTCATTGTCAATGCGATAGGTTGATTTAACAGTTGACAAATCATCATCGGACAAAAACCCTGCTAGTTTTTCTAAACTCGATGGCATAAGCCGACAAGAATCTAGAAAACGCAGTTCAATCGTGTCTTTTTCATTTATAAAAATTCTTTTTGATATGGATACATATAATTCCTTATTTAAAGGAATTATATTTATATCACCTTCGATAGATGAAAGCTCTCGCACAAACAAATGACAATCATATGCCGAAAGATTATGGAAAAATATAGGGATGAAGTTCGAGATTTGATACTCTAAATTGCACTTGTTATGTGCTGGACCCCTATATTCACCTGTTAAGTGACTATGGTCGGCCACGCGATCTTCAACAGATACATTTTTTTTACAAATGTGACAAATTGTGTCCTCATTTTGTCTAATCTGTTGAAGCGGTGTTAAGGAATTCATTGGTTTAATTACACTTAAATAATTGTTGTATATATCTAGACTATCCTTAACTAAATTAGTAAAAAAATGTTTTGGTGAGTTATCACCACTGTATATTTTAAAAATATTTAAAGTAGAATTAAAGGAGCATTTTATATAATAACTATAAGCAAATGGGACATGCCTTTGTGTAGATTTCACATTGGCTGAAGTTTGAACATTAACTGATTCCAGAATACATTCAAAATCAGCGTACACCACAAAAGGCACATCCATTTGCTTTTTTAAATTCTTAAAACTCACTAAATTATTTTCTGCAGTTGGCATCTTAGTTACAATTTTGTTGCATTGCTCCTTATGAATTTTTAATGATGTCTCGTTATGGATATAAATAAGGCAAGTGTTACATATATATACACATTTCTCGTGTTTTGCTAGTTGACTTCTAATCAATCTGTAATTAAATAAAAGAAGTAGAATAATTTTTTATTTATATATTTTAGTAAATATCAATATAAATATTAGTGACATACTTTGAAATATTTTTGATCCAGACATAGTGGAATCGTTCACCATCTTCCAAAAGTAGTAAATTGATGTGCTTGGCTTTTTCTTCTGTAGTAAAATCACATGGACCCACTATGTTTTCCCCTTCCAAACCAAACACATTTATACTGATATTTAGATTATTCAACTCAAACACCTTTATTTTATTTACGGACAAGGGAAAATTAAGTTCTTTGAAATTTAAAACGATGTTATTTTCCAGCACTATAGTTTCATCTTGTACGTTATTAATTTTATATGATGAACATCTCGTTGGATGCTGTCCATGAGCGATTGGATATAGAGCCGATGATGGCCCACTTGAAACAATACTCATCCTTTGTGATTTGAACGGGCTAAAGTTCGTATCGCTTTTTAAGCCAAATTACATGTGATAATTATTAATGAACAAATAACACCAAAGTCTGTTGTAAATATTCTGACTAACAACACATAGTTGAACGGAACAGCCAGCCGTTTTCGAAGGCCACTAAACCTTCATCATCAGCGTTCTTTTGTGTTTGGTCCACTGTGTGTGGTGTCAGTTGATGTAGATTTCTGCTTTATATACTTAGCATTTTATTGCAAATGGAATATGTGAATTGTTTTGATTCATCGTATTTCAATTTGCTGAAAGCTTTTTTGTATTGTAAGCTCAATTTTACCATCACTATATTTACAACAGTCTTACCATTGTCGTTTTGTTCTTTTTACTAATTATACACATGTTACTTAATTTGCTTATTTTTTGTTCTACTTAAGACAAACTTTTTTGGTTTGTTACTATTAAGAATATTTTTATTTAATTTTTGCCACAGGCCCATTGCTATTAATTTTTAGTTAATTTTAATTATTATTCGAACTCCATTTGTTTCTATATTTGTGATTTGAACGGGCTAAAGTTCGTATCGCTTTTTAAGCCAAATTACATGTATTAATTCTTAATGAACAAATAACACCAAAGTCTGTTGTAAATATTCTGACTAACAACACATAGTTGAACGGAACAGCCAGCCGTTTTCGAAGGCCACTAAACCTTCATCATCAGCGTTCTTTTGTGTTTGGTCCACTGTGTGTGGTGTCAGTTGATGTAGATTTCTGCTTTATATACTTAGCATTTTATTGCAAATGGAATATGTGAATTGTTTTGATTCATCGTATTTCAATTTGCTGAATTTTGTATTGTAAGCTCAATTTTACCATCACTATATTTACAACAGTCTTACCATTGTCGTTTTGTTCTTTTTACTGATTATACACATGTTACTTAATTTGCTTATTTTTTGTTCTACTTAAGACAAACTTTTTTGGTTTGTTACTATTAAGTATATTTTTATTTAATTTTTGCCACACGCCCATGGCTATTAATTTTTAGTTTAATTTAATTTAGTTTAATTTAGTAATTTGGCTTAAAAAGCGATACGAACTTTAGCCCGTTCAAATCACAAATATAGAAACAAATGGAGTTCGAATTTCTGCAACAATGTTTGCCTTGAGTTCAAGGATTGTCTCTGGCTTGTTCACATACACTCGCTCCTTCAAAAAACCCCAAAGAAAATAGTCGGGTGCTGTCAAATCTGGCGATCGCGCTGGCCAAATAATGTCCGAATTTCGAGAAATTATTCGCTCTCCAAAAATTTGACTTAAAAGTGCCATTGTGTCTCGGGCAGTATGGGCAGTGGCTCTGTCCTGCTGAAACCACATACCAGGTCTGTTTTCAAGAGCAGGACGTAAAAAATGTTCTATCATAAAGCGATACCGCTCTCCATTTACGGTTACAGCACTTCCATCTTCATTCTCGAAGAAGTAGGGCCCAATGACATTTTCAGATGTGATCCCACACCATACTGTACACCTGATGGGGTGCAATTGGCGTTGATGAATGGCTCTTGGATTTTGAGAACCCCAGAACCTACAGTTCTGCTTATTAACAAAGCCATTCAAATGAAAATGAGCTTCATCACTCATAATCAAATTTTCAATAAAGTTGATTTCATTTATTCATTTCTTATTTTCTGATTTTCATTTATTATTTTCATTCATTATAAATTCTCCAAGTGTTGTCTATATAATCAGAAAGAAAAAATAAAAAAAAATTAATAAACAAAAAAGTTATTAAACTTTTACACCCCTTGGTTTCTTTTGGCCCACCCTGTATATTCCATACGTCTTTTTTAGCACTCTATCTCTCTCTATCCCTTTTCTCTCTATAACCATCTCTTTCTGTCTATCACTATCCCCCACGTATTCACTATTTCACCATAAATATTTTCGATTAGCCTTCTTGAAGTCATCATCGCTACTTTTAAGATCATTTTCAGTTAAACATTTAAAGTGAGCAGCAGTAAAACAAAAATGGAGTCTACAACAAATCTAACATCAAAATTTAATTCACTAAAAAATAAAACCTTAATCCACATAAAGGAGCTTGAGACATCAATTAAATACACCATTCGAAAAGTGACAAGAGTAACAACAAAATATGGGCCAACACTAAAAGTTGAAATGGAAAACCACATAATGTTCCTGCCAAAGCGATATAATACTTTAACCGATGACGAAATTAAAGAACTCTCGAGCGGATCATATTGCTTAAGTAGAGAAGGTGAACAAAGCTTAATTGTTGAAAGCGAGCTGAGTGAATTTCTAATTCAAAATTCCCAATTTCCAATTTGGCAATAATATATAATAATTTTGTATTTTAAATTATAAATAAAAAGACATGAAAGAGTTTTGTAAAATATAAATGTTTGTGCTTTTTTATTTAATATTTTCAGTTATTTCATAAAGAAATTTAAGACATAAATGACCACAGGTAAATGTATTGAAATTCTGATGTTGATTATAGTTGTATTTTATATTTGTACCAAGATATTTGACTACTTCCGAAGGAGGTTGTAAGTTTCCAAAGCTGTCGAAATATTCTTTTTCATTGTTGTTTTTATAATATGCTACCCAATGTGTACCAGATCCTGTTGATACGTCTAAATTGATTATTCCACATTCTATTTTCTTTGTTCGTTTTGGTAGAGTATTCAACATGAAAACTCCTCTAAAATATGGAATATTTATAGAGAAACGGTTTATGTCCACATCAGATAGTGGTCTATTCGTAGCATCTGTAAGAGTTTTTTGATTCCTCTTTGTAAACTAAACCATAACCCTTTTTATATGGTTTTAAGTAAAGTCCCTTTCCAACTGCTATAGATTCCATCGCTCTATTATGTCTAATTGCTTCATCAAGTTGATTTTTTGCATTCTTTGTTGCATTAACAGCTTTAGCTATAGCAGCACCTCCAGTTGTTAGACTACCAATTGCACCCAGAGCAGCTAAAATCGGTATTAGAGGCAAAACCCCACCAATTTTTGGGACATGTATTACACGTGGTACTATAATTTGAGATTTTCTTCCTTTTAATGATTTGTTGATAGTTTTTCGGGCAATTTTAATTGCTGAGTTAATATCTAATGGTTTTTCCTTCTTTAGTATTTTTGTTGCAGCTCTAATTGATGTTCTAAACAGTTTTTTATCATTTATCTTGTTCTTTTTAATATTTTTCTTTTTCTCCACACCCATACCAAATTTTGTTTTGGCTTTCATTGCGTTAGTAACCATATAGGCAAATGATTTTTCAGCAATACTACTATCTTTTGATAAAACTCGATCCCAAGCTGAATTTTCAAGTATTTTATCAGCTTTATGTCTAATGCTTAAATCCTTATTTTTTGAATAAGCTGTATCGTGATCTTTACAAGCAGAGTCCAATAAATTAATTCCTTTGTCACTAATATCCGGGAAGATAAAGTTCACCAGTTAGAGAGTTTATTTTTTTATCTACTATACCTCCTCCAACGAAGGTGTTTTTATGACTAAACGTTTTCTGATATTGTATAACTATATCATCTGATTTTTTTCTATAATAAGAGGTAACATTTATGAAATGTACTTAGTTACAAAAATGCAGTTAGTAAAACAAAATAAAAATATTTTAGTTAGTAATATTGATGAATCATCGAACATCACTTCAAAAATAAAGCATAGCCCCCTCTTACCAAATTATATTCGTGCTCTAATAGTAGAACCATCAAATTGTGGAAAGACTAATGTTATGATCGGCTTACTAGAAAGTCCTAATGGAATCAAGTTTGAAAACATCTATTTATACTCAAAATCTCTTTATCAACCCAAATATGAGTACTTGAAGAAACTAATTTCACCAATTAAAGGAATAGGATATTATACATTCACCGATAATGAATCAGTTATTCCACCTGACGAAGCTAAAACTAATTCAATTATGATATTTGATGATGTTGCATGTGAGATGCAGAATAATATACGTACATATTTTTGTATGGGATGACATAGGGATGTTGATTCATTCTACTTGTGTCAAACTTATACTAGAATTCTCAAACATTTAATAAGAGACAATGCAAATGTTATTATAATGTTTAAGCAGGATGAGGCAAATATGAAGCATGTTTATAGGGCTCATGTTGGCAGCGATATGAGATGAAAAGTTCCAAGAAATTTTTCGAGAGTCTTGGAAGGATAAATATGGCTTTTTAGTAATAAGCAAAGATAATGAATTAAATGATGGTCGCTACAGAAAGCAATTTGACTATTTCATAACTATATAAACTACTTCTCATAAAAGATTGACTTTAGTTATTAATCTAACTTTAAACTTGATACATCTATTTCCTATAACCTCATCTGATACCTGATAAGCTGATCTCCAAACTAGACCAGCTACCTGAAAACCAGACCAGCTCCTGATAAGCTAATCTGAAAACCAGACCAGGTCCTAATAAGCTGATCTCAAAACCAGACCAGGTCGTAATAAGCTGATCTGAAAACCAGACCAGGTCCTGATAAGCTGATCTGAAAACCAGACCAGGTCCTGATAAGCTGATCTGAAAACCAGACCAGGTCCTGATAAGCTGATCTGAAAACCAGAACAGGTCCTGATAAGCTGATCTGAAAACCAGACCAGGTCCTGATAAGCTGATCTGAAAACCGGACCAGGTTCTGATAAGCTGATCTGAAAACCAGACCAGGTCCTGATAAGCTGATCTGAAAACCAGACCAGGTCCTGATAAGCTGATCTGAAAACCAGACCAGGTACCTGATAACCTGATCTGATAGCTGATACCTGTTATTTGCTCTTAGCAAACATGGATGAGAAAATTTTAAAACAGTTGGTGTTGACAAGAAATGTGTTGAAGAAAAAGCTTCGTTGTATAAAAACTGGTGAAATAGATACACGTGAACAATTAAGAGATACATTTAAACCTACAACAGAACCTCTTAAAGAATTCATAAATAGTTCTAAAAATATTAAAAGAATTCGCATGAAAGAAGAAAGAAGACAAAAGTTGAAAAAAATACAAGTTTAAAGCCTGAAAACCCATCAGTCAAGATAGAGACAAGTACACCAAAAAACTAGTAGAAGGGACAATTTTTGATAATACCATCTTATTTAATGATGTTAATACTGAAAATGATGATGATGATGATGAAGATGATTTTTACTCACAGACTTCCAATACAGAATATACTTATACTGATTTATCAGTTTTAGAAGGAAGAAATGAACTAGATACAAACTATGGCCTACATAAAGATTACAAGAATGAATGGAAATTTGGTGATAGTAGCCTAAAACTGAATGAAGATAAAATACAAGTTGGTGGTCATATATGGGCTCTAACACCAGGACTATTTTCTCTAATGTTTCATAAAATACCAAAAAATTACGATAAATTTGAACTTGAAATCTATAAAAAGATTTTAATTACTACTAATGCATATAGAAGAGACTTTAAACCTGATGGCTAAATTAAGGGTACTAGAGGATATAAATATAAACATATTATTAAGAAATTTATTGATGAGAAAAACCAGAAGAATTTACCTGAATCAACAGGATCTAAGCCCAAGGGTAGCTATTTAGGTGATGGAATGATGCAATTTAACATCAATAAACCCAACTATATATACTGGGACGATCCAAATGAGTTAGTAGATAGACTTCGACTACTGATCGCATCACAAGGTGCAGGTCATACTAATCACAATAACTAGATTTTATCAATTATTGAAGAACTACGTGAAGCGAATATAATACACTAACTTTAATAAAGTATAAAGAGTATGTCTGTTGATAAATTTGGACACTATTTAAAAGATACTAGCAGCACAATTTCTTTGAAAAATGCACCTAAACTGCTGGGGTTCTTTGTGGATACGAACAACAACATTGATGTCCAAAACAAAAGAATCAAAAATGTTGCAAAGGCTCTGGAGGAAAACGATGTTATCAGTAAATTGTTTTTGCAAACTCAAATCGATAAATTAGAAGAGAAATTATTAACATACTTTAAGGGGGATAATACTATAATACGAGAAGATATTCAAATGCAAATTGAGGAACTACAACGCGAAATAAAATTAGATATATATAGAAGAAAATTATAAAATTGAAAAAGATATTCTACAAATTAAAACATCCTTTGAAGAACAAATTGAACCGCTAAATGAAAAAATTTAAAGATTAGAAAATTACATGTCTGTATCAATAGCTGAAAGTGCGTCAAGTAGATCACAACACTCTGCAAAAATCTCTAAAAACAACTTAATGTCTTCAAAAATAAATTTAGTAAACGAACTCCATAAGCAAGCACGAAAACATTTTGTGCGTCGCAGAGTTTTAATGAAAGGAATAGATGATCTTTGGCAAGCTGATTTAGTTGAAATGGGGAACTATTCTAAAGAAAATAGAAATCCTCACAAAAACATAAATGTGAAAAACGGCCAAGTTCTTATCCAAAAATTTCGCCAATTAAAAGATGTTAGATATAAATTTTGACCAAGTTCTTCTTTGCCACAATACATAACACAGAAATATATTATGTATGATATAAATCTGTAATCGTAAGGGTGTCATATAATTTCTAGATAATCTGCCAACTTGAAATTCATCGTACCATTAAAATGTCTCCTATTAAAGTCAACTCAACAAATGAGGAAAAGCTGCTAAATGCAGTATACAGTCATTTGAAAATGTATAAAATGTCGAAATTTAATGTGGGAGATCATGTTCGCATAAGCAAATATAAGCACAAATTTGAAAAAGGTTATACTCCAAATTGGACTACAGAAATTTTCATAATTACAAGAGTTCAAAATACAAATCCTGCAACATACATATTAGAAGATTATCTTGGCAATCCTATTAAAGGTGGCTTCTACACTGAGGAACTTTCAAAAACTAGATTTCCAAATACATATCTAGTTGAAAAGGTTCTTAAAATTAAAGGGAAGGAGGTATTTGTTAAATGGTTGGGATTATCTAATCAACACAATTCTTGGATAAGTAAAGATGAAATATTATACTTGGAAGAATTACTAAATTAGCAACAACAACAACATCAATACCAACAACAACAATAGCATTAATATTAAGAAATTAATGTTAATTTTAAAATAAGAAAATTAAATAAATATGTAAATCATGCTTATAAACCGTACCGTGTACTAAACATTATTTAATTGTAATCAGACTGTTATAATGTCAATAACACTTACTCTGAGCTCTAACTCATCAGAACTATCTGCTAGTTACTTTCCTCCTATTGAATTACATGGTGCATATGAGTTCCAAGGATCCTGTATATTTTAATAAAGACAATACAATTGGAAAACTTATAGGATTCAATAGCAAAATCCTAACACCAAACAAATATTATTATTCCGATCTTCCAGTTAATAATTTTAAAGTGAATCTCTTGCGAATTGAAAGTAGTATCGCTATTAACACATATATGAATAACTCCAAATCGCATACACTTCATGAATTTCCGATTAATGTGCCTCCATGCTATAAAATAGATGAGGTTCCAAGAAATCTCATCTATTTACCTGTAAACACCAGAGAGATAAGTTCACTAGCGCTGCGCGTACTTGATCAACACGGTGATTTAATTAATTTCCCAGGAGAGGAAATTACAATACGAATACATTTAAGGCCAACTAAATAATGCTAATATACAACACAAATACATTGAAAAATATGGCAGCAAGAACAACAACATTAAAGCGACCAGCTCAACAAAAAGCTCTAACAACATCAAATAAAAATTTTCTAAACTCCTTGAATTTTAAATTGAAGACAAAATGAGTTCAATAATAGATGTCTTAGATAAACCCTTGTCTGATGAGAATATAATCAAAAAGGACTATCATACATATGTAGCATACTAACAATCTTACAACAATAATGATGAAATTAGAATTTCAATACAAAATCAAGATTTGTACGTGCTACCCAGTGAAAGCTACATTTATGTAGAGGGGTTTGTTGCCGATGATAATAAGGCCAAATCTTCTTCTTCGGAGAATTTTTTATTAAAAAACGACTTTGTGGCATATCTATTTGATGAAATTCGCTATGAGCTCAATGGAATTGAAATTGACCATACAAGATATTTAGGAGCCACAAGCACTATAAAAAATTTGGTTTCTCTGTCACCAACAGAAAGCAATGTGATGCAAAATGCTGGATGGAACAAAATTGACGATGTCACTCTTGAAAATGGATTTTTCAATTTTTATGTACCTCTAAAAATGCTTCTAGGATTCGCCGAAGACTACAACAAAGTTATACTAAATGGAAAACATGAATTGATACTCTTGCGCAATAAGAATGATGAAGATCTTGTACGCTCGAGTGTTTCTACTGAAAAAGCTAAACTTACAATTTCACTCATCTCATGGAGAATCCCACATGTACAATTATCCGACTTTAGCAAATTGAATATGATAAAAATTATTAACAATGGTGTTTCTATACCTATGGCATTTCGCAGTTGGGATTGTCATGTTAATCCACAATTAAACACAGGTACTAGCCATATTTGGAATGTTAAACTGGCTGCAAATAGAGAACGCCCCCGTTTTGTATTGATTGCTTTTCAACAAGAAAATAAGTTTGTTCATTGTGATTTGACTAATTTAAAAGTACATTTAAATTCAGTCTCATATCCATATGATGATCTTAACATAAAGTTCAAAAATGAACGATATGCAATTCTATATGATATGTATCTAAGATTCCAGCAAAGCTACTATATGAAAGAATCTCAACCGCTTCTATCTGCATCAGAGTTTAAGACAAAAGCTCCTATTATTGTAGTAGATGTCAGTCATCAGAATGAATCACTCAATAATGGACCGATTGATATAAAAATAGCATTTGAAACAGCAACTAATATTGCAGCAAAGACATCAGCTTACTGCATTCTTATTCATGATCGCATAATAGAATATATACCCATCAAAGGACAAGTTCGAAAAGTCTTATAAATTGAGTAATATGGAAAATAACACAATTTTTATAGACGTACAAGGCTTCAAAAGTAATTCAAATGATTTCATCGCAAAAGAAGTAGCGATTGTTTTCAACAATTATGAACATAAAAATTTCATTATAAAACCACCATTTGATTTTAAATGCTTATCAATAAAAAGGCAAAGAGAAGCAACGTGGCTAACGAAAAACTATCAAACCTAAGCTGGACTGCTGGATCAGTTTCTTTTCAAAGCGTTTGCAATTTTTTAAAAGACAACGCAAGATGTTCTAAAATTTATGTAAAAGGCGAAGAGAACAGACGATGGTTGGAAATAATTTTATGTCGAAAAATTTTTAACGTTGAGGATATAGGCTGCATCAACTTTAAACAAATGGAGATTAAGTATCCAGAATATTTTTATTGTAATTATCATAAACTTGGTGTTTGCGCATTAAAAAATGCTATTTTACTAACAAAAGAAATATCTTGCTTTAAATGAACTTTTTCACTCTTTAAAATATTAATGTATGTATTATTATAAAATTTTAAAAAATTTTAAACAATAAATGTATAGAAAAATAAAAAATCTGCAAGTGTTTTCTTATTTCAAATACAAACTACATAAAGGAAAGAGAAGGAAGTGGGAAGGAGGAAGGAGGAGGGGAAGTTAGCCTTTTTGCTTACTTTCACATTTTTACTTTTTTGTTTCTCTGCTGATGACTGTACTTAGTTAAAACTTTGCTGCTTTAAAATAATCGTAGACAAAAAGAAATGATTACGTTGCAAAATATAAATGTATTCTACACAGACGCAAAATATTCCACACACAAGTTCCTACGATCGCACATTCATACATACATACACACATACATGCATACATATATACATACATACATACATATATACATACATCCATACATACAAATTTATTTCTTAAGCAAATAAACAGAATATAAGCTTACCAGCGACAAACAAGCTGGACCTCACACACACAAGCATTAGGAGTGTTCACATACATGATAACGTTTTATAAATAAATAAATAATTTATTTATAAACAATTTATTTAATTATTTTATTTATAAAGAATTTATTAGCGTGAGGAAATCACACAAGCACATGCCCATGATTCATATGAATCGCCTAGTAGTCATCAAACCTACTTTCTCTGATATTACTGATATAGTATTATGATAACAAATTTCTGCAGTCTGGCAACACTGACAATTTTTTCTGCAGCATTAGGAAATAATAATCATGTATTGCCGTTGGCATTTGAAAAAATTATCATGCATTCCCGTAGGCATTAGGAAAAATTATCATGCATTGCCGTAGGCAATAGGAAAAATTATCATGCATTACCGTAGGCAATAAGAAAAATAAGTATGTATTGCAGTCGGCATTAGGAAAAATAATCATGCATTGCCGTAGGCATTAGGAAAACCACGGACCTATTGAACCACCCTCGAAAAATATTTAAAGGACTTATTGAACCACCCTCGTATGTATCAAATTTCAAGAATTTTAAAATTTTCAAATTTTAATTACCCAAATTTAACAATTTCAACAAGAATTTAACAATTTCCGCCACAATTTAACAATTTTAATCGGCGCCAGAATTGGCAGTTCACTACTACTTATGCTCCATACATATTTTTTTTAGTTGGGAAGAGTCATATCTTTCTTAATACTGAAATCTGTTAAAAATATACGGAATTCAGCTATGCGGCACTGCTTCAGCTTTCAATGTAGAGAGAATCCAACGAAGGGAAAACAAAATTTTGCGTTTGATAAAATCGGCTCCATGGTACATCAAAAATTCAAATATACATCGTGATTTAAATATGCCACAAGTGAGTGAAAAAATTGCAAAATATTCAGGCAAATATTTAACAAAACTCGAGTCACATCCTAATCCGCTTACTAGTTATATTTTGAACTTTACTGGACACATCCGTTTAAAAAAGAGGGACACTAGGGCTCTAGTAACACTCTAGTCAACACTCCAAATAAAACTTTTTGAAAATAATTTTTGTGCTTAATACGACATTTATGTATTCCCACCCAAAAAAATACGTATGGTTCAGATATTTTTAATACATGAATGTATATAAATATACTCGTATATGAGCATGTATGAATTCATGTACGGGATTATACATTGCAAAACTATTACAGTAGTTTTCCGATTTAACGAACATTCGATTTAGTGAACATCGCATTGAACGAACAGCTAACTTTTTTCTATTTAGTACCTTACACTCAGGGAAAAGTTGCGACTTAAAAATAAGAACGCGCCACATTAATTCAATTATTTTCAATATAATAGAAAATGTATGTTGAAATACTTAAAAACAAATAAAATTAATAAATTAATACTGTAAATTAATATTTTTCCATATTGAAATAAAAAATTTCTACATGACTAGACTTTCGTTAATGTTTCTTATTAATTCAATATGGTTTTTATTGATTTTCAACTGTTTTTTCTCTTGGTGTATATAACGAAAAAAAATTCTATTTTGTACTCGGTATAACGAACAAATGTAAAATTAAATAAGAAACATAATTGCTACCACAAAGTTACTAAGAAAGAATATAAATAAAAATGTACCGTTAGTTTTCTTCTTTTGATCGTTTTGTTTGATATCATTTGAAAGTAAGTTGTGTGAAGTAACTGTTGCTACTAACATCAAAATGGGTAAAATAAATATGTAGATTGTTCTTAAAGGATGAAGTTAAAATTATCGATGATCATCGAAATGGTCTGCGGGTTATAGATTTATTTAAAAAATATTGGCTCCATAAATTCACCATCAGTACAATCATAAAATCAAAGGAACATTTTTTTTAAAGAATGTTAAAAACAGTAATTTTTGGTATCGCAATAGATGAGCTTTAAAGCATGGTGAGTTTCAGAGAATGGGAACAAACTTTGTCAATGTTTCCTCGTGCAATTGCTATTTTGCAATACAAAGCCAAAGAAATTCACAACAAAATTTATGGAGGATAGTTAATGCAAGCCATGGTTGGCTGACCCGATTTAAAAAAAAATTCATTTAAAATTTAATACTCGTAGCTGGATTGAAAAAGCCCTTTACCCGATGAACAAAACGAAAGTGAAAAATAGCTGGATGGAACTGAAATTCAAGAGCCCAAAATAAAACACGAAGTCATTAAGCATTTCCAAATTTATTAAATGGTCTGAACAAATCAAAATTAGTAGCTTAATGCTTTGGAGAGAGTTTCAAAAAGATACCATTAAGAGAAAGATATCAATCCAAAAAGACAGCCTGTGCTTAACCAGTTTTTTAAATAAATTATTTTTGTATTATAGTGATTTATGAATTTTTCTTTTACTGATATTTTAATTAATGCCGTAATTCAGTAAAAAGATTTAGGACGTTTTTATTTGAAAATACTTTTGAGTTCTTGTGTTTGAATTCCCTAAATTATTTTCTTCAAAAATGGTTGTTGTTTTTGATCATGAAAAATAAAAATATTATTGCCATGTTTTTAAAACAGAAAAATTAAATTTAAGTATTATACAATAGTTTGAAAAATATATGAAAAAATATGTGTTGAAATAATGTTTCGAACAAAATCAAAAAGCAAATACACGAACCTTCTAGCAGAGACAATAAATAATACTTGTTTTAAAGAATCACAACTGCGGCTTTTTTCGTCCATAGACAAGACGATAGAATCGTCGAACAGAATTAGGGCAAAAATATATACATATGTTCTTTTAATAAAACATTAACATTAAAATTCATATTAGGTAAATAACGTTTTAAGGGTAAATAACGTTTTTTAAATATTGGTATTCATAATCAGTTTTTTAACTAAAAATCAATTAACTAGATTTTTTTTTAAAATATCGTGGCAACACTGTATTCTTTATTTGTCACTTGCATATTAGTTCTGCAAAACAACGATTGTTAATTCACATTTTACTCGTGTCTATATTTGTTTATTTGTCGCTTTTCAGAGAAATATTGTTTCTATAAAATAAAAGATGTGTTCCAACTTGTATTTAATAAAAATATAAAAAAAGTTCACAACAAATCTTTGTTAAAAGTGCTTTTAATATGATTTATTGTATTGTAGATTAAGAAGCACTGGAATAACGAGCTTTATTTTGTTTGTTTTGGGTGTTTATACATCACTAGTTAATTTTCTACAATTATACTATTTTTGTTAACACATAAAATGAGAAAACAATGACTGGGAATGGAAACTGGATCGCTCCTTTTCTTTTAAATATTCTTTGGAGTATATTTGTTATTTCGGCAATAGTTCCTATAAAAAAAATTACATTGTTTTCTTCTAAATAACACTGGCGTATGCATACATACATGCATACATAAGTACATGCATACATACACACATATGTACATATAGGTAAAGTTCAAAATGTAAACAAAAACGAAGCAAAATTACAACAACGTCACCTTAAAATTGGTTTAAACATGGGGGCAGTCAATTTTAAAATTTTCTGATTTATGCAAGGTTTAAAAACCGTTTTTTAAGCTAAAATTCTATTATGAATACAATTTTAGCGAATTTTGCTTAAACAATATTTGAAACGCGGTTTAAAATTTTTATGAATACGGCTGTAAAAATACTGCGATTACATATGCTTTGAGTTTTGAATAAAATAGTAGGACGCTTTTCATTTTTAACTTAGTACTGGATATAACGAACAATTCACTTTAATGAGCAGGCCTGACAACAATTAGGTTCGTTAAATCGGAAAACTACTGTATATATGAATTGATGGGCAAAGTGAATAACAAAAGCATTTGCTTTTTAGTTGAAAATTTGTTAAAAAAAAAAACAAAAAACACATACATATTTTAAGTTTTACAACAAATTTTTAAGTTAAAAGCAAATGCTTTTTTTTATTCACTTTGCCCAATATATGAAGGGTTTTCATGAGAATGTTCAAAAGTCTCGCAAACTGTGCAATTGTGCATTTTTACATTCTCGTAAATGAAATGTCAAGAATTGTATAGAAATTTATTCACACAAACCTGTTAAATTTGCCCAAAAATTTTGACTCGTAAGCTTAATCTGTGCAATTGTGCATTTTGTAGTCAACAATTTCTTGCTTTTTTAGATTTCTTTGGGCATTTTTAGACACACACACTTTTTTATTTTTATAGAAATAAATAAATACATTTTTAAATTAAAAATTGCTGGAAAATTTCTTATTTTATTTTAATTAAATGAAATTTCTGACGTTTGTTTCAAATTTACATACACTGCGCAAAAGTTCAAAATGGGCTTCATTAAACAAGTCTCGCAAGTTTGCCCAATTGCACAAATGGCAATTTCAAGAGTACTCATGAAAACCTTTATGGACTAATATATGAAATGTATTATAATATATGAACTGATATATGGAAATTTAGTTATGAAGCTCTTCATATGTGAATCCAAATATAGAAATAAGATGTAATATATGGAGTCATATCAGAATGCATGCATATATGATATCTCACCAGCGTTGCCACTTTCTGTGTAATAGTGCATAATCAGTACTATTTAAAATTCTTTGCACTATTTTCCACCATAAATTTTTGTGTAATTTTGCACTATTTGACTTTAACATCATTTACATATATTTCTTGCTTAAAAGCGATAACACCATAGACTTAAGACAAAATTAAGTTACATATACATATATGCAACAAAGTTCTACAGGAGAAGTTTATTATGTAGATACAAAAACAAATCAATATTGATCTAAGTCTTAATAAAAGTCCAATAAAATTTGTTGCAACCCAAATTATGCTAAAATTTGAATAGAATATTTTCCAAGAAGTCTGGGATCATATTATAACCGTAGTTATTTAAGGCTATGCAAACTCAAAGAATTTCCACGATATTTCCAAGTAGAAATCCATAAAAATTTGACAGCTATTATACCGCAATTATTATCATTAAAAGCTTGCATTGACATTGCTTCGGAACAGTAGAAGTATTTGAAATTATATTTAAGATTGCAAGTTTTTGAAGATCATTTAAATATAACATTAATCAATGCTGTCTGCTTTGGATGAAAGATCTACAAAATATTATTTGGAGTTCCTTTCATATTCTCTTGGACTATTAACAAATGTTAATTTAACTTTCCAAGGCGGATCTCCACTTTTGTACAAATTCAAACAAAATGAGCTATTTTTGGCTGACAATAAAAACGAGCAACTTTAGCTACATACATACATATGTATGTATATGTATAGTCGTTATCGATTTTTAAAAATCGATTTTCATTTGTTAAGCTAAATTATCAAATATTAGATAATGAGTGGTGTGAACATGCACTTTTAGATCACAAAGACCTTAATCTATACGATGAATTTGATGTTGAAACTTATTGGTCTAAAATTTTTCAAAGTAAAAACTGTGCTTAATTTAAAAGTTGTGATTCTACCATTCTTAAACGCATCCATTGAAAGATTTTTTTAGTAAACTGGACTTAATAAAAACTGATACCAAGAACAAGTTATTAGCTAACACACCGATTTTAAGATTGTTGTAAAAATTTTGAGCCTTATAGTACGTTTCCACTATTAGCAAAACAAGTTGTTTTACTCAAAACAATTCGAAGTTTTTCCATCATGCTTTTGTGTGTTTTAGTTTTATGAATATTCGAAATCAATTTGATTTTATCACGAAGGCCGCAAACTTTATTATTTAGATTAAATTTTTCACTCAATTCCATATAAATACAAATGATGTAGTTTGTGCAATTGCTTAAAATATTGAATATTCTGTATAGTGCCATCTTTTATCAGAATATTGAGGTTTTTTTTCGAAGTTTCAGCCAGCACCGCAGTGTTATATTGACAAGTTTTGTCATGTTTTGGATGAAGATAATTTATTTAAGGTGTTACTGATATGAAAAATGTATGGGAAAACATGCAGAAAAACATTACTTTTGAGCAAAACAAGTTTTCTGCTCCAAAACACGTATATGGAAACGTACTATTAAACTATAAAAAAGGAAATTGGAATAAATAGTTTTCTGTAAATATATAGATATGTTTTTAAAAATTAGGGAACGTATAAGTACATATCAGGGAAAGCCAAAAAGTTACTTTTTGAATGCTCAATACATATCGATACTCCAACGACAATGAGTATGATAGCACATTCGCATCAACAAGCATGCTTATATACAAGCATACATATCTATAGCTATCAACACAAATAAGTGTGAATATCGATAGGTGCAAGTTCGATCAAACAAATGTGCTATATATATTCGTATCAATACATGTGCGCACAAGCATTTTTCGAAAACGAATAAGTGCATACGTTCTTTAAAATAACGAATGAAACCATGTTTTCGTTTTTAAAACATTTATTTATTTTCATGTGTGTGACAACAAAAGAGCTTTCAGTTTTTCACACTCATAAAATTTTTTATGTAAAATTAATTAAAAATCAGTCTACATATTTTTCATTTGACTTTAACGAAAATGTTATTTAATTTTTAATGCTAGAATGTGAACTGACTTAAAAAAGTGAAAAACTATTTTTTTCTTTTATTTTTTACTAAAAATTACAAAAAAATTAAATAAACGAAAAAATCTAAATTACTTTTTCTATAGATTGATTTAACTTTCACACGAACGAATCTCGACTTCCGTAGAAAGCAAAGATGTTTCTGTTGCTTTTATAATTTTGCTGTGAAAAATCAACACCAAATTCAGCATAAACAAAAAATTTTTGCTTAACTTCCACAATTTAACTGCCAAACAAATCACAAAAAAATTAAGTACTGAGTCAAAATAAAGTAAAGGTTATAGGAAAAAACTTAGTTCTAATAAAACAGATTAAAAACATTAAAACAGATTTCCAATTGAATGCTAAAATCAGTTAAAAATTAAATTGCTTATCCCCTTATTCATAAAATTTTAAAATTAATTTGAAATGAATTTTATTTAAAAATTTTCATAGAATTTTTTTTAACAGATACATATTATTTTTTGTATTCCTTCACTGTAATAATTTTGTGAGTGTGAATTTTTGGTTATACCTAAAAAGCTCTTTTTATGTCAAAACGAAAGCTTTAGAATATGTTTTATAAAAATCAAATTTTAAACGTTATCGTTTATAAACGAAACATAAAAACGAAAGGGCTTATGTTTTCTAAAAACAGGCTGTTAATGACGAGTATGACTATATGAACAATGTTACCAAACATGCAAGTAAATAAAAAAAAATGGTTGTGTATGAATTTAATAAATGCTTAATTTACATTATTTTATTTTTTTAAAGAAATCTATTTCACGAAACTTTTTCTATTTTCTGATAGAGAAGACACGTAACATGAATTTTTTGACAACTTTTTTGATCTAATTTGGTTCTCCTGTTTACAAATGAAAAAATTTTCATACAACCAATTTTATGAAAAAATGCGTATATACGAGGCGGGTTTCTTTAGCAAATTTCTATTAAAAAAATTATATATTGCAAAAATTACGCAAACTCGCAAGGATTAAAACAATAAAAAATCCCCTAAAGCTGATTATATTAACCTCAAAAAAGCAATAAGTCGAAAGTTTGTTGCGCATATTAATCGCGAAAACTTGCAAAAATGCGAATATTATTTAAAAAAATTTCCAAAACCTAAAAAATGTGAACGAAAATACTCAGTAGATTTTAAAAATCAAAAATAATTTCAAAGAAAATTCCTTAAAATTTATATAAAAAAAAACCACTAAAATTGTAACAAATGTCAAAAACTTGGAAAAATATACGACCATGTCGAAAGTTAGCAAAAACTTGGTAACATAAAAGAAGATAGAAGATATCATAGTCTGATACTGGTTGAAAATCTTTAAAACTGCAAAAAAAACAAATAATTGGGAACAATCACTTTTTATTGTAAAAAAAAAACATTTGCGATAAATTTCCCAATCCACTTATTCGGCTCTTAGCTCAGATCCTATACCAGCGCACAGTGGCACATTTTGTGAGTTGGCGGTCAAAATTCTATAACTTTTGACTGGGTTGAAATTTTTTAATGAAATTTTTTTGTTGGATAGAACACATCTTAAGCTTCAATTTAATGTATTTACTTTAAAATCGGGCCTTATTAAAGTACACTTATATATGATTGAAAAATGACTTTTAAAAATATAGGTACTATCGGCCTTAAAAAAAAATAAATTTGTGAATGTAGTGATTTAACATTGCATTTTATAAATAGTAACGTTAACTGAACTAAAAAATTACATACTTAATTAAGCCGTCCGTCCGGGTCCATTTTATTTTGACCTTTAGCCCTCTTCTCCAATGGACCACTTAGAATACGGGTTTGATGCTCATAATTGTTTTAAATATATTAATATTGATATAATATTTAGCAAAACTAATTTATTTTAGTCGTTGATATCCCTGTGAAATTTTAGGGCAATCGGTCCACATTTACTCATAGGGCCCTTGTAAGTCAAATTTCGTGAAATAGCCTTGGTGATCATAATTCACTAACAAATGTAAGTTCGACAGCTTTAAATGTTATTATGATATGAACAATTTAAATATATTTTAAACGTGAATCCACAACAGATATGTAGGAGATCCATATCGTAAAAAAGATTTTACCATAAATTCTAAGAAAATCTTTTTATTCCTAATAAAATCAAATTTCTTTTATAAATTTTCAATATTTATTGTGCTTTTTTGCTCTAATTTTTATGTTAATTTGCATAGAATACAATTTTCATTTAACTGTCGTAGTGGAAATTTCATTTAAGTATGTCACCTATTCATCTTCAAGGAGCTGCTTGGCGTCTTTGTCCAATTCCATGGGGGTGGAATTCCATTATTGTCGAATGCTGGAGATATATGGATCAGAAGTGCACAGTAAAAAAAGAGGTCTTCATTGGTACTATATCTAGATATCTTTTTTGTGTTGTGCTCGCGAAAATATCTATAATCTTTGTTGCTTTTTTCTTGCGCTTCTTCAGAAAGATCTCCAATCGGAAGCATATTGTGTTGAATAATGTTTTCCCCATGATATAGTATTTTATGGACTGTCGATGGCATATTCCTCCAATCATATTTTTCGTTGTATAGTTTCGTTGTTTCATTAGCATACTGACCAAATTTTCTTGCATTTACCTTTTTATTGCATGATATTACTTGCAGTATGATTTTGTAGCGTTTTATTAATTCAAAATCTAATCCTGTAATAGCTGCAGCAGTTTCAGGATCAGAAAAAATTTTCTTGCTGTGTTGCCATCATTTGTGTTTCCTTCTCCTTGCTTTGGCTGATCGATCAGTAAACCCAATTCTAAATATTTATCTTGTACGTGTTTCTTTTTTGCCTCTCCTTTGGCTTTATTTTCGTCACTATTTCGTACTGTTCCTTTAAAATATAAATCATAGCTTAGCTTTAATATGTGTTCCATAAATCGAATTTTAGCATGGAGTGGGGACAAGACAAACTCATAGGCTTCTTGGAAAGTGGTGTCTTCTGTTGGAAGTTGACTTAATTGGCTTGCAGTTTTTTTGCAAATAACACAGCTCGAAGATGATTTTGTTTCAGTTATGGCCTGTGCAACTTTTCCAGCAATCATTGTAAGTAACATTTGATAATTTATTTGAATCTCTTGATCTTTAAGTAACAAAGTTATCGGTTAAAGTTTATCTATTTGTTGTTTAAGTTTAGATACTTCTAATATTACATCCTTCAGTAGTAGGGGAATGTTCATTCTGGCGCCGATTAAAATTGTTAAATTGTGGCTGAAATTGTTAAATTGTGGGCTGAAATTGTTAAATTGTTGCTGAAATTGTTAAATTGTTGCTGAAATTTTAAAATTCTTGGAAATTTGTGTTTTCGGCGGCGCTTTGATGTTTTTTGTTTACATTAGGAGTTTTTTTGTTTACATTAGGAGTTTTTTGTTTACATTAACTTTGTGTGAACGGGAGATTTTTTTTTGGGTTACATTAATTGTGATAACGGGTGATTTCTTTTTTGAGGTTTCATATGAGTGTATATGCCGACGGCAATACATGATTATTATTTTTTTCAAATGCCGACGGCAAAACATGTTTATTAATTTTTCCTAATGCCGACGGCAAAACATGAATATAATTTTTTCAAATGCCGACGGGAAAATGATTTTTCCTAATGACGACGGGAAAACGTGAAAGTTATTTTTTCTAATGCTAATGTTCGTGTTGATAGACTGTGAGAATTTGGACGTGATTTGAGTAGGTGGCGTTGTTGCCGTATTATGTAACCATAGGAATTTGTGGATGTGTCTGTCTGTCTGTGAGAATTTAGGTGAGGGTTTGATTGGCAGGGGGCAGGGTGTAGTTGAGGTAGATCGATTGTGTGTATGTGTGTGCGCGCGTGTGTGTCTGTGTATGTTTGTATTAATTTCAATGTACATATGTATTTCTGTAGGAGCTTAAGGCTGATTGTGATTTTTGAGGGGCGAAGCATTCTATTAATATGTAACCGGGGGAATCTGTGTGTTTGTATTTCTGTAGGAGTTTAAGGCTGACCATGATTTGGGTGGGCAGGGTTGTTGACGTAATATGTAGCCATGGGGATTTGCGAATGCGTTTGTCTATAGTAGTTTAAGGCTGATCGTGATTTGAGGATCTTGTTGAGGTAAATTGGTTATGTGTATGTATGTATCTGTTTCTGTAAGAATTTAAGATGATTGGGATTTATTAGGGACGAGGTGTTCTTGTATTATGTAGCCGGAAGAATCTATGTATATATGTCTGTAGCAGTTTAAGACTATTCATAATTTAGGGTAGGTGAGTGTTGTGTTCTTGAGATTAATTCTGTAATTGTATATGTATGTATGTATGACAATGGGAATTTTTATATGTATATCTGGGGGAGAATTTTAGGCTGGTCGTGATTTGTGAAAGGTGGGGTGTTGTTGAAATTTTCTTGGATATTTCTTATATGAATTCTGCTATGTGTGTATGTATTTGCGCTAATATTTATATGTAGATAGAAATAAATTGTTTTCAGTATCGACATTTGGTACTATAAAATACTATCATATGTCTGGACTTCCCTAATCTTATTATGTTTTTATACTTACGCTTGTTTTATATTTTCTCATACTTAAATTTGTCTCGCGTTAAAGTCTGCCTATATGAAATTTGTTTATATTACAGATTTTGTTTATTTCAATCTTTGAATACATTTTTTTTGTCATTGATGTCTTTTGTTCTTCTTGTTGTTGGTGTTGTTGTTGTAAATATTCGTCTGTGTATAGATGCGATATATTCAGTTTTTTTTTATTTGAAAATAAAAACGTTTTAATTTTTATCTGCGTTTACTTAAAAGTTTGTGAGGATTTTCTCTTTTTAAGTAAAACTGAATTCCTCAAGATACATACTCTATAGTAATAGCAACTGAATATAATAGAAATATTTCTTATACTTAATTTAAATTTTTTTAAAGTTGATGCAACGTTAGTAAGTTAACGTTAGAAATTTTTGGGGTACATAATTTTTTCTAACTATAGACTTTTTTCTTCACTTTCTACATTTATTTTGGAAAGCTTGCTTTGCTTTTTAAAAATGTATAAACATTTTTAAATGAAACTGATCCGGCACTCCAGCTTATATACTGATAGTTTTTTTTTTCTTTGGTAGTCAACTTACTTCTTTTTTTATTTTTATTGATAAACATTTAAAATCAAAAGGGAGCTTTATATTGAAATTATTATTTTCATAATTGTTGAAAACAATCACTAGTTTTTTTTTGTGATGAAATCATTTGAAGTTGAAGCTGATATCTTTGCTTACTGTTTTAAATTAAAATTTTATTCAATAGAATAAAAGGAGCTTTTTTCTTAAATTCTGATGCAGTTAAGATCGGATATGAGACTGAATTTAAATGTACTTTTAAATTAGTCACAATGAACAAACTTATTTTCATGTTGAAAAGCGATCATCAGAAAACGAAGTGGTTTTCAGAGACTTTAGGTATACCCTTTCGACGGTTCCTCTAGGATACAAGATGACTTTGTTTGACGAAATTTCTGTTGCTTTATACTGATAATATGTTTACATTAATAAGGTACATATGTGTATGTTTATTTTATGAAGGGCTATTACCTATGGCTTTCATTTGACGTTCTATATGATTTTTTTTCTCATTTTATTAAAGTTCAGCGTGTTGTGTATATATTTCTGAAATGTTTAAGTGTGCTTTGTGTGTCCATCGGACAGAGTGTACGTTTTAGTTGGTCATTCAGTCTATATGTATATTTATTTTTTTTTTTCTTCTAATGTACCACACCTTTTTTCACATTTTACTACTTGAAATAGAGAATTTTTGTCTAATTTTTTTCTGGGTATCTACATACATTAGTTAAATATGTGTATGAATTTTTAAGAAAAAATTTTAAATAAAATATTGGAAAAAGAATTTATTATGTGAATGGTTTTTATTTCTTTGTTAGCTTTACTTCGCTAGATCAAAAAAATTTTTGTTTTTGCTTATTTGCAAATTCTTGTTTTCATGTCGCTTAAACATGTACAGTCTTGTTTTCATGACGCTTAAACATGCACAGTCTTGTTTCCATATCGTTTAAGCATGCACAGTCTTGTTTTCATGTCGCTTAAACATGTACAGTCTTGTTTTCTTTGAAAAGTTATGCACATGACAAATTGAATTTCACAATGTTATGAAATTCCATTAAATTTCATTAGATTTTTTTATAAAGAGAAACAATTTAGACAATCGGATAAGTCCTTATATTTTTCACTACATACAAGTTTCTGTTATTTTATATTCGAATAGATGAATCCTAAATTTCCTTTAAAAAATAACACAAAACAAGGATACATTTAATTTAATTTTATTTATATTAATAATACATTTTAATTTAATTTTATTTATTTTTATTATAATGATGGAAACATTTCATAATATCCAATTATTAAATTTTCTAATATACTTTTACGCAAAAAATATATTGTACATCTGCAAGTATCTGGTCCTTCCTCACACTCAGGATTATACCAAGGACAGCTTCTGAAGTGGCCTTCTGTGTTGTCTTCATCTTCCATGATACCATATTCTTCGTTCTCATCCAGCATATTTTGAAAAAATTTGATCATCTCCCAATGATCAAAAAGCCTGAAGCTTTCAAAATCTCTTATAAATTGGTTTAGAGTACGTCTGATTTGACTCATTTTATTTGCTTATAAGTTAATGAATGATGATTGTTTGAAGGTTCCTTTAAGACTAATTTCCTCTTTTAAATTTTTAAAGTAGTATCTCTTGATCTTTAAAATATCTATACCATCATCTATATTCCATACCTCTTTTTTAGCACTCTATCTCTCTCTACCCCTTTTCTCTCTATAACTGTCTCTTTCTGTCTATCACTACCCCTCCACTTATTCACTATTTCACCATATTTTCGATTAGCCTTCTTGAAGTTGTCATCGCTACTTTTAAGATCATTTTCAGTTAAACATTCAAAGTGCGGAGAAGTAAATAAAAAAAAAAATAAATAAAACAAAAATGGAGTCTACAACAAATATAACATCAAAATTTAATTCACTAAAAAATAAAACCTTAATCCACATAAAGGAGCTTGAGACATCAACTAAATACACCATTCGAAAAGTGTCAAGAGTAACAACAAAATATGGGCCAACACTAAAAGTTGAAATGGAAAACCACATAATGTTCCTCCCAAAGCGATATAATGCTTTAACCGATGCTGAAATTAAAGAACTCTCGAGCGGATCATATTGCTTAAGTAGAGAAGGTGAACAAAGCTTAATTGTTGAAAGCGAGCTGAGTGAATTTCTAATTCAAAATTCCCAATTTCCAATTTGGCAATAATATATAATAATTTTGTATTTTAAATTATAAATAAAAATACATGAAAGAGTTTTGTAAAATATAAATGTTTGTGCTTTTTTATTTAATATTTTCAGTTATTTCATAAAGAAATTTAAGACATAAATGACCACAGGTAAATGTATTGAAATTCTGATGTTGATTATAGTTGTATTTTATATTTCTACCAAGATATTTGACTACTTCCGAAGGAGGTTGTAAGTTTCCAAAGCTGTCGAAATATTCTTTTTCATTGTTGTTTTTATAATATGCTACCCAATGTGTACCAGATCCTGTTGATACGTCTAAATTGATTATTCCACATTCTATTTTCTTTGTTCGTTTTGGTAGAGTATTCAACATGAAAACTCCTCTAAAATATGGAATATTTATAGAGAAACGGTTTATGTCCACATCAGATAGTGGTCTGTTCGTAGCATCTGTAAGAGTTTTTTGATTCCTCTTTGTAAACTAAACCATAACCCTTTTTATATGGTTTTAAGTAAAGTCCCTTTCCAACTGCTATAGATTCCATCGCTCTATTATGTCTAATTGCTTCATCAAGTTGATTTTTTGCATTCTTTGTTGCATTAACAGCTTTAGCTATAGCAGCACCTCCAGTTGTTAGACTACCAATTGCACCCAGAGCAGTTAAAATCGGTATTAGAGGCAAAAACCCACCAATTTTTGGGACACGTATTACACGTGGTACTATAATTTGAGATTTTCTTCCTTTTAATGATTTGTTGATAGTTTTTCGGGCAATTTTAATTGCTGAGTTAATATCTAATGGTTTTTCCTTCTTTAGTATTTTTGTTGCAGCTCTAATTGATGTTCTAAACAGTTTTTTATCATTTATCTTGTTCTTTTTAATATTTTTCTTTTTCTCCACACCCATACCAAATTTTGTTTTGGCTTTCATTGCGTTAGTAACCATATAGGCAAATGATTTTTCAGCAATACTACTATCTTTTGATAAAACTCGATCCCAAGCTGAATTTTCAAGTATTTTATCAGCTTTATGTCTAATGCTTAAATCCTTATTTTTTGAATAAGCTACATATATCGTGATCTTTACAAGCAGAGTCCAATAAATTAATTCCTTTGTCACCTCAATTTAAACGTTTTTGTAGTTTTGTTTCAGGTCCACAATATTAATATCCGGGAAGATAAAGTTCACCAGTTAGAGAGTTTATTTTTTTATCTACTATACCTCCTCCAACGAAGGTGTTTTTATGACTAAACGTTTTCTGATATTGTATAACTATATCATCTAATTTTGTCGATAATAACAGGTAACATTTATAAAATCTATTTAGTTCGTAATATTGTTCCTTCTAATATTTTTTTTCTTTACTTGCCTCTATCTTGACTGATGGTTTCTCAGTCTTTAAACTTGTATATTCTCAACTTCTGTCTTGATGTTACTTTCTTCTTTCATGCGAATTCTTGTTTTTTCTTTTCATATCGCTTAAACATGCACAGTCTTGTTATCTTTGAAAGGTTCTGCACAAAACAAATCGAATTTCACAATATTATGAAATTCCATTATATTTCATTAGGTATTTTCTTATCGACACCAACTGCTTTAACACCATCTCATTTACGTTTGCTAACAGCAAATAGTACAATAGGTGTCAGCTATTAGATCAGCTTATCAGCTATTAGATCAGCTTATTAGCACCTGGTCTGTTTTTCAGATCAGCTTTTCAGGAGCTGGTCTGGTTTTCAGATCAGGCTATCAGGACCTGGTCTGGTTTTCAGATCAGCTTATCAGGAGCTGGTCTGATTTTCAGGTCAGCTTATTAGGAGCTGGTCTGATTTTCAGGTCAGCTTATTAGGAGCTGGTCTGGTTTTCAGGTCAGATGAAATAACTAAAGTCTATCTTTTATTAGCAGTATTTTTTTTTTCCATAACGAAAATCGTTTAATTCAATATATTTGCTTATAATCAAAAATCCATATTTATCCTTCCAACACTCTACAAATTTTTTAAAACTTGTCAAAATTCATATTACTGCCAACATGAACCTTGTAAACATGCTTCATATTTTTCTCATCTTACTTAAACATTATAATTACATTTGCATTGTCTCTTATTAAATGCTTATAGCCATATTCATAAAAATTTTAAACAGCATTTCAAATGTTGTTTGAGTAAAATTCGCTAAAATTGTATTCATAATAGAATATTAGCTTAAAAACGTTTTATAACTTGCGTAAATCAACAAACCTTATAAATTAAATGCACCCATACTTAAAATAATTTTGAGCTGACGTCGTTCTAGTTTTGCTTCTTGTTTATTTATATTTTTAACTTTGTTTGTATGTATGTATGTATGCATGTATTAAGAATTATGCTTATGTTTGGCACAAGTAGAATGAGTCATCATTCTTCTGTCGCCCCATACAAAAATATACACGTACACGTACATATGTATGTACATTATTCTGCTTTCCACATGCAACATCAGCAAATATCATAATTGAAATGTATTAAGCTTCATTACCAGAAAAAAATAAATGTATAATAACCCATTCTTTTAATTATGAAATTATGTAATTTCTTTAAGTATTCATATTTGTAATAGTAATTATATAGATAATTTTAGTATAAATATATGTTTTTAAACGTGATATAGTAGTAGGGAACTGGGCATCCGGCGTAGATTAAAATTTGAAAATTGTTAAATTCTTGGAAATTTGTGAAATTTGATACCTACGAGGGTGGTTCAATAAGTCCGTCTTACTTTTTGTTTACATAAGGAGTTTTTTGTTTACATTAAGTCTATGTCTGTCTGTCTGCCTGATTTGGGTTGTGTAATAATTTCTGGGTGTCCTTTGTCGGGGTTACGGGTAATTAAACTTAAAAATTTTAAGTGGAGGGGTAGTGATAGACAGAAAGAGACAGTTATAGAGAGAAAAGGGGTAGAGAGAGATAGAGTGCTAAAAAAGAGGTATGGAATATAGATGATGGTATAGATATTTTAAAGATCAAGAGATACTACTTTAAAAATTTAAAAGAGGAAATTAGTCTTAAAGGAACCTTCAAACAATCATCATTCATTAACTTATAAGCAAATAAAATGAGTCAAATCAGACGTACTCTAAACCAATTTATAAGAGATTTTGAAAGCTTCAAGCTTTTTGATCATTGGAAGATGATCAAATTTTTTCAAAATATGCTGGATGAGAACGAAGAATATGGTATCATGGAAGATGAAGACAGCACAGAAGGCCACTTCAGAAGCTGTCCTTGGTATAATCCTGAGTGTGAGGAAGGACCAGATACTTGCAGATGTACAATATATTTTTTGCGTAAAAGTATATTAGAAAATTTAATAATTGGATATTATGAAATGTTTCCATCATTATAATAAAAATAAATAAAATTAAATTAAAATGTATTATTAATATAAATAAAATTAAATTAAATTTATCCTTGTTTTGTGTTATTTTTTAAAGGAATTTAGGATTCATCTATTCGAATATAAAATAACAGAAACTTGTATGTAGTGAAAAATATAAGGACTTATCCGATTGTCTAAATTGTTTCTCTTTATGAAAATATGAAATTTATAGGAATTTCATAATATTTTGAAATTCAATTTGTCTTGTGCATAACCTCTCAAAGAAAACAAGACTGTACATGTTTAAGCATTATGAAAACAAGACTGTGCATGTCTAAGCGATATGAAAACAAGACTATACATGTTTAAGCGACATGAAAACAAGAATTTGCAAATAAGCAAAAACCAAAATTTTTTTGATCTAGCGAAGTAAAGCTAACAAAGAAATAAAAACCATTCACATAATTAATTCTTTTTCCAATATTTTATTTAAAATTTTTTCTTAAAAATTCATACACATATTTAACTAATGTATGTAGATACCCAGAAAAAAATTAGACAAAAATTCTCTATTTCAAGTAGTAAAATGTGAAAAAAAGGTGTGCTACATTAGAAGAAAAAAAAAATAAATATACATATAGACTGACTGACCAACTAAAACGTACACTCTGTCCGATGGACACACAAAGCACACTTAAACATTTCAGAAATATATACACAACACGCTGAACTTTAATAAAATGAGAAAAAAAATCATATAGAACGTCAAATGAAAGCCATAGGTAATAGCCCTTCATAAAATAAACATACACATATGTACCTTATTAATGTAAACATATTATCAGTATAAAGCAACAGAAATTTCGTCAAACAAAGTCATCTTGTATCCTAGAGGAACCGTCGAAAGGGTATACCTAAAGTCTCTGAAAACCACTTCGTTTTCTGATGATCGCTTTTCAACAAGAAAATAAGTTTGTTCATTTTGACTAATTTAAAAGTACATTTAAATTCAGTCTCATATCCGATCTTAACTGCATCAGAATTTAAGAAAAAAGCTCCTTTTATTCTATTGAATAAAATTTTAATTTACAACAGTAAGCAAAGATATCAGCTTCAACTTCAAATGATTTCATCACAAAAAAAAACTAGTGATTGTTTTCAACAATTATGAAAATAATAATTTCAATATAAAGCTCCCTTTTGATTTTAAATGTTTATCAATAAAAATAAAAAAAGAAGTAAGTTGACTACCAAAGAAAAAAAAACTATCAGTATATGAGCTGGAGTGCCGGATCAGTTTCATTTAAAAATGTTTATACATTTTTAAAAAGCAAAGCAAGCTTTCCAAAATAAATGTAGAAAGTGAAGAAAAAAGTCTATAGTTAGAAAAAATTATGTACCCCAAAAATTTCTAACGTTAACTTACTAATGTTGCATCAACTTTAAAAAAAATTAAATTAAGTATAAGAAATATTTCTATTATAGTTGCTATTACTATAGAGTATGTATCTTCAGGAATTCAGTTTTACTTAAAAAGAGAAAATCCTCACAAACTTTTAAGTAAGCGCAGATAAAAATTAAAACGTTTTTATTTTCAAATAAAAAAAACTGAATATATCGCATCTATACACAGACGAATATTTACAACAACAACACCAACAACAAGAAGAACAAAAGACATCAATGACAAAAAAATGTATTCAAAGATTGAAATAAACAAAATCTGTAATATAAACAAATTTCATATAGGCAGACTTTAACGCGAGACAAATTTAAGTATGAGAAAATATAAAACAAGCGTAAGTATAAAAACATAATAAGATTAGGGAAGTCCAGACATATGATAGTATTTTATAGTACCAAATGTCGATACTGAAAACAATTTATTTCTATCTACATATAAATATTAGCGCAAATACATACACACATAGCAGAATTCATATAAGAAATATCCAAGAAAATTTCAACAACACCCCACCTTTCACAAATCACGACCAGCCTAAAATTCTCCCCCAGATATACATATAAAAATTCCCATTGTCATACATACATACATATACAATTACAGAATTAATCTCAAGAGCACAACACTCACCTACCCTAAATTATGAATAGTCTTAAACTGCTACAGACATATATACATAGATTCTCCCGGCTACATAATACAAGAACACCTCGTCCCTAATAAATCCCAATCATCTTAAATTCTTACAGAAACAGATACATACATACACATAACCAATTTACCTCAACAAGGTCCTCAAATCACGATCAGCCTTAAACTACTATAGACAGACGCATTCGCAAATCCCCATGGCTACATATTACGTCAACAACCCTGCCCACCCAAATCATGGTCAGCCTTAAACTCCTACAGAAATACAAACACACAGATTCCCCCGGTTACATATTAATAGAATGCTTCGCCCCTCAAAAATCACAATCAGCCTTAAGCTCCTACAGAAATACATATGTACATTGAAATTAATACAAACATACACAGACACACACACACACACGCGCACACACATACACACAATCGATCTACCTCAACTACACCCCGCCCCCTGCCAATCAAACCCTCACCTAAATTCTCACAGACAGACAGACACATCCACAAATTCCTATGGTTACATAATACGGCAACAACGCCACCTACTCAAATCACGTTCAAATTCTCACAGTCTATCAACACGAACATTAGCATTAGAAAAAATAACTTTCACGTTTTCCCGTCGTCATTAGGAAAAATCATTTTCCCGTCGGCATTAGGAAAAATTAATAAACATGTTTTGCCGTCGGCATTTGAAAAAAATAATAATCATGTATTGCCGTCGGCATATACACTCATATGAAACCTCAAAAAAAATCACCCGTTATCACAATTAATGTAACCCAAAAAAAATCTCCCGTTCACACAAAGTTAATGTAAACAAAAAACTCCTAATGTAAACAAAAAAAAACTCCTAATGTAAACAAAAAACATCAAAGCGCCGCCGAAAACACAAATTTCCAAGAATTTTAAAATTTCAGCAACAATTTAACAATTTCAGCAACAATTTAACAATTTCAGCCCACAATTTAACAATTTCAGCCACAATTTAACAATTTTAATCGGCGCCAGAATGAACATTCCACTACTACTTCCTTCGTTTCCTTCTTAAAAGCAAATTTAATTGGTCTGCAATATTTTGTTGAGGAAGGTATTTCGTTTTTCCATATGTCAATATCGGTTTCTTTGCTAGTAGATGGCTCAAAATTAATGTTATTTGTTTTTAGTCTTAACGGAACAAAATATATCATAAATAAGTCAGAATCTGATATTTTTTCTGAATTATACTGCTTATATCGCTTTTGTCCAGAGGATCCATCGCATCCCCATTTAGAAATTAATGTTAGGCTACAGTCACCAAGCTTTTTAATATTATCTGTGTCCAATGTATTCAACAATCTTTCCGCAGTATGATTTAATATGTCTTGCAATACCACCTCTGCTGAACTTTCTGTAATGTTTATAGAATTTTGTGGTGGTAAACAATCTTTTTTAATTAAAACCATTTGAAGTGAGTTCTAACGGCAGAAATGCTTATTTTACTGTGAGTTCTGAAACTCTTAATGAAAAAAATATAAATAATAAATCTGATGAAAATCTTTTTTTAACGGCAAAGCCAATTTTTCGTCAGCGATCAACTTCGCTTTGTCCAATGCCAACTAGTGAATCGTTAACATTACCATTGCCTAGTACTTCTTCATTTAAGTCTGCGATATCATCCGCATCGGGCTCGCCTTCATCACTAAACCAAGTTATCACTACAGATAACAGTAGCTCAAAACCCAAGGTACAAGTGGGAATGGACAGATATATAACAGTGGTAAAGCGTGGGCGAAGACCAAATTCTTCAAAAATTTCATCTGCCCCAAAGATGTCTAGGGATAACAGCGCATCATCTACCAATCGTCAAAATCGTTTTTCATTATTGCAAGACACCGACGACAAGCCCTCTACATCATCGCAAAAGTCTTTTAAGCCACCACCTATTTATCTGAGAGAAAAAAATTCTAACGCGCTTATAAAAAAACTACTGTCGACCATTGGTGAAAATACTTTTCACATCATTCCAATTAAACGAGGTAATATTGATGAAACTAAAATCCAAATATATAATGAAAAAGATTTCCGAAAAATTGTTAGTGAATTCGAAAAAAATAAAACAAATTTTTACACATACCAACTTAAGAGTGCTAAAGGCCTACAGATAGTATTAAAGGGCATAGATTCATATGTTGAACCCGAAGAAGTAAAATGTGCACTTGTCGACCAGGGATTCAAGGTAAAAAATGTTACCAACATATTTAATAGAGAAAAGGTCCCCCAACCCCTATTTCGGGTTGAACTGGAGCCGAATGACATACAATTAAAAAAAAATGAAGCCCATCCAGTTTATAACGTAAAGTATCTCTTACATCGAAAAATCACAGTTGAAGAGCCACGTAAGCGTTCAGGTCCCGTACAGTGCCATAATTGCCAAGAATATGGCCATACGAAAACTTACTGCAAATTACCTACAGTGTGTGTTATCTGCGGTGAATTGCATGGTACTGCTAGCTGCACTAAGCCAAAAGATCAAGCAGAAAAAAAATGTAGTAATTGTGGAGGTAATCACACAGCTAACTATAGAGGGTGCCCTGTATTTTCTTTCGTTAAACAGGCTATGGGTCAAAAACCCAAGCTAACTCCAGCTCTACAAGTAAACGCGAACTCCGACACTTTTGCTCAAATCAGCCAACCAGTTACTTCACGTGTATCGTATGCTGATGCTGCTAAGACTAGTTCAATTCCCACGCAAAATGTTCCACCGCCAAATAATTCAACGAATTCAAACTCAAGCTTTAACTTTAGTCGCCTTGAAGCTACTATTGAGAATCTGGTGCTAACTATAAACAACTTTACTACAAATATGACAAGTATGATGCAAGAAATGCTGCGAATGCAGAATACACTGCTTCAAGCATTAGTTAATAAACCATGAACACGTTAAAAATATGTTTCTGGAACGCAAACGGCATTCGCCAACATAAAAATGAACTTGAGCACTTCCTCATGGAAAAAAATATTGATATAATGTTGGTTTCTGAGACTCATTTGACCTCAAGAAGCTTATTTAAAATAAATGGTTACACTTTATATGATACAAAGGACCCGAGAGAGAGAGCATGTGGTGGATCAGCAATTCTGATTAAGTCAAGACTCAAGCACTATGTCCTTGACAACGTTAGTGAAGAATATTTGCAAGCAACGAATATTTTCGTAGAAAATTTTTGTGCGAATCTCGTGATATCATCAATTTACTCACCCCCCAGATTTTCAGTTACCGAAGATCAGTACGAGAAGTTCTACAAATCGCTTGGATCTTGTTTCGTGGCAGCTGGTGACTACAATGCAAAACATACGTACTGGGGATCGCGTCTTGTTACACCTAGAGGTCGAGCCTTGTTCAATACAATTTCAAAAATGGGCTTAGATGTCATTTCGAGTGGGGAGTCTACTTACTGGCCTACTGACGTAAGAAAAATTCCAGATGTTATAGATTTTGCCGTCACTAAAAATATTCATAGGGACTTAATTCATGTAGGGGCCTCTCTAGATCTGTCCTCCGATCACTCTCCAAAAATAGTTACAATTTTCAACCCACTAAGGAGTCATTTAACTAACTCATATGTGAAGATGATTAATGGAATCAACTGGCTGGCATTCAAAAAATATCTTAGTAGTCACTGCGTAGAAAACATTCAGCTTAGATCATGCGATGATATTGAATTTAACATTGCCAATCTTAACGAAAATATTAAACAGGCTGCTGAACACGCCACTACCTCCTATCCGCAGACCGGCTTTAACAGAATTTATTCTACGGAAATTGAACGTCTTGTATGTGAAAAAAGGAGAGCTAGAAGAGAATGGCAACAACACAGATCACCCCTAAATAAAATCAGACTTAAAGAATGTGCTAAACGACTCAAAGAGCTGCTATCGTCGGAAAAAACTGCACTACTGGAAAAGTATTTAGAAGGTCTTGATGTAACGTCCGCATCTAATTACTCTTTATGGCGCGCTACTAGAAATCTTAAACGACCCGTTGATATTAAATCACCATTGCGTACTGCGACCGGAGGCTGGGCAAGAAGTGATAGTGAGAAAGGTAACTCATTTTCTGAGCATTTAAAATCTGTATTCACTCCCAATTCATGTACGGGTGCTGCTGATTTACCGTGTGTAGTTTCTCTACCCCCTCGTCCCTTAAGGTTTAAGATGCGTGAAGTACAAAAAGTAATTGCTGAACTCAACCCGAAGAAAGCTCCAGGTATTGATGGCATTAGTAACAAAATGCTCATGAACTTGCCTCATATTGCAATAAGAATCCTGCTATTTACTTTTAATGCTATTTTAAGAATGCAGTATTTTCCACATAACTGGAAACTGGCCAAGATCAAAATGATTCCAAAGGTGGGCAAAGATCTTACCAAGACTGAGTCATATAGGCCTATAAGCTTACTATCTACAATCTCAAAGCTTTTCGAAAAGCTGCTCATGACTAAATTGTCCAAAATTTTAACTGATAATGGGTGCATTCCAGACCATCAATTTGGCCTTAGAAGTCAGCACAGCACGATTGAACAAACGCATAGATTGGTCCAAGTTGTAAGATGAACATTTGAAGAAAAGAAGTATTGTTCTGCTCTCTTTATTGATGTTTCTCAGGCGTTTGATAAAGTATGGCACGAAGGCCTAGATTTAAAATTGAAGACATATCTGCCAATAAACATTCAAAAGCTTTTGGAAAGTTATATTATTGATAGGAAGTTCACTGTTGTGGAAGGAGAGTTCACGAGTGTGCCCGAAACTATATCTTCTGGTGTGCCCCAAGGTAGTATTCTGGGTCCTGTCTTGTATTTAATATATACTTGTGATATGCCTGTGAGCAATAATATCCATATTTCTACTTTTGCCGATGATACAGCCTGTATGAGTGTGCACGAAAACCCTTATGAGGCATCCCGCAATCTCCAGGAACATATCACCCAGCTGGAAATATGGCTGAACTTATGGAGAATTAAAGTCAATGAACAAAAGTGTGTCCATATAACGTTCACCCTAAGAAGAGATACTTGCTCCCCCATTCGAATCAACAATCAAAATATTCCTCAACATTCCCAAGTGAAATACCTTGGTATACACCTTGATCGAAGACTTACATGGAAACATCATATTGACTCTAAATTAACTCAGATGAAACTTAAGTTAACTCAAATATATTGGTTGATTGGCAGAAACTCAACACTCAGCCTAGACTGCAAACTTTTATTATACAAGTCGCTTTTGAAGCCAATATGGCGCTACGGAATTCAGTTATGGGGCACTGCTTCAGCTTCCAATGTCGAGAGAATCCAACGAAGGCAAAACAAAATTTTACGGTTAATAACATCGGCTCCATGGTACATCCAAAATTCTATTATACATCGTGATTTAAATATGCCACTAGTGACTGAAGAAATTGCAAAATACGCAGGCAAATATTTAACAAAACTCGAATCACATCCTAATCCGCTTGCTCGTAATATTTTGAACTTTACTGGACACATCCGCTTAAAAAAGAGGGACACACGGGCTCTTATACCTAACACTCCAGATGGGACTACTTGAAAATACTTCCCCCCCCCCCCCCTTTTTGATTATCACTACTAATGTATTATTTATAACTACCACTAAGTTTATGTCCGACACTGGTCGGGCCTAATAATTTTTTTTTTATAGATTTAAGATTTGAATACTTATTGTTAGTTCACATATGAAGATACAATAAATAAATACATGCATTAAAAAAAAAAAAAAAAAATTAAAACCAAATCTCTATATTCTGGATAAATGGAGCAATGTTTTCCATTTGCCCGCTTTCACAATTCCATATACTGATATTTTGTTAGCTTTAAGTCCAGAAATATTGAAAATGCTTCTTCAGATGTAAATTTTTTATCATCGGTTGCAATGCTCTTTTAAATCCTTTTTATACGCTTGGGGCTCGCTTTCATTACATTTTCTATTATATCAATTTTTTTAGTTTTATTTTTTGTTGGTCCTAGTTGATGGAAAAACGTATCTTTAATTATTTCTTGAGAAAATTCTTCATTCATGCTTTGCAGCTTTCGTCTTCGGGATCTTTCACTCTACTGGTCTGGCAGGTCGGCCCACATTTGCTGGTTTTTGTTGGCTTTCAAATACAAATTCGCTTGTAAGCCATTGTTTGTTGTAGTTAAACATTTTTTCCTTCTTTCTATTACATTCACTATAACGTCTATTTAATCGCATTAAAAAATTATTATTTTTTTTTAAATGGTCGCACAACTCAATATAAGGGTCTTTTAAAATGTGTAATATAACATCGTTTTTGTTTTTTTGTTCAAAATAAATTTTAGCAAGATCGTTATAACTGAACTTAGCCATCGTTTTGACAATACTGATCGTCTTTATTAATTTTGTCTGTTTTTATACACATCAAGTTTTCTTGAAGCAGGTATGTGTTTCAACGAGAGAGGAAAGAATAAGAGGAGTACAGACATGCTTGTACCGACAAGTTACTTCAATTCTCTTTTGTTATTTCATTCTCATATTCAAAACTCATTAAAAACTTGAACACAAACTGTGTGTCTAAACAATATGTGGGTACACAATAAAGTTATAACAAAAGGTCGAATATATCAGTCCAAGTACAACAACTCATGTACCTACCCCCGCTTATATGTAATTTTACATTTTTTAATGGCCTAAATTACAAAAATGCACTTAATGTATTATAATAACAGTCTTTTATTATACACTTTTCATTAATAAAACTTCTTGGAAAAAAGAAAAACATACACACAATACACACACAAACACATGTAGATATACCGCACTCCCATAACTAAAATATCTGACATGCAAGCAGTAAAATCATTGTAGTTCCTAGAGATGCAAATATAAATTTAAAAAGTTAGCATATAATAACAGCTCAAAGTACGTACTAACACGTTATAACACTTTATAAGTCATTTTACGAAGTTTTTCGCAGAAAAAAATTTGCGCTCCACTGAATATCGAGATTTGGGTATATTTTAGACCTTTATTACAATCCCCAAATCTGGGACTCGAGCAAAGTAAGGCACGATTTTTTTAATTTATTTTATAAGTTAAGAAATGATATTGTGTGAAGAAAAATTTTTTTCCAAAAATATATAAAACCAAAAAAGTTATGCCCACTTGAAGTTAAAAAATTTTCTAAAATATTTTCGCATTTCAGCTTCTCTTAAAAAAGCGCGTTTTTGATCACCCTATTCGAAGAGAAATAATAGAAATAAAAACTTAAATTTCTGGATTTCGAGGTTCCTATGTGTTTACTTTTATATATAAAAAAAATTAAATCGGTGACACAAAAAAAAAATTTTTTTTGAAGTCTTGTGGCCGCCATATCTTCAAATGTGCCACTGTGCAGCGGTCAAAGTACTCCCGTAAATATTTAATAGGGCTTTTAGATCTAAGAACTGCGAAGAGTGTGTGTGTGGGTAAAATATTTTTATTAAATTTTATGTTAAAATAGTTTGATAAAATGTTATTACCTCAACAACCACAAACTAGTATTTCTGGCAACACTTATCAAAAAATATTTAAAAAACCGAATGTGTTGCAAGTCATGGGTATGTCGATAGATATGCGTAGATATGCGGGATGTAACGAAGAATGTGCACCGATACATACAAGTGTGAAATAAAGTGCGCAGCGGTATACTTAAGTATGAGAATGAATAGATATCAACACCCACTAGCATAAAAAATGTTCGGGAGTATCCAAAATTTTTTGTATCGATTGGCTTTCCCTGGTACATATCGTCGGCTTTGAGCGTAAATCTGCCAAATCCAATTTTTTTTGTAGAGTTTTTCTTTTCCCGGACTTTTTCATTTCCCGGGAAAGCGGCAAAGACTTTTTGGTTTCCCGGGAATTCCCGCCCAATTCAAACTAATACAAAATATTTTTTAATTTAATCTATTTCAACAAAAAACAAATTAAAATTCATGATATCGATTAAATAATAATGTATTATAAACATTCAGCCTTATTTATAAAACTTAAAAAAACTTTATAAAGGCTTTTTAAGAAAAATTTTTTATGAAAATTGATTTTAAAAAAACTTTATAAAGACTTTTTAAGTTTTATAAATAAGGCTGATTATATTTAAAATACATTATTACTGCGGAAATAATAACCACCCGACGATTAGTCAAAAAAATAATAACACTTCAGTTCTTTATATATTAGTAACGCATAAATACAAATATTATATGTAAATGCAAAGCCAAATGCATTGATTTAACGCAAAAAAAAAAACAAATTATATTATTAAAAAAATCTTACAAAATATTTTTTAAAAAGTAAGTATGATGTACAAAAATAGAATAAAATTTCATTCGCGTTTTCAAATAATTTTTTATTTTATTAAATAAATTTTTATTATCTTGAAGTAATGCAACCTAATTTAAAAAATATGAGCGTCTGACTTAGTAGGAAAACAGATAAACATTTCTATGAAGTAAAAGCAAAAGGATATGAAAAATTATCACAATATGTTTTATTCGAATGAAATGAGTATTTGAATATCCAGCTTTTTTCGATTCGTTTTGATTGTATGTGCATCCCTAAAACATTTTTGTATATTTCGATTCATTTTAATATTTTTTTATGGATTTTGCTATGTATTTCGAATCAGTTGGATAATTTGGTAATGTTTTCCATCACATGACAGAAATAATAAATTTAAGATAAGAGCTAGCACTTCTAGCTTTATTTTCAGATGTAACGTGGATCAATATGAGCTTTTAATAAAAAACATTTGATGTACAAAACACACATTTTGAAAATATCAACTTAAGAGTAGTCTTAACAAACGTAAGTACCTACTTTAGAATTTTGATATAATTTTTTTAGAACACAAGGCAACTTAACATTGCGTGGTAAAGCTTTGTTAAGTTTTTTTGCATACGACCCTAAGACTAGTACAGAATAAGCATTAATAGAATCATTATTTTTACCAAAGAGAATCTGTAATTATTTTGTAAGTTTTCTGTTTTTACTTTTACGAATTGTTGTAGAATTAAATTTTGAAAGTCGCGTTCCCTTTTTGGCAAATAAAGGCCTCTAAGTCTCAGAACACAAGTGTACCAGATGTAAACTCGGCCTAGTTATTGTATAGTTTTAGCTATTTTGCTACATACAAACTAAAATTTCCATAACAAAATAATATAAAAATCCCGGGAGTTCCCGCACAAATTTCCTGGGATTTTTTCCCGGAAAATGTGACAGCAACGCTGAACCAACAGCAAATAAATTTCAAATTAGAATAAACTTCTGAGAATATGTCGAATAATAAATTTCTTAAATGTTAAATTTTAGATTTTATTTTTCATTTTGCCTTATAATTACTTTTATTGTTATCCGATGGATTTCTAATTGTATAAAGATGTAGAAAAATAAAATAGATTTGCATCGAATATAAATTATTTGCTGGGTTTTTTTTTATTAGTTTCTAAGCCTACTACGCTTATTTTTCTTTTGTGATTTTCAAAAATATTATTATTTGTGAATTCTCAAATAGTTCTTGAAAGTCTGTGCATAAGATAAGAGGTTTGTGACTATTCAAAATGTGTGGTTGAAGTCTACTGATGATTTGTTACAGCAACAATGAAATATATAGACAACGCTGAACCACCAGCAAATAAATTTTAATTTTTTTCCGCACATATCATTCGGTTTTGCACTATTTTATATTTGCAGCTGTGTAATTGCTTGTTTGACTGGTGGCAACGCTGTATTTTATTAACTCCATCCTTTTCTCTTTTTTTTATCACTAGTGAATTGGAAATCTATTAGAAAATACATACGGTATGCAAAGTTTATATGCGTAAAGCCTCAGCGTTTAAAAAATAAAACCTCTTGTAATAAAAAAAATATACTTGAACAATTTTATAACTTGTGGCCCTATTTGATAAATCCAATAATCAAAAGAATCAGTTAGTCATTCATTTGATATCAGTTCTCGTTGTACCTTCATAGTGAACAGACGTCTAGGCGGAGTTTTTTACAAACATACTAAAAAACAAAATCATAAAAAAATTCATAATACATATTTAACCTTGATCAATAAGCTTGAATTGCTTTGATATTTTTTACAAAAAAAAAGAACTACAAACAAGAAAACACAATCAAAGTGCCCTTGAGGAATACTCTATATGAGTACCTCAAAAACAAATAATTGTGAATTGAGTTATAAAGGCAGAAATGCCTATTTTACTGTGAGTTCTTATGCTCATAATGATAACTGTTAAAAAACTCACAAGCAGTAAATGACAAGAAAAACTCTAATTCAATGTTAATTTTATTCAGCTTAAATTTCTGTAAGTAAATATTAAAACGTGCATATTTGTGTATTAATATATAAGTAAATTCTTACTCCTCAAAGAAATCGAAAACTCCTGCTTCTGATCTAATTGCCAAATATAAAGTTATTCCTAAATGGCAAGAGGAAAAAATATTTGAACGTATTACTAAACCCCTTTTTGTTTTTTAACCATTCAGAAAGCAGTAACAAATGTCAACTGTTCTGACTGTCAATGAGGGAAAGTGGGAGGACATCTTCATAAAATTATTTAACACTCCCCCCAGGTATATCCTCTCGAGGATCTACCTCTTGTATAGGAGGCTTAACATCGAGCACCGCAATCATTGTGGCTGGTCTTAGGTATGTTCCACTTGAGGTTCGGATTGTGGCACTTCTTATCTGACCATCTGCTCCAGAGTGAACTGCTTGCACCACGTCTTATGGCCAACAATTTCTTGGATTTCCTGGATCTACTATGTATACGATATCATTTACTTCAATGGGTTTAACATTATCAAACCATTTACTGCGACGGGTTATAATCGGCAGATATTCCTTAATCCACCTTTTTCAGAACATATTCGCCAATTGCTGTGCTGCGCACCAGCTATTTCGTAGGTTTATGCCATCTGTCGCTGCGTCAATAAGTGGCTTAGAGCCATTGGAACTACCCAAGATGAAATGATTGGGAATAAGTGCTTCGCCCACATCAGCATCGATAGGTATGTACGTCAAAGGACGCGAATTCACTGTCATTTCGACTTAGATGAGTACAGCTCTCAGAAGCTCATCTGTTGGAATGCGTGACGCAATTATACTAAATAGTATAACTTTGACCGAGCGGACCAGGCGCTCCCATGCCCCTCCCATGTGAGGAGATGCTGGAGGTATGAAATGCCATTTAGTCGTGGCAGTCGTGAACGTTCTTGTCAATTCATGTTTGTCTACCGTTAAAAATTCCTCAGCCAACTCTCGCTCAGCTCCCTTAAAATTGGTGCCATTGTCACTCCATATCTCCAACGGTGTACCTCTTCACGCAATAAAGTTGCGAATAGCCATAACACAGGATTCGGTGGATAAGCTATGTGCAATTTCCAAATGTACTGCTCGCGTTGTCAGACATGTCACCAGGACGCCATATCGTTTTTCTCGAATATGGCGTACAGCAACCATTAGTGGTCCAAAGTTATCGACTCCGACATAAGGAAACGGTCGACAAAATACTGCTATTCTTGAAAGGGGGAGACTGCCAATTCGAGGGAGATGGGGTCTTGCAGTACGATTACGACAGATTTGACATTTTCGACTGGCCTTGTAGACTTCAGTCCGCAGCTGAGGTATCCAAAATTTCTGCCTTAGCTCGCTGATCACAGTCTCGTTGTTACCATGATGATATCTGACATGGAAATCGTTTATGATCAGGCTTGTAACTCGGTGTCTTCGTGGCATAATAATCGGGTCAATTCCACGCCACAACTTTTCGCGGCCATCTAGTCGAAGAAAACCTTCAGCATCCAAATATGGTCAAAGTTTATGTTTATACAACGAGCTGGAGTTCGGTATGGGTGTCCCTTTGGAGAGAAGTGCAATTTCTGGTCCATAAGCTTTTTGGGTCTCTATAGCAGGTAGCAGCTTTTCTCCGGCATGGATGTCTTCATATGAAAGATCTACTCTGCTGATTTTCCGCGCTTTAAGATTTTTCCATACTCGTATAGTTTGCAAAACTTTTGCTTTAACTCGAACAAGACGTTTCTAAGTTGAAATACGATTAGCTACAGTAAACAAGAGGGACGGCGTATTGCTTTGATGACTATGATATCCAATATAGCAAGCGCGTAGTTCTTTTTTGCACTCAGAGACGTTTTCAGAACTTCTTCTGGGCCATTGCGATTCATCTAGTTTTAAGAATGATGGGCCGTTGTACCATATGCTGTCTTTCGAGAAATCCGGAGTCCTTTTCCATTTAGTGGCTTTGTCAGCTACGTTGTCACATGAGGGTATCCAGCGCCAGCTATTGAGGTCCGACAGGTCTAAGATCTCACTAACTCGAAAAGCAACAAATTGTTTATAGCGACGAAGGTCTGAGCTAAGCCAAGACAGTACGGTGCTTGAGTCGGTCCAAAATATTTATTTTTCGATTTTTAGAGATAAAGATTCATCTAGGCTTTTTGCCAAGCGAGCACCTACCACAGCCGCTTGCAACTCCAGACGAGGTATTGATTGCGCTTTTATAGGTGCTACTTTAGTTTTGCAGCCAAGCAGACTCACGGTGATATTAAAGGCATCAGTACATCTTAGATGACTTACGGCTGCGTATATGTCTTCACTAGCATCGACGAACGTATGAACCTCTAGCGTATTTATTGTTCTGGAATCTACTTTTATATAATATCTTGATATTCGAATAGCTTCTACTTCCGGTAAAAGTCTTAAAAATGGTTACGTTGCATTTTTTAAACTGCTCATCGCCAATAGCTTCATCCCAGGCACGGCCAGTACGCCAAGTTTCTTGGAAAACAATTTTGGCGAAGACTACGTAAAAACCGAGAAGTCTGAGTGGATCAAAGATGGTCATAACTAGACTGAGAAGCTCTCTTTTTGTAGGTCGTTGCTTGCCGGTCAACAAATCACTAGTTTTATAACGAGGTGATATTTTATATATAAACGTATCGTTGTTCGCATCCAACCACATGCCCAAAACCTTTTCTGGAGCACACACGCCTTCGATATTGAAGCTTATTTCATCGACACATGTATCGCTAAGCGCCTGCAGAACTTCTCTTGAGTTGGACACACAGTTTCTAATGTGAAAACCAGCTTGTGAATGGACGAATTTAATATCTCGTGCAAGTTGTATGGCGTCTTCTTCGGTGTTCACACTATCTAGCATATCATCGACATAATGGTTTTCTATGATACACTTCGTGGCCTGAGGATATTTTTCTCTAAAATCGATAGCATTCTTATTTTTTACGTACTTCGCACAGCTCGGTGAGCAGGAGGCGCCAAACGTCATTACCTGCATAATATATACTTCAAGTTGTGAGGCGTTGAAATCACGCCATAGAAACCTTTGGTGGTGCTGATCTTCTTTCCTTAGTCTAACTTGATGGTACATTTCGGCTATATCTCCTCCTATTGCAATTCTTTTCTGCCGAAATTTTCTTATAACTGTAACGAGAGATGTCAGTTGGTCAGGACCCTTAAGCAGCATTGAATTTAAGGAGATGTTGTCTACTTTTGCGGCGGCATCCCATACTAATCTGATTTTTCCGGGCTTATTTACGTTAATAACTGGGAAAACAGGCAGATACCAACAACGTTCAACTTTAAGTTCACAAGGAAGTAATTTTCTTGCGTATCCTTTTGCTATATAATCAGCCATATTTAACTGCATCGCATTATATGGTTGGATCAGTTTCCATTTCAGTATGCAAAATGCTTCCTCTTTTTTGCCATTAGAAAACTTCCATCAGGCAAATTTTCTGGACAGCGCCAGAATAAACCCGTTTCAAAGTAGTTTTCCACACGATGTGTAAGCCTTTTTAGTTGTTCTATAGCAATTTTATCTTCAAAGGAAGAGTTACCCAGCTAAAAAAATTATATATTGTCCATATATTTTTAATATATGAATGTATATAACTATATATGAATATGCATGAATTCATGTATGGAAATGTATGGGATTATACATGGCAAAACTATTATATATGAACTAATATATGGACTAATATATGAAATGTATTATAATATATGAGTTCATATATGGAAATTTAATTACGAAGCTCATCATATGTGGATCCATATATCGAGCCATAACCGCTAAAATAGTTTAAGCGACACATATTTTGGACTTCGTTTTTTTTGTGCCGAAAATCGACTATTTACGATCGCAAATGATAAATTTTGGTCAAAAATTATGTCCCTTAAGCTATTTTGGCGGTTATGGCGCGATATAGAAATAACATGTAATATATAGAGCCATATAAAAATGTATGCATAGATGATATCTCACATAAAATCGTTTTAAAAAGAACAACAAAAAAAAAAACAATTGTACGATTTTATACATTGTGGCCCCATTTAATATATTAAACAATCAAAAGGATAATCCAGTCATTAATTTTATAGAACACAACAGAATTCTCTAGATAAGAAACAAAGTTCATATTACTGTAATAAATTATACATGAAATACTGAAGTATACCCAGCTAAAAAAATTATATATGGTCCATATATTTTTAATATATGAGGGTATATAACTATATATGAGTATGTATGAATTCATGTATGGAAATATATGTGATTATACATTGCAAAACTATTATATATGAACTCATATATGGACTAATATATGAAATGTATTATAATATATGAACTCATATATGGAAATTTCATTATGAAGCTCTTCATATGTGGATCCATATATATAAGATTTAATATATGGAGCCATATAAGAATGTATGCATACATGATATGTCACATAAGATCGTTTTTGCAATCAAAAAAGCTTGGAATTTTTCACTGGTGAACTGGAAATCCATTAGAAAACACATACGGTATGCAAGATTTATATGCGTACCCCCAACGTTTAAAAAAGAAAAATTAAAAAAAAACATTCTTGTATGATTTTATAAATAGTGGATCAAATAATCAAAAGCATAATCCAGTCATTAATTTTATCGAATATAAAAGAATTCTCTAGATAAGAAACAAATTTCATATTACTGAAAAAATTATATTGAAAACTATTCTTAGACGCATTATTTTTTCTTTTATAATTAACTGCTTTAGTTTTTAATCTGAGTTCTTAATTACATTTTATGTACGAATATCAGTTTTGTGTTTTTTAAATAATTGATTCACCTTTTGACTTAAAATGAGGAATGAAATGGCTTTTAGTTCGTTTTTCATTATTTGTCCAAACAAATGTTTGATTAAATACAACCTACCTGTTCAAAATCTAAAAAAAGCAAGTTTAGTAATTTAATTTATTGCACAACAGTGCGATTTTGTGAACTTTGCATACTGTAGAGGGAATATTTACACATACATGTATGAAAATGTATGAATATATATAATCATATATGCCCATATACCCTAATTTTTCGGATCCGAACCATATATGGGATATCATATATGCTCCATACATATTTTTTTTAGCTGGGTATTTATTTATTTATTTATATGCATTTCGTTACCGCATGTGGAACTGCCTGTTAAAAATCTAAAAAAAGTTAATTTTGGTAATTTAATTTATTGCACAGTAGTGCGCTTTTTTGAGTCAATGGATTATGCATATGAACTTTGCATGCTGTAGAGGGAATATTTGCACATACATGTATGAAAATGTATGAAATTTTATATTATCATATATGGCCATATACCCTCATTTTTCGGATCCGAATCATATATGGGATATCATATATGCTCCATACATATTTTTTTTAGCTGGGTATTTATTTTATCACATGTCATGTCGATGTTGTTGTCATTAACTATGTAGTTCCTCACAATACTGAGTAGCTCTTCAGCCGATTTGTAATCACAATTACACAATGAAAACGAGTGATAATGAACCGCTTCGACGATGGGACGATCGGAGGCAATTGTACCTTTTACGACCCATCCTAAACGCGTTTTTTCTGCAGTTGGCTGGTTTTCATCGCCCTCTTTGATTTTTAAACATTGGCTAACGCATGTGTTATTAAGACCAATCAAGATTCGAGGTGTAGCGTTTTCATAGGATTCAAGCGGAATACCTCTTAAATGTCTATATTGTTTTTGCAGGTGACATGCATCAATAGTTTGCCATGATAGGTCCAACTTTTTTACTGTATGAACGTCTTTTATTAGAAAATGCATTTTTTTATCTGCTCCTGACATTTCAAAACTTGTTACCATTGACTCGTCTTCATTGCGCAGCATATTGGACGTCCATCGCATACATAATGGTTGCCGCTCGCCACTAATATTTAAAGCGTTAAAAAGATCTTCATCAATCAAACTCAGGGATGATCCATCATCAAGGAAGGCGTACGTGAGTATTTTTACTCCATTTCCATAAAAAGTTACCGGAAGAACAGGAAAAAGAATTGGATTAGAATTACTAGAATGATGCGCGTTGCAATTTACACTCACCGATGGCATCACGGGTGCTGGTGATGCCACTTTATGCAGAGTCGTGTGGTGCTCCATATTACAGTTCTCAATGTTACACTTCAGTCCAGATGTACAGGGTTGTGGATAATGTGGCAGCAAACATATTTTGCACAGATTGTGTTTACGAATCATCTTCCATTTTTCCGATCTTTTTAATTTTATAAAGTATTTACATGATGCCAAATTCTTACAACAACCTTTGCAAACAGCACACTTTCCAGCTGATATCGCTTTTGCTTGCGCTGCTTCACTATGTGCGTTTACGTTACCACCACGTCTTTGCATTTCTGTAGGCATACTTGGAAGAACACTATTTGCGCCTTGCGCCAGCTGAAATAAGCAATCACTAAAATCCTCTAAGGTGCTAGTAGCTAACGTTGCTTTGTGCATACCCCAAAATGATCCAAGCAAACCTGGAAGCTTGCAAACTAATTCCTGTTGAAGTTCAAGGTTGTTAAGATACTGGATCATACCGGCAGCGTTTATTGTTGCGCAAACATTTTGTATCTCTATAGCAAAGTCTACAATTGCTTCCAGCCGTGATTCTTTAGGTGAAGGCATTTCCCTTATTTGATTCAACAGGATGTCGATGATAAGTTCTGGACGTCCAAACCTCATCCTCAGAGTTGACAGAATTTGGGGTACACATGCTACATTCAATAAAAGGATTTTTAATGCATTGTGAGCTGCTCCACCTAGTGCGTGACGCAGCCGGATTAAATTTTCTTCATCTGAAAATCCACATAGTTGAGTCGTTTGCTCATATGTGGCTTGAAACAAAGTCCACTCTTCAGGTTTACCGGTAAATTTTGTTAAATCTTTTGCTAGTCCCTTGCGAGCTGAAATATTTTCAGGTGTAAGTCGTAATGTTGCTGAAATAGCGTGCGTTTGTGTTATATTTGTGTCCCTGGCGGCCTGATTGGTATCTACCGTAGAACTTAAAGGAATCATACCAGGCACCCATTGTGAAGAAGATTCTGCTTCGCCTCTGGGAGGCCTTACAATGTTATTAGACAGCTGCATTCTTTGTAGAGCCTGCATGCATTCATCTGTATTGGCAGCATTGCCAATATTTGGTACTTCTTGCACAGCAGTGCCAACGGAAACCTCCTTTTCTGCAGCAGCGGCTGAGGTTTTTCTACACTGCACCCAGTCATTGCAGCGTGCTCCTCGGATTGAGGTTTCGCTGGACGTTGAAGAAGTATCAACTTCATGGTGTTGTTGTAACAACGATCTTCGCTTTTTTATGAGCAACTCATGTTGCTGCAGTAATTTGGTTTTCTCAGCGATTACTGCTAACTCTTCCTCGACCATATCTAACTCAACTTGAATTTGACGTGATTTTTTGGAAGATTTGGTGCTTACGGAACGAACAGAACTGTTCTCATGAACTACGTCACATGCATTATGGGCTTCAGATGAATTTCCTAACATTTCTGAATATGACTTACAGCGCCAGTTACGTTCACAACCAGAATGTGGTATTTGAGCGCAGTCTGAGTGATATTTTTCTTCACAGCTAGAGCAGGATACCATACGAGGATCGTCTTCTCTATTACATGCCAAGCATGTACTCATATTATCCTCATATGGCGTAGTCATCACAGAAGCCAGAAAATTTAAGAATGTTGAAAAGCTCACCAGCAGTAAATGACAAGAAAAACTCTAATTCAATATTAATTTTATTCAGCTTAAATTTCTGTAAGTAAATATTAAAACACACATATTTGTGTATTAATACATAAGTAAATTCTTACTCCTCAACGAAATCGAAAACTCCTGCTTCTGATCTATTTGCCAAATATAAAGTTATTGCTCAATGGCAATAGGAAAAAATATTTGAACGTATTACTGATCCCCTTTTTGTTTTTTAACCAATCAGAAAGCCGTATCAAATGTCAACTGTTCTGACTATCAATGCGGGAAAGTGGGAGGACATCTTAACAAATTGTTTAACAGATAACAATAAAAATAAAAAACTGATGTTAGACTTAAGCTACGGTCACACTTGTCAAACATTTGCCCAAAAAAGCGTAACCACAAAATGCTAATGAAAAATCTTTCAATTCAGACAAAAGTCTGTCAAGTTAAAGAGTAGCCATTATTGTTGGATTCTATGACTTTGTGCATTAGTTGTATTTGAAACTATTTAATATATTAAACAAGTGTCTGTATCAAAACTTTTTTCATTATTGTTTGTTGGTCACGCTTTTTTGGGCAAATATTTGACAAGTGTGACCGTAGCTTTACAGTGAGTTCTGAAGCCCATAATGAAAACAATAAAAAATCTGAAGAAAGACTTTTTCTAACGGCAAATCCACTTTTTCGACAGCGATGAACTTCGCTTTCAGTAATATTACAGTTGCCTAGTACTTTTTCATATAAGTCAGCGATATAATCCCCTTCGCGCTCGTTTTCATCACTTAATAAAGTTATCACTACAGATAACAGCAGCACAAAACCCAAGGTCCAAGTCAGAATGGACAGATATATAGCCGTGGTAAAGCGTGGGCGAAGCCCAAATTCTTCAAAAATTTCATCTACTCCAAAGATGTCTAGGGATAACAGCGCATCATCTACCAATCGTTAAAATCGTTTTTCATTTTTGCAAGACACCGGCGACAAGCCCTCTACATCATCGCAAAAGTCTTTTAAGCCACCACCTATTTATCTGAGAGAAAAAAAATTCCAACGCGCTTCTAAAAAAAACTACTGTCGACTATTGGTGAAAATAGTTTTCATATTATTCCAATTAAACGAGGTAATATTGATAAAACTAAAATTCCAATATACAGTGGTGGTCACGAATTTAAGACACAAAATTTCACTCATATATTTCTGATAATTTTTACATCTTATCGAAAAAATTTTAGATTCCTGTTGTTTTTTCCAAGATCCTAGTAATGTTATGGAAAAAAATTAACAATAGTTTGTTAGCTTTATTTTCCTATACATATACATACATATACATATTATACGGATTTATATAAGTTTTAGTCTGGTCATGAATTTAGGACATAGGCAATGTTAATTCACAAAAGTAAAGTTGAGCTTCATAAAAAAATCTTAGTATTTGGTGGGAAATCCTTTATTTTGGATCACAGCAGCGCAACTCCTGGGTAAGCTCTACTAATGCCATACAACGTTCCTTTGGTCACAGTTCTCGTGGTACCTTCATAGCGAACAGTCGATTAGCGGAATTTTTCTTACAAAAAATTAAACAAACAAAAAATATTCGTAGTACATATTATTCGTAATAGGTACATACTGTCTTTAATAAATAAGCTTTATGCTTTGCTAATATTTTTACATAGTAAAAATAACAAAAACAAAAAAAAAACCGCAAACAAAAAAAATTAAACAAAGTGATATTGAGGAATGCTATATATGTGTACCTCTAAACAAATAAACAATCATAAATAACAAAAACAAAAAAAGACACAAACGAATATCCCTTGAGGAATTCTTTGTATGAGTGCCTCAAATACAAAAAAAATTGAAGTGAGTTCTAACGGCAGAAATGCTTATTTTACTGTGAGTTCTGAAACTCTTAATGAAAAAAATATAAATAATAAATCTGATGAAAGTCTTTTTTTAACGTCAAAGCCAATTTTTCGTCAGCGATCAACTTCGCTTTGTCCAATGCCAAATAGTAATGATGCATTAACATTACAGTTGCCCAGTACTTCTTCATATAAGCCAGTAATATCATCCCCTTCAGGCTCGTGTTCATCACTTAACAAAGTTATCACTACAGATAACAGCGGCTCGAAACTCAAGGTACAAGTCGGAATGGACAGATATATAACCGTGGTAAAGCGTGGGCGAAGCCCGAATTCTTCAAAAATTTCATCTGCTCCAAAAATGTCTAGGGATAACAGCGCAGCCTCAACTAATCGCCAAAACCGCTTCGAAATTTTGCAAGATGACAACGACAAACCCGAGGTAGCCTCGAATAAAATATCCAAGCCGCCACCAATATATTTGAGACAAAAAAAATTCAAATGCCCTTATTAAAAAATTAATTTCGGTCATTGGTGAGAATAAATTTCACATTGTTCCAATAAAACGTGGCAACATCGATGAAACTAAAGTCCAAATTTATGACGAAAAAGATTTCCGCAAAATGGTTGCTGAATTTGAAAAAAATAAAACAAGCTTCTACACATACCAGCTTAAGAGCGCTAAAGGCATGCAGATCGTATTGAAGGGCATAGATTCTTATGTTGTTCCCGAAGAAATAAAAGATGCACTCGTCCTCCAGGGGTTTAAGGTAAAAAATGTGTCCAATATAATAAATAGAGAGAAGATTCCCCAACCCCTATTTCGTGTTGAACTTGAGCCTAATGATATAAAATTGAAAAAAAATGAGACGCATCCAATTTATAATTTGAAATACCTCTTGTACCGAAAAATCACAGTTGAAGAGCCACATAAGCGTTCAGGTCCTGTACAGTGCCATAATTGCCAAGAATATGGCCATACAAAAACATACTGCAATTTACCCTCTGTTTGTGTTGTGTGCGGCGAATTACACGGCACTGCTAGTTGCAATAAGCCAAAAGATCAAAGTGATAAAAAATGCAGTAATTGTGGAGGTAATCACACCGCTAACTACAGAGGTTGTCCTGTGTACTCTTTCGTAAAGAAGACTATGGTGCAAAAACCTAAATTAGCTCCAGCTCAATCAGCAAACGCTTACTCTGCCACTTTTGCGCAAATGAGCCAACCAGTTACTTCCCGTGTATCGTATGCAGATGCTGCTAAGACAAATTCAATTCCCACACAAAATGTTTCCCCGCCAAATAATTCAAAAAATACTGACGCAAGCTTTAATTTTAATCGCCTTGAAGCTACTATTGAGAATCTGGTGCAAACTATAAACAATTTTACAACAAATATGACTAGCATGATGCAAGAAATGCTGCGAATGCAGAATACTCTGCTTCAAGCATTAATTAATAAGCCATGAACACGTTAACAATATGTTTCTGGAACGCAAACGGCATTCGCCAACATAAAAATGAACTTGAGCACTTCCTCACGGAAAAAAATATTGATGTAATGTTAGTATCTGAGACTCATTTGACTTCGAGAAGTCTTTTTAAAATTTATGGCTACACTATATATGATACAAAGGACCCTAGAGGAAGGGCTTGCGGTGGATCAGCAATTCTAATAAAGTCAAGACTCAAGCACTATGTTCTTGATAACATTTGTGAAGAACACCTACAAGCAACAAATATTGGCATTGAAAGTTTTTGTACAAATTTTGTTATATCATCAATTTACTCCCCTCTCAGATTTTCAATCACTGAGAATCAATATGAGGATTTCTACAAATCTCTTGGACCTTGTTTTGTAGCAGCTGGCGACTACAATGCTAAGCATACGTTCTGGGGTTCGCGTCTTATTACCCCCAGAGGTCGAGCATTGTTCAACACTATTTCAAAAATGGGCTTGGATGTCATTTCGAGTGGGGAGCCCACTTATTGGCCTACTGACATACAAAAAATTCCGGATGTTCTAGATTTTGGCGTCGTAAAAAATATCTCTAGGGATTTAATTCAAGTTCAAGCTTCTCTTGATCTTTCGTCCGATCACTCTCCGACGATCGTTACAATTTGTAGTCCCTTAAGAAGTAACTTACCTGACCCATATGTGAAGATGATCAATCGTGTTAATTGGCTGGGGTTCAAAAAATATCTCAGTAGTCATTGTACGGAAAACATTACGCTTAGAACATCCGATGATATTGAACCTAACATTGCCAATCTCAGCGAGAATATTAAACAGGCTGCTGAACATGCCACTAACTCCCATCCGCAGACTGGGTTTAATAAAATTTATTCTACAGACATTGAACGTCTCGTACGTGAAAAAAGAAGAGCTAGAAGGGAATGGCAACAGCACAGATCACCACAAAATAAAATCAGATTTAAAGAGTGCACTAAACGACTCCAAGAGTTGCTTGCATCTTAAAAAACTGCATCTCTTAAAAATTATCTGGAAGGTCTTGATGTCACACCAGCGTCTAATTACTCCTTGTGGCGCGCTGCTAGAAAGCTTAAAACACCCGTTGAGTATAAGCCACCTCTACGCACATCTACCGGAAGTTGGGCAAGAAGCGATACTGAAAAAGGTAAAATATTTGCTGAGCACTTAAAATCCGTTTTTACGCCAAACATATGTACTGGTGTTGCTGATTTGCCGAATGTAGTCTCTCTACCCCCTCAACACATAAAGTTTAAGACGCGTGATTTACAAAAATTAATTGCCGAACTCAACCCGAAGAAAGCTCCGGGTATTGATGGAATTAGTAACCAGATGCTTATGAACTTGCCTCGTATTGCAATGAGAATCCTATTATTCATATTTAATGCCATTTTACGACTGGAGTATTATCCACACAGCTGGAAGCTTGCCAAGGTTAAAATGATTCCAAAGCCGGGCAAAGATCTAACCAAGGCTGAGTCATATATGCCAATAAGTTTACTATCAACTATGTCAAAGCTTTTCGAAAAACTGCTCAAAACAAAATTGTCCCAAATTCTAATTAGTAGTGGGTGCATACCAGACCATCAATTTGGTTTTAGAAGTCAGCATAGCACCATTGAACAAACTCACAGACTGGTTCAATTTATAAGAAGAACTTTTGAGGAAAAAAAGTATTGCTCTGCGCTCTTTATTGACGTTTCCCAGTCATTTGATAAAGTGTGGCATGAAGGCCTAATTTTAAAATTGAAGACTTACTTACCAATAAACATTTTAAATCTTTTGGAAAGTTACATTATTTCCCGTAAGTTCACTGTTGTGGAAGGAGACTTTACGAGTAGGCCTGAAACTATTTCATCCGGTGTGCCACAGGGGAGCATACTGGGACCAGTTTTATATTTGATTTATACTTGTGATATGCCTGTGAGCAGTAGTATCCATACTTCCACATTTGCCGACGATACAGCCTGCCTTAGTATGCACGAAACCCCTGATGAGGCATCCCGCAAACTCCAGGAACACATTAGCCAGATGGAGCTTTGGTTAAACTTATGGAGAATTAAAGTCAATGAACAAAAGTGTGTCCATATAACGTTCACCCTAAGAAGAGATACTTGCTCCCCCATTCGGATTAACAATCAAGTTGTTCCTCAACATTCACATGTGAAATATCTTGGCATACACCTTGATCGACGACTTACATGGAAACACCACATTGACTCTAAGTTAACTCAAATGAAACTTAAATTAACTCAGGTACATTGGCTGATTGGTAGAAATTCAACACTTAGCCTAGACTGCAAACTTTTAATATACAAGTCGCTTTTAAAGCCAATATGGTGTTACGGAATTCAACTATGGGGCACTGCTTCAGCTTCAAATGTAGAGAAACGCATGATAACATCGGCTCCATGGTACATCAAAAATTCAAATATACATCGCGATTTGAATATGCCACTAGTGACTGAAGAAATTGTAAAATACGCAGGCAAATATCTAACAAAACTCGAGTCACATCCTAATCCGCTTGCTCGTAATATTTTGAACTTTACTGGGCACATCCGCTTAAAAAAGAGAGATACACGGGCTCTAATATTCAACACTCTAGATGATGAAGCTGCTTGAAAACACGTTTTTCTTTTTGTTGCTTATCACTACTTATGTATTATTAATAACTATCACTAAGCTTATGTCCGACATTGGTCGGGCCTAATAATTTTTTTTTATAGATTTAAGATTTGAATACTTATTGTTAGTTCATATTTGAAGATACAATAAATAATAAACATGCATTTAAAAAAAAAAAAAAAAAAAAAAAAAACGTTCCTTTGGAATGGTAAACAAGCTTTTTGGATTTCTTCCCATAAATCGCACAAATTTTTTGGCTTTACTGCTCGTACATGCTTCTCAACATCATTCCACAAGTTCTCAATTGGGTTGAGGTCCGGGTATTGAGCTGGCCACTTCAGCACATTGATATTATTTTCCTCTAAGCAACTCTTCACTAGGCGTGAAGTGTGCTCATTATCATGCATAAATGTCCACAATAGAGGCATATTGTCGTCAGCGAATGGTATCGTAATGCTTGTCAGTATGTTTTTGTAAATGTGCTGGTCCATTTTAGTGGTAATCTTGTGAATGGGCCCTACACCATGCCAGGAAAATGCTGCCCCACACCATGACATTGCCACCACCATGCTTAACAGTTTTAAGGGTGTACTTTGGGTGATGCTCCAGGTTTGGTGGGCGCCATACGTACTGTTTTCCATCAGACCCAAAACGGCAAAACTTCGACGCGTCGCTCCAAAGTATATTTTTCCAAAATGTCATCGGTTTATTGAGATGCTCTCTTGAAAACTCTAGTCTGGATTTAATATTTTTTTTTGACACAAGTGGTTTACGTTGTGCAATACACCCACGCAAATTTTTTTCATTCAGACGTCGTCTTATTGTCCTGGACGATATATTAATACCAAAATCCGATAAAATTTTATTTTTAATTTTACTTGAGCTCCTGAAAGGATCCTTAACAGCTGCTTTATAAATTAAGCTATCCTCCTTGGGTGTAGTTTTTCGAGCTCTGGAGTGCTGTTTGACATTCTTGGTGATACCATGCTGCTTGATGTGTTTCAAGGCGTTGTAAATCTTGGATCTGGAACATTTAAGTAGCTTGGAAATCTCCATTACTGCTTTTTCCTCAGTATTCATTTGGTGGATAAGTTTTCGCTCGGCATCGGAGCTCCAAGTACCTCTGGCCATTTCTAACTAAATATTTTGATATATCCCAAGAGAAAGTGAAATAAAACATTCAATACTTACCCTTAAGCTTCAAAAAACACCAAAAAATCACTTAAAAACCAGATATTTCTAATATGTTTGAAATTCGTGGCCAGCTTAAAATGCACGTTTTAACAAAAATATAATAAAAATAGCAACAAAATGTAAAAACAAGCCAAGCCAAATAACGGTTCTTTTTCTTTATAATACTGGAAAACAAAAAAATCTAATTTGATATTGCAGGGTTGTAAAAATTATCATAACTAAACTCATTAAACGTCGTGTCTTAAATTCGTGACCACCTCTGTATGACGAAAAAGACTTCCGAAAATTTTTTACTGAATTTGAAAAAAAATATAAAAGAATTTTTTACATTTACCAACTTAAGACTGCAAGAGGCCTACAGATATTATTAAAGGGCATAGATTCATATGTTGAGCCCGAAGAAGTAAAATGTGCACTTATCGACCAAGGATTTAAGGTAAAAAATGTAACTAACATAATTAACAGAGAAAAGGTCCCCCAACCCCTATTTCGGGTTGAACTGGAACCGAATGACATACAATTGAACAAAAATGAATTCCATCCAATTTATAGCGTAAAGCAATTTACCTACAGTTTGTGTTATCTGCGGTGAATTGCACCGTACTGCTAGCTGCACTAAGCCAAAAGATCAAGCAAAAAAAAAATTTTGTAATTGTGGAGGTACTCACACCACTAACTATAGGGGATGCTCTGTATATTCTTTTCTTAAGCAGGCTATGGGTCAAAAACCTAAATTAGCTCCAGCTCAACCAGTAAACGCGTACTCCGCGACTTTTGCTCACGTGTATCGTATGCCAATGCTAAGAACGACGAATCAACGACTTTAAGCTACTATTGAGAATCTAGTGCTAACTATAAACAACTTTACAACAAATATGACTAGCATGATGCAAGAAATGCTGCGAGTGCAGAATACACTGCTTCAAGCATTAGTTAACAAACCATGACACGTTAAAAAATATGTTTCTGGAACGCAAACGGCATTCGCCAACAAAAAAATGTCCTTGAGCACTTCCTCATACAAAAAAATATTGATATAATGTTGGTCTATAAGACTCATTTGACTTCAAGAAGCTTATATAAAATAAATAGTTACACTTTAATTGATACAAAGGACCCGAGAGGGAGAGCATTCGGTGGATCAGCAATTTAAATAAAGTCAAGACTTAAGCATTATATTATTGACAACATTTGTGAAGAACAACATATGCGTCGACAATTTTTGCACAAATTTTGTGATATCATCAAATTACCCCCTCCCAGATTCGCAATCACTGAGAATCAATATGAGGATTTCTATAAATCGCTTGGACCTTGTTTCGTAGCAGCTGGCGACTATAATGCTAAACATACGTTCTGGGGTTCGCATCTTGTTACACCTAAAAGTCGAGCGTTGTTTAATACAATTTCAAAAATGGGCTTAGATGTAATTTCGAGTGGGAAGCCTACTTACTGGCCTGCTGACGTATGAAAAATTCCAGATGTTATAGATTTTGGCGATCACTCTGCTACGATCCTTACAATCTGTAGCCCACTGAAAAGTGCTTTACCTCACCCATATGTAAAGATGATCAGCCGTATTAATTGGCTGCGATTAAAAAAATGTCTTACTAGTCATTGCACGGAAAACATTACGCTAAGAACACCCGAAGATATTGAAACCAACATTGTCAACCGTAACGAAGTGATTACACAGTCTGCTGAACATGCTACTACCTCCCTTCCGCAGACTTTGACAGAATTTATTCCACGGATATTGAACGTATTATATGTGAAAAAAGAAGAGTTAGAAGGGAATGGCAACAGCACAGATCACCTCAACATAAAACTAGATTTAAAGAGTGAATTAAACGACTCCAAGAGTTGCGTGCATTTGAAAAAACTGCATCTCTTAAAAATTATCTGGAAGGTCTTGATGGCACACCAGCAACTAATTACTCTTTGTGGCGCGCTGCTAGAAAGCTTAAAACACCCACCAAACCACCTCTGCGCACATCAACCGGAGGCTAGGCGGGAAGCGATACTGAAAAAGGTGACATATTTGCATTTAAAATCCATATTTACCCCAAACACATGTACTGGTGTTGTTAATTTGCCGGTTGTAGTTGCTTTATCCCCGTGACCCATAAAGTTTAAGACACTTGCCTCATGTTGCAATAAGAATCATGGTATTTATTTGTAATGTTATTTCACGAATGCAAAATTTTCCACATAACTGGAAACTTGCCAAAATCAATATGATGCCGAAGCCGGGAAACGATCTCATTAAGGCTGAGTCATATAGGCCGATAAGCTTACTATCAACAATATCAAAGCTTTTCGAAAAGCTGCTCATGACTAAATTTTCCAAAATTTTAGTTGATAATGCGTGCATACCGGACCATCAATCTGAATTTAGAAGTCAGCATAGCACTATTGAGGAGGACATTTGAAGAAAAGAAGTATTGCTCTGCCCTTTTTATTGTTGTTTTTCAGGCATTTGATAAAGTAGGGCACGTAGGCCTTGTCTTAAAATTGAAGACATATCTGCCAATAAACATACAAAAACTTTTGGGAAGTTATATTATTGGTAGGAAGTTCACTGTTCTGGAAGGAAAGTTCATGAGTGTGCCCGAATCTATAACTTCCGGTGTACCACAGGGTAGTATTCTGAGTGAGGCCAGTCTTGTATTTAATATATACTTGTGATATGCCTCTGAGCAATAATATCCACACCTCTACATTTGCCGATGATACGGACTGTATGAGTATGCACGAAAACCCTTATGAGGCATCCCGCAATCTCCGGGAACATATTACAATGTGGTTGTACTTATAGAGAATTAAAGTAAATGAACAAAGTGTGTCCATATAACGTTTACCGTAAGAAAAGATACTTATTCCAACATTCGAATCAACAATCAAAATATTTCTCAACATTCTCAAGTGAAATACCTTGGTATACACCTTGATCGAAGGCTTATATGAAAACATCATATTGACTCTAAACTAACTCAAATTTAACTTAAGTTAACTCAAATACATTGGTTGATTGGCAGAAATTCAACACTCAGCCTAGACTGCACACTTTAACTATACAAGTCGCTATTGAAGCTAATATTGTGCTACGGAATTCAGCTATGAGGCACTGCTTCAGCTTCAAATGTTGGGAAAAATCCAATGATAACATCTGCTCCATGGTACATCAAAAATTCAAATTTACATCGTGATTTAAATATACCGCTAGTAGCTGAAGAAATTGGAAAATACGCAGGCAAATATTTAATGAAACTGGAGTCTCATCCTAATACTCTGGCTCGTAATATCTTGAATTTTACTGGTATTTCGCAATACCGCAGATGAAACTTTTTGAAAATATTTTTGTACATCATTCTTGTATTAATAATTGCTATCAATAAATTTATGTTCGGCATTGGTCGGGCCCATTATTAAATATAAACCTAAGATTTGATTATTTATTGTTAGTTCATTTATTTTTGATGATACATTAAATAAATATATAGTAAAAAAATAATAATAATTTGATAGAAAATTACGGAATAAAGTAGATATGTTTAAGAAACGAGGTTCATATTACTCGATTCTCTTAAAATGTCGAACAAATTATCTTGATTATTTATCCAAACAAACGTTACATTAAATACAACCTCCTTGTTCAAGATATTAAAAAAAAATAATTTTAATAATTTAATTTATTGCACATTAGTGCGTTTTTTAACAAAGGTATGAACTCTGCATACTGTATAGGGAATGTTTACACATATATGTATGAAAATGTATGAATATATATTATAATATATGTCTATATTCCCTAAGTTTTCGGACCCGAATCATATATGGATATCATTATTTTTTGACTTAGAAATAATAAAAAATTACTTACCCAGCTAAAAAAATATGTATGGATCATATATGATATCCAATATACGGTTTGGATCCGAAAAATGAGGTTATATGGACATATATGATAATATAGGTTTTTATTCTCAAATTAACGCTTTTTCTATTTAAAAAAAAATAAATTAAATTATTTTCAACACAAATTAAACTTTTTACAAATCGTATTGAATACTTTTCTTTTTAAATTAATTTTTTTTCATTTTACATTAAATTTTTTTAACTTCAAATTAATTGTTTTAATTAAACTCAAAATACTTAAAAAATTATTTTTATTTATACAAAATTAAATTTAAAATAAGCTTCAATTGCTTGCTACATAAAATTTTCAATGTAGCGGTTCTCCAGTTGCAGCTAATGACAAATTCATAGTCATATCAACATAATAATTGTTGCAATCTGAAGGTGTTACGGGTTCTACTGATCGGTTAATTATGGTGACCAAGTCCATGTTACTCTCTGGATCAGCTACCATATTACGAGCACAGAGCTTAGTTTTTGAGAAAGCTTTTTCAATTGGGTTTAGCATAGGGGAGTATGGAGGAAGAAAAACTGAAATGTGACCGGACTCAGCAATTTTATCTTTAACCACTTGCGTTTTGTGTATCTTTGCATTGTCAAGGATCAGCTAAGCACCTGTGATGTTGGATTCAGCTAATTTATCGAATAATTCTTCAAGCAAATGTGTGAAAATGTTGGTATTAACCGAGGAATTAGCAATTACTTTTTTATGTAAAATGCCATGTATGTTCATAGCTGCAATAAGGGAAACATTGCGTACCAGTTTTGTGAGTGAAAGGGTTAACCGGCGTTTAAATTATTGTACTGGAAAATATTTTCCAGTACTATAAATAACACAATAAGAGAAAAGGAATCACGAATAAAAGAAAAAAAACAAGTTTTTAAATCTTTCTGCATTGAATTCGTGGAAAAATTAATTTGAAGTGGAAAAAATTGAATTTTAAAAAAAATAATTAAATTCTAAAAGAAAAAAAATTAATTTGAAATGAAAAAAATTAATATGAGTTGAAAATAATTTAATTTGTTTTGAATAAAATTGAACCCCCTGTTTGTGCAAGACGTTTGAGTTAGAAATCTTGGCATTTTTGTAATAGATTAAAGAAAAGTATGGGATTATACATGACAAAACTATTATATATGAACTAATATATGGACTAATATATGAAATGTATTATAAGATATGAGCTCATATATCGAAATTTAGTTATGAAGCTCTTCATATGTGGATCCATATATAGATATAAGATTTAATATATAAGAATGTATCCATACATGATATCTCACATAAGATCGTTTTTGCAATCAAAAAAGGTTGGAATTTTATCACTGGTGAATTGGAAATCCATTAGAAAATACATACTGTATGCAAACTTTATATGCGTACCGTCAACGTATAAAAAAAATTTTTGTTACAAAAAAAAACCACTCTTGTATGATTTTATACATTGTGGCCTCATTTAAGATATCAAATAATCAAAAGTATAATCCAGTCATTAATTTTATAGAAAATAACAAAATTCTGTAGATGAGAAACAAACTTCATTCTACTGCAAAAAATTATATTGAAAACTATATTTAGACGGATTTTTTTTCTTTTGTAATTAATTGCATTAGAGAAATTTATTATTCGACATATTGTCAGAAGTTTATTTTAATTTGAAATTTATTTGCTGGTGGTTCAGCGTTGTCTATATATTTCATTGTTGCTGTAACAAATCATCAGAAGTCTACTGATTTAAATTTTAATTTTAGATTTTATTTTTCATTTTGCCTTATAATTACTTTTATTGTTATCCAATGGACTTCTAATTGTATAAAGGTATAGAAAAATAAAATAGATTCAAATCGAATATAAATTATTTGCTGGGTTTTTTGTATTAGTTTCAAAGCCTACTACGCTTATTTTTCTTTTGTGATTTTCAAAAATATTATTGTTTGTGAATTCTCAAATAGTTCTTGAAAGTCTGTGCATAAGATAAGAGGTTTGCGACTATTCAAAATGTGTGGTTGAAGTCTACTGATGATTTGTTACAGCAACAATGAAATATATAGACAACGCTGAACCACCAGCAAATAAATTTCAAATTAATTGCATTAGTTTTTAATCCGACTTCTTAAATTAAATTTTATGTACGAATATGATTTTTGCATTTCTTAAATAATTGATTCAACTTTTGACTTAAAATGAGGAATGAAATGACTGTTAGTTCGTTTTTCATTATTTGTCCAAACAAATATTTCATTAAATACAACCTCCCTGTTCAAAACCTAAAAAAAAGTAATTTTAGTAATTTAATTTATTGCACAGCAGTGCGCTTTTGTGAATCAAGAGAGTATGAATATGTACTTTGCATACTGTAAACGGAATATTTACACATGCATGTATGAAAATGTATGAATATATATAATCATATATGCCCATATACTAGGGTGATCGATTATTCGACTTTTTCCAGAAACCGGTTTTCGAATAGTTCGATTATTTGAAATTGTGAAAACCCCGGTTTCGGTTTTTACAATTCAGGAAAAACCTGTCAACCGGTTTTTTTTAAATAAGAAAATTATTATACAAAAGTTTTGATTTTAAATTGTTTTATTAAAAGAAGAGTTAACAGTCCATATAAATACTATAAAACAATACAAAAATTAAAGGTAAATCATAAAAATTAACTTCATATACTTATGTATAGTACATAAATATGTATATATAATATACAGTTGAGGAATAAACTCTACATACAACCATCATTTTTAGGGTTTGTGGAAACTTGGGAAGAAATTCAAAATATTAATTATGTCAATATTTAGGGTGCTAATAAATATGTTTATAAAAAAAATAAAAAATAACTATAATAACACCTACAGTAGCAAAAATATTCAAAATACATAGGAAAAAAGTCTACATACAGGCATAAAATACATGAAAATATACGTGCCAAATGTGTGATGTCGTCAACTTGTTTGAAAATTCTGTGATTTCCGGTACCAAGCCGTCAACAAATGGCATTCAAATATGGTCTAATATCTTGTTGTTATTGTAATTATTTTTTAATTTTTTGTTTTTTGTATAAACATATTTATTAGCACCCTAAATATTGCCATAATTAATTTTTTGAATTTCTTCCCAAGTTTTCTCAAACTCCAAAAATTATGGGTTTATGTAGAGTTTATTCCTTAATGGTATATACATATGAATGTATGGACAAGGTGGATATCTACCTCTATATAAAATATGAAGGAAATTGGCAACAAAACTAAAAAACACTTTTTGCAACTGTATTTTGTCATCCATTGCACACCATAAGGCCAATTAAATTCGCCTCTGCTATAACCTCATAAAATAAATTCTCTTAAATTTCATGTTTCCGTTAATGTTGCCATGCTCTAAAAAAGCTTAGAGCTTTTACACTAAAAAAATACTTACAAAAATCAACAAAACATGCAAAATGTACAAATCGAAAAGTATTCGACTCAGCCGGTTTTTAAATTGTAAAAAAAACCGGACTATTCGACATTCGAAAAATCAAAATTTTGAAAAAACCGACAAGCGAATTTTAAAAAAACCGGATTTTAAAACCGGTTGAAAAACCGGGTCGATCACCCTACCATATACCCTCATATTTCGGATCCGAACCACATATGGGATATCATATATGCTACATACATATTTTTTTAGCTGGGTAGTTACTTGATTTTACACTTCAGCTAACGACATTCATGTATGCATTATTATTATACTAAGAACTGAAATTATAAAATTTTTTGACTAAAATGTTTATACATTTTGTTTATTTATTAAATAAATTTCACGAATTATTACTTGCGATCAGCGTTGCCGTTGTGACACTTAAGTATCACTTTTGACCCTTTTTCGTGCTAATGACACTTTTTATGACCCTTTTTTAATTTATCCCTTTGTATCATTTTAACAAAATGTATGCCGTAGGGCAATCATATGCTCAAAAATTGAACGAAGAACAGTCTAGCATACCAGTAATTGGAAAAAGTGCTGTTCGTCCATCATTTTACTGTTTTAGTCGATACAAAATAGAGCTGGCAAACTATCGATAGTCACGCCATTCGATATTTTCGATAGTTTGTTGAAAAACTATCGATACTATCGATAGTATCGAATTATTTTACACTATGTTCACACGCCAACACGAACAGTCGTTTTATCTGTTGATATATGGATATGGTTAAAAAAAATTAGGTAAAAATTATAACTGCCTTATTCAGAAAAGATAATTTTGGTTTACAAATGGTTTACACAACAAATTTTGTATGAAAATTTGTTTGTTAAACGTTTTTTAAACTTAAATTATTTTTTTCTGATTAATGTTTTAAATAATTAGTTTTATGTTTAATTCTATTCCAATTTTTCAATTTTAAACACATATCTTTTTTTTTGTTTACAAAAACATACTTATATTTATTGTTGTCGAATTCAATGTTATGTAAATGTTTCTTGGTATATTTATACTTTGTATTTGTTTTTTAAAGAAATTTATTTTTGTTTGAAACAATGTTTTGAATTTGTATTTGAAAACTTTGTCTATATAATTTTTCATTAGTTGAAAAACTTTCTGAGAGAGACCAACAAAATTGTAAGTTAAAAATTTTGTGCTTATTTTATGAAATAATAGTTATAAAATTTTTTGTAAATTTCAGTGAATAAACATTTGTCAACAATTTAAAAATAGTTTACTCAATAAACGTCTGGTTTTTCAACATTTTTATTAAAATTTTTGCAAAAATATTGGTATTCTCTTCGCCTTTTGAAAAGTGTTAATTGGAGTTTTTGAATATTGATGACCTCCTTTCAGCCTTATTGGAGAATCAAGAAGAAGTTTAATCGAAATATCAGTCAAGCAGTTTTTCAAGTTTCTTTTTTATGAGATAAAGTAGAAGACTACAAGGACTTCATCCCATAATGACAACAATAAATAACACATTTATTAAACTACATGTTCACGCGAATATTTAGACATCAGCGATGAAAAATGACGACTTTATTAAAGAAATTCAAACGGACGTAATTACGAATGAATCTATTTTTTATTACAAAGAACGTAACTAACATAAAATTTTAAAGACACATAAAAAGAAAATAAATGATTAAAAAGATATAAGCATCCATACTAAGGGGTGTTTTTTTCAGAGGTATAGAACTTCGAATTGAAATAAAACACAAGAAAATCGTTTTAATGTCCATCAATTTGGCTTTATTGGAAGCATAATTTTATGCCATTAATGTTTAAGTATGATTTCGGGCATGTGGCCGCCGCGGCTAGAACTAGTTTTGAAAAAAATGTGTTAAGTTCTCTATTTACATACAACCATTGGATATATTAATAAAGCTTTCTTCTATCAAGAGCTGAGCTTGCACGCCATTGCGTGCATTTTTTTACACAAGATGAAATATGAATTGCCAGGGCATTCAGTATTATTAACTGAATAAATTAATTTTTTGAGTTATGACGTTATTATATTAATAGAGCGATATGTACTTACATATTTTCAATAGAAGACAACTAATATGTTAATTTTTATCGAGTTTGTTGACAATTTGGTAATAAATTTTTTCAACGATAGTATCGCTATCGAGAAAAAAACTATCGATAGTCTAATAAAAACAAAACCATCGATACTATCGATAGTTTGCTAGCTCTAATACAAAAGCCAATAAATGGTGAAAATATTGCAATATATATGAAACTCAAACCCCTGATTCCAAATGCAAATTATTTCTGGGAGTATCACAATTAAAAAATATGTTAATTTTAATTATTATTCGAACTCCATTTGTTTCTATATTTGTGATTTGAACGGGCTAAGGTTCGTATTGCGTTTTAAGCCAAATTAGATGTGATAATTATTAATGAACAAATAACACCAAAGTCTGTTGTAAATATTCTGACTAACAACACATAGTTGAACGGAACAGCTTAACTTACTTTCATCTTTTTATAAATAAAATTTAAATGTGATTTTTCATTACTTGCAAATCGGCAAAACCGTCTACAGGCGGTTTTCACTATTCTTAACCTGGTGTTCATTCCTAATGTTTTATCACCTGTAAGTTAAAACTTACGGTTCTTTTGGCTATATCCACTTTAAAAAAAATATTAGCTTCATCCGATAATTTTTACGATCTGGCCAGTTAGAGGTCTAACATTGATTTATAATTAAAGTATGTATGTATGTTAATTAATTTTATTTTAGTCTAATGTATTTAATTAATTGTTAAAATTCGTGTTTCTTTTTTTTAATTGAAATAAATGTTATTTTTTTTTTCTTCCAAAAAAAACTTGACTCTATTTTACTATAAAATTCCCTTTATTGACCCTTTTTTTCTTAAATACCCTTTTTATGACACTTTTTCAAAATTTTCAACGGCAACCCTGCTTGAGATTTTACTAAATTAAACTAAAGATATTTTGTATCGTTATGTACTGGGCGGAAAAAAGAAAATTCATTCCCTATTAATGAATAAAAATGTCCGGAAAAGAAAAACTCAGCACATTAAACATTCAAATAAAACTCAATTTATTCGTTTAAGCTGAAAAATTTAAAAGGTTTTTAATGAATTCCTGCCAAAATGCAAATAAAGAAAACTACCAAAGGAAAAGGAAGAATCGACTAGGACAAAACTAGAATAAGTTACCTGTCATATTCCCGATTATCCTCATCACATCTGGCATCCTGTAACTCCCGCCAACTTTTACCATGACGACATGTTGTGACCAAAATAATATCACGACCATTATGCAAATGGAATAGAGAATTACGTGTCTCCGAGCCAATGCCATGCACGTATCTGAAATTAAAAAAAACCAATTAAATTCAAACGAAAATAAAATTATTACCCAGCTAAAAAAATTATGTATGGTCCATATATTTTTAATATATGAAGGTATATTAATATATATGTATATATATGAATTCATGTATGCAAATTTATGGGATTATACATGGCAAAACTATTATATCTATATGATTAATAGGCGAACAAGTTTTTTGTAATCCCTTTTACGCCGGTACCACTGCACCGATTTTAAAAAGATTTATATGGTTTTAAAGGATTTTTCGTACAGATGTGCAGAATTTATATTTTATTGAAATCGGTTCAGTATTTTGGGAGCTAAAAGCGTTTAAAGTTGCTACTACACATGCACACATATTATACACGTATTTATTAGCTTACAAGTAAAAAAAGAAACAAAACATCAGTGTGTGTATGTGTGTGGGTATGTAGTATTTCTCTTGATCTAACAATTTTTTTCTCTCTTATTTGTTGTTGTATGAAAGCCATAATACTTAAAGGAAGAGATTTTAATAAATTGAGTTAGCTTGGTTGAAGGGATTTTGTTTACGTTTTTATAATTTCATGTATTATTTATTATGCTTGCATATGTATGTAAGTTTGTATGTGGCTGTGTTTTAATGAATTTTTTATGACGTTTAGATAAATTTTCTTTGAATCTTAATAAAATTATTTACATTTTGATACTATAAACACAATCAAGTCCACCGACCATCGACTACAAGATGTCAAAAATAGAATACATGCGTGCTTATGAGAATAATTCTTTTAGCCGCTACACGACTACCGACTACACGGCTACTTAGGCTAATTTCTATTTTTCTTGGCTACAAAAAACAGATTAGTGATGCCAATACAATATGTGCATGAAATGGTGGTTTTAAAAACGCAATACATTAAATATCGCTATTAAAAACGCGAAAAACTATTATAGTGGCACCACTTTCCATTATTTTAGCAATAATACTTATAAAGTTAATTAAATTTTCTTGAGACATTTGAAATTTTTTTTTCACACATATTCACTTAAAAACATCAAGTTTGTTTTGTTCTGGTTAACTTTAATACATATGTCAAAACAGATGATTATTTTTTGTAGTTAGTGGTCGGTAGTCGTTAAAAGAATTAAGTAGCTGGCGACTTGGCTATTTTTGTAGCCAGCTACTTTTGTAGTCGGTAGTCGATGGTCGGTAGCCTTTGATTGTGTTTATAGCATGATTCTAGAATACGGACGAGTGTGTCGTCCGTTTGGTATATCTAGTATGAATTAATATATGAACTTATATATGAAATGAATTGTAATATATGCGCTCATATATGGAAATTTTAATTATGAAGCTCTTCATATGTGAATCCATACATAGAAAAAAGATGTAATATATGGCGCCATATAAAAATGTATGCATTTGCAATCAAAAAAGCTTGAATTTTATTAACTCGATCTATTTCTCTCTTTTTTATCACTGGTGAATTGGAAGTCTGTTAGAAAATACATACGGTATGCAAAGTGTATATGCGTATAGCCTTAAGGTTTAAAAAACAAACACTCGTGTAACAAAAAAAAATTTTGTATGATTTTATATAATGTGGGCCTATTCAATAAACCAAATAATCAAAAAGATAATTCGGTCATTAATTTTATAAACTAAATCATATATAAACATAAATCATATATGCCCATATACCCTCATTTTTCGGATCCGACCCATATATCGGATATCATATATGCTCCATATATATTTTTTTAGCTGGGTAATGAAATTATAAAAGAAAAAATAATCCGTTTTTATACCAACACTAGTTTTTAATATTACTTTTGGCAGTTATATAATTTTGTTTCTAAGGGCCATTATTACAACTTAAAGATAGTTAAAAGTAGGATTTTATCGGACGCATAAAAAGCTTTCCATTATTGCAAATTGGATTTAACTTCCCAGCTAAAAAAATATGTATGGAGCATATATGATATCCCATATATGGTTCGGATCCGAAAAATGAGGGTATATGGGCATATATTATAATATATGTTCATACATTTTCATACATGAATGTGTATTCCCTATATAGTATGCAAAGTTCATATTGATTCAACAAGCGCACTGCTGTGCAATAAATTATATTATAAAAATTATTTTTTTGTAAAATTTTGTACAGACAGGTTGTGTTTAATGAAACATTTGTTCGAACAAAATAATACAAAACGAACTAAAAGACATTTCATTCGACATTTTAATAGAAAATGTGAATCGATTATTAAAAAAACACAAAACACACATTCGTACACAACATATAATCAGGCTTCAAATCGTTACATACGTGATCGTATCGGCAATCGTACGAAAACAAATTAAATGATACGTCAATGGTAAAAACTGAATGGGATTTCAATACGTTCACGTATGTCATAATCCGAAAATTGAGTTTTTACGTGACGCGTTGTACGTTCACGGATGTAACGATTTGACCCCAGATTAAAAACTAATGCAATTATAAAAGAAAAATTAATCCGTTTTTATACTAACACTAGTTTTTAATATTATTTTTTTGCAGTTATATGAATTTTGTTTCTTAAATATATCTGAGAATTCCGTTACTTTTTATAAAATTAATAATAATTTAATGACTGAATTCCCAGCTAAAAAAATATGTATGGACCATATATGATATCCCATATATGATTCGGATCCGAAAAATGAGGGTATATGGGCATATATGATTATATATATTCATACATTTTCATACATGTATGTGTTAATTAATATTCCCTCTACAGTATGCAAAGTTCATATTCATACTCTCTTGATTCACAAAATCGCACTATTGTGCAATAAATTAAATTACTAAAATTACTTTTTTTTAGATTTTGAACAGGGAGGTTGGATTTAATGACACATTTGTTTGGTTAAAATAATTCAAAACGAACTAAAAGTCATTTCATTCATCATTTTAAGTCAAAAGGTGAATAAATTATTTCAAAAACACAAAACTCATATTCGAACATAAAATTTAATTTAAGAAATCAGATTAAAAACTAATGCAATTAATTATAAAAGAAAAAATAATCCGTTTAACAATATTTTTCAATATAATTTTTCCAGTAATCTGAACTTTGTTTCTTATCTAGAAAATTATGTATTTTCTAATGGATTTCCAATTCACCAGTGATAAAATACCAAGCTTTTTTGATTGCAAAACCGATCTTATGTGAGATATCATGTATGCATACAATATTATATGTCTCCATATATTAAATTTTATTTGTATATATGGATCCACATATGAAGAGCTTCATAATTAAATTTTCATATATGAGCTCATATATTATAATACATTTCATATATTAGTCCATATATTAGTTCATATATAATAGTTTTGCCATGTATAATCTCATACATTTCCATACATGAATTCATACATATTCATATATAGTTATATACATTCATATATTAAAAATATATGGACCATATATAATTTTTTTAGCTGGGTCCTTATATAATAGATTTGCCATGTATATATTATCCCATACATGGATTCATACATATTCATATATAGTTATATACATTTATATATTAAAAGTATATGGACCATGTATCATTTTTTTAGCTGGGTAGGTTTTAATCTGATTTCTTCAATTATATGTTGTATAGGAATGTGTGTTTTGTGTTTTCTTAAAAATCGATTCACCCTTTAACTTAAATGATGAATGAAATGACTTTTAGTTCGTTATTCATTATTTGTCTAAACGAATTTTTCATTAAATACAACCTGTCTGTACAAAATCTAAAAAAAATAATTTTAGTAATATAATTTATAGCACAGCAGTGTGCTTTTTTTAATCAATGAATTATACATATGAACTTTGCATACTGTAGAGGGAATATTTACACATACATGTATGAAAATGTATGAATTTTTTTCGGATCCGAACCATATATGAGATATCATATATGCTCCAGACATATTCTTTAACTTGTCATACAATTACCCTTTTTTGACACATGCATAAAAAGCATGGTATGGACCTTCAGCTTAAATACTCGGATATGGTAAAACATGTGTTATTTAAGCCTATACTACACGGCATGTAAAAAGCCACATTCGTATGTGGCAATAACGTCACGGGAATTTTCAGCATGTTGGTTGCATTTTTTCAAATTACTAGTAGTGGCTATATGCCGTAAAATTTTTATAGTATTTTTCTAACTACAGAGGATGACCTGTATATTATTTCGTTACACAGAATATGGGACAAAAACCTAAGTTCGCCCCAGCTCAACCAGTATACGGTTACTCTGCCAATTTTGCCAAAATGAGCCAGCCAATTACTTCAGGTGTATCGTATGCCGATGCTACTAAGGCTAGTTCTATTCCCACACAAAATGTTTCACCGGCAAATAATTCAACAAATTCAAACTCAAGCTTTAACTTTAGTCGTCTTGAAGCTACTATTGATAATATGGTGCAGACTATCAACAACTTTACAACAAACATGACTAGCATGATGCAAAAAATGCTACGAATGCAGAATAAACTGATTCAACCATTAACTAACAAGCCATGAATACGTTAAATATATGTTTCCGGAACGCAAACGGCATTCGCAAACATAAAAATGAACTTGAGCACTTCCTTACGGAAAAATATTGATATAATTTTGATCTCTGGGACTCATTTGACTTCTAGAAGTCTTATTAAAAATGAATGGCTACACTATATATGATACAAAGGACCCCAGGTGAGCATGCGGTGGATCAGCAAGTCTAATTAAGTCAAGACTCAGGCACTATATTCTTTCAACGTTAGTGAAGGATATCTGCAAGCAACGAATATTCTGGTAGACAGTTTTTGAGCGAATTTTGTGATTTCATAAATTTATTAATCTCCCAAATTTTCAGTTACCGATGGTCATTATTAGAAGTTCTACAAATCGCTTGGATCTTTTTTCGTGGCAGTAATGCAAAACATACGTACTGGGGTTCGCGCCTTGTAACACCTAGAGGTCGAGCTTTGTTTAATACAATTTCAAAAACGGGATCGGATGTTATTTCGAGTGGGGAGGATACTTACTGGCCTACTGACGTACGAAAAATTCCAAATGTTATAGATTTTGGCGTTGTAACGTGGTTTACTTTTCCAGCTGGGGTATGACTCAGCTCAGATGAATTTTCTTGGGTGTTTAAGAAAATATACAAAGCTTTTATTTAATGAAACTTATACTACTTAGGATACCTTAAAACTACAGAGGGTATGTATGTCAGTGAATTTACGGGTAATAACAGCTGTAAGTAATACCAATTTATATTCGGCGGGCTTTGAAGCCGTTTTATGGAAATTCGGTTGCTCGTAAAATATGTCCAGGTATCTATATTCGGTGGGCTCTAAGGCCGGTACAAAGCAGTCGAGAGAAATTCGGTGGCTCGAAAAATACGTCCAGGTATGTATCTATATTCGGTGGGCTCTAAGGAGTCGAGAGAAATTCGGTGGCTCTCATAAAAAGATTCAAGATGAATACGGGGGATCTTGAATATAATGAGGAGTTCAAGATGAATGCGGTAGATCTTGATCAACACATCAAATAGCAAAAGAAATTCAAGATGAATTCGGGGGATCTTGAATATAAACAAGGGGTTCAAGATGAATGCGGTAGATCTTGAACGAAATAAGAATTATTTCAATATGAATTCGGTAGATGTTGAAATAATTTTCAATATAGCCAGCAACAAAAATAAATATTCAAAATGAATTCAGAGGATCTTGAGTATAAATGAGAAGTTCAAGATGAATGCGGTAGATCTTGAACAAAAATAAAAATTATTTCAAGATGAATTCGGTAGATCTTGAAATAATTTTTAAAATAGCGAGCAAGAGATAAATATTCAAGATGAATTCGGACGATCTTGAATATAAACGAGAAGTTCAAGATGAATGCGGTGGATCTTGAACAAAATAAAAATATATTTCAAGATGAATTCGGTAGAACTTGAAATAAAATAAAATTAAAACCAAAAATAAATTAAAGATGAATGAACACGATAAATATTGAATACTAACAATTTATTAGAAAGCTCAAGATGAATGCGGTACATCTTGCAGCTTTCTGTCCAAAAAAGTTAGAACAAGCCTGCTTACCATACTAAGACTTCCAGCTCGTCCTGATTGTTTGTGGCTTAAGCTTGACATCATATAGTAATTATTATTTTAAGCGGCTGAGAATTATTTTCCCATTTTGTATGGTTGGTTCGTTTTAGTTTTTGAATCTATAAAAGTCTGCATGTGTTTATTGTATTGTAGTTCTTTTATACAGCATGCATGTGCTTACAAATGCCTGTACATGGTTGTTGTTGTTTTACTTCTGTTGGTACGATGTTAACTAGGCTGCTTAGGCGTGGTTGTTGTATTTTGTTTTATTTCCCTGTAGTCAACCTAGAACCATATGTCTCTATGTCAATACTCTTTCTCCAGCGACAATTGCACTAGTTAAAATGTCGACAACTTTCCTTTTATGCGCGAGTAGAGATACGTTAGAGACGACAGTTCTAGTGTATTTCTGGTGATATTGTCAATGAACGCGTCAATAGTTTGTTTTTCTTTTTTATTATGTTGTGCAATAATATTAAATACATATATGTAACGCTCAAAATAGAAAGGGTAAAAACCGGTTTTGTTCAGGAGAGCCATTTTAAAGATTTAAATACGTGTATCTTTGGTGTACCATCACAACATAAAACGCGCATATCTCTGGGAGGGAACACTTTTGGGGCATGGGATCGGTCTCATTCGATGCTCAGATGTTGTCCGCATCAAAAAAAAAATTAAAATTGCTTTTTTACCCTTAGGTCCCTTTCTCTATGCGCTGTCACATATGTAGACTAAAATTTGCGAGTGAATCTTCGGTTCAAATATCTCCATATGGTCGTAAAAGAACTACCTTCTCAAAAGTGTTAAAGTCTACTGATAGATTTTCAATAACAACCCTATGTTCTTTGTCAATAGGCATTTGCATTGGCTGGGGTACACCTAGTCAGTAGCACTATTGACAATGTCACTAGAAAATCACTCTAAGTTTACTATTGACGAGATTGGATATATCGATATTGTAGACTAGAGCCCCTAAAATTTACTAGTGAATCTTTGGTGCCAATGTCTCCATGTGGTCCCGAAAGAACTACTAAGTTAGTAGTGATATAGTCTAGTGGTGGATTTTCAATGACAAGCTAATGTTAAATGTCAATAGATGATACCATTGGCTGGGGTACACTTTATCACTAGTGCTACTGACAACGTCACTAGTAAATCACCACAATTTCACTATTCGCACTTTCTGCAGGGTTATTATAGCGTACGTATATTTATGTAAGTATGTATGTGTAGTTACCTCCCTACAGTCAGGCTGGGGCCAAGTGTCTCTATGTCAACACTAAAATTATAGTAGTAGTTACATTGTCTACAATTTCTCTTCTATTCGTCTGTATAAAAGAGAGAGAGAGAGAGAGAGAAAACAGATGTGGTGTATTTCTGGTGGATTTTGCAACAACTTGTCAATATACATTAATTTGTATGTACGTAAGGTATAGAAATGTACCAGTAAATCTCTGGTTGGCATGTCTCCATGTTCCCATAAGAACTATGAATTCACTAACTAGTCAACTGTTTTAGTATTACTAGTAGATTTTCAATGACAAGCACATGCTAAATGTCTATAGCACAAAGTATTGTATGGGGAATAATTGTAGAGTAGTACTGGTGACAAAGTCAAAAGATACTCAGTACATTTTCACCATAGACATTTCCTTCAGGGCTTGTACGATCGCAACTTGACTGCATGAGCGTGGTTGTTGTACTTGTTGTGTATTTATAAAACAATGTGTGTAGTTGTTGGTATTATTTCTCTTGGCAAGTTTTCAATAACAGAAAAAATGTAAAATTAAATAAACAAGTATACAGTGTAGGAAAAAAGTATAGAGGTATTTGTGACGGAACGTTACAGTCACCTCCTACTTTAAAGTAAATTTAAAAAAAATAAAAAAAGGTATTAATGAATACATTGAGTTAAGATCTTACGATCTGCACTTACCCGAAGGTAATATTTTACCGAGCTCTAATAGCTTCGGCTCAATTTAGCATTCAAATAATAGTTTTTTCAATAATTAACAATATTCAATACAAATATTTTACAATAGCAGGTACTTCAATTAGAATTATTCAACAATGAGTATATAAAAAATAATATTTGATAGTAAACAAATTTAGTTATTTCAATAATACTGCAATAATAATATTCAGGTAACAGTTTCTCTTCAATAATTAACAATCTATATATATATATAAATCAATTGCTGTTCGTTAGTCAGACTAAAACTCGAGAACTGTTGAACGGATTTATCTTATGTTGGTCTTGAAATATTCATGAAGGTGAGAAAGATTCGAATAATTGCCGGGAAACCCCTAAAAACAGTCCTTTTCTTTTTCCCATATAAACGTTTTTTAAATAAAATGTAGAGTCAATTTGAACTTTATGGCTATTCAAACTTAATTTTAGCTAACTTCAGTTGTTAATCTATCAAATTATTTTGTTTTATAGAGATTGATAAAATTTAAATTTTGTCAGAAATTAAATTTTTGAACAAAACCATAATATTTAGTTGACATTAGATTTGGCAACCAACTAATATGTCAATCCATTCTGTCGCACTTCAGAACACTAAAAAATGTATTGCGATATTGTCTTACAATATCTACGAGTGCGAGAGAACTTTCTTTACCTTGGTGATCCGACAGTTCTCGTGGTACCTTCATAGCGAACAGTCGATTAGCGGAATTTTTCTTACTTACAAAAAATTAAACAAACAAAAAATATTCGTAGTACATATTATTCGTAATAGGTACATACTGTCTTTAATAAATAAGCTTTATGCTTTGCTGATATTTTTACATAGTAAAAATAACAAAAACAAAAAAAACCGCAAAAAAAAAAAAAATTAAACAAATTGATATTGAGGAATACTATATATATGTGTGCCTCTAAACAAATAAACAATCATAAATAACAAAAACAAAAAAAGACCGCAAACAAAAAAAAAACACAAACGAATATCCCTTGAGGAATTCTTTGTATGAGTGCCTCAAATACAAAAAAAATTGAAGTGAGTTCTAACGGCAGAAATGCTTATTTTACTGTGAGTTCTGAAACTCTTAATGAAAAAAATATAAATAATAAATCTGATGAAAGTCTTTTTTTAACGTCAAAGCCAATTTTTCGTCAGCGATCAACTTCGCTTTGTCCAATGCCAAATAGTAATAATGCATTAACATTACAGTTGCCTAGTACTTCTTCATATAAGCCAGTAATATCATCCCCTTCAGGCTCGTGTTCATCACTTAACAAAGTTATCACTACAGATAACAGCGGCTCGAAACTCAAGGTACAAGTCGGAATGGACAGATATATAACCGTGGTAAAGCGTGGGCGAAGCCCGAATTCTTCAAAAATTTCATCTGCTCCAAAAATGTCTAGGGATAACAGCGCAGCCTCAACTAATCGCCAAAACCGCTTCGAAATTTTGCAAGATGACAACGACAAACCCGAGGTATCCTCGAATAAAATATCCAAGCCGCCACCAATCTATTTGAGACAAAAAAATTCAAATGCCCTTATTAAAAAATTAATTTCGGGCATTGGTGAGAATAAATTTCACATTGTTCCAATAAAACGTGGAAACATAGATGAAACTAAAGTCCAAATTTATGACGAAAAAGATTTCCGCAAAATGGTTGCTGAATTTGAAAAAAATAAAACAAGCTTCTACACATACCAGCTTAAGAGCGCTAAAGGCATGCAGATCGTATTGAAGGGCATAGATTCTTATGTTGTTCCCGAAGAAATAAAAGATGCACTCGTTCTCCAGGGGTTTAAGGTAAAAAATGTGTCCAATATAATAAACAGAGAGAAGATTCCCCAACCCCTATTTCGTGTTGAACTTGAGCCTAATGATGTAAAATTGAAAAAAAATGAGACGCATCCAATTTATAATTTGAAATACCTCTTGTACCGAAAAATCACAGTTGAAGAGCCACATAAGCGTTCAGGTCCTGTACAGTGCCATAATTGCCAAGAATATGGCCATACAAAAACATACTGCAATTTACCCTCTGTTTGTGTTGTGTGCGGCGAATTACACGGCACTGCTAGTTGCAATAAGCCAAAAGATCAAAGTGATAAAAAATGCAGTAATTGTGGAGGTAATCACACCGCTAACTACAGAGGTTGTCCTGTGTACTCTTTCGTAAAGAAGACTATGGTGCAAAAACCTAAATTAGCTCCAGCTCCATCAGCAAACGCTTACTCTGCCTCTTTTGCGCAAATGAGCCAACCAGTTACTTCCCGTGTATCGTATGCAGATGCTGCTAAGACAAATTCAATTCCCACACAAAATGTTTCCCCGCCAAATAATTCAAAAAATACTGACGCAAGCTTTAATTTTAATCGCATTGAAGCTACTATTGAAAATCTGGTGCAAACTATAAACAATTTTACAACAAATATGACTAGCATGATGCAAGAAATGCTGCGAATGCAGAATACTCTGCTTCAAGCATTAATTAATAAGCCATGAACACGTTAACAATATGTTTCTGGAACGCAAACGGCATTCGCCAACATAAAAATGAACTTGAGCACTTCCTCACGGAAAAAAATATTGATGTAATGTTAGTATCTGAGACTCATTTGACTTCGAGAAGTCTTTTTAAAATTTATGGCTACACTATATATGATACAAAGGACCCTAGAGGAAGGGCTTGCGGTGGATCAGCAATTCTAATAAAGTCAAGACTCAAGCACTATGTTCTTGATAACATTTGTAAAGAACACGTACAAGCAACATATATTGGGATTGAAAGTTTTTGTACAAATTTTGTTATATCATCAATTTACTCCCCTCCCAGATTTTCAATCACTGAGAATCAATATGAGGATTTCTACAAATCTCTTGGACCTTGTTTTGTAGCAGCTGGCGACTACAATGCTAAGCATACGTTCTGGGGTTCGCGTCTTATTACCCCCAGAGGTCGAGCATTGTTCAACACTATTTCAAAAATGGGCTTGGATGTCATTTCGAGTGGGGAGCCCACTTATTGGCCTACTGACATACAAAACATTCCGGATGTTATAGATTTTGGCGTCATAAAAAATATCTCTAGGGATTTAATTCAAGTTCTAGCTTCTATTGATCTTTCGTCCGATCACTCTCCGACGATCATTACAATTTTTAGTCCCTTAAGAAGTAACTTACCTGACCCATATGTGAAGATGATCAATCGTGTTAATTGGCTGGGGTTCAAAAAATATCTCAGTAGTCATTGTACGGAAAACATTACGCTTAGAACATCCGACGATATTGAATCTAACATTGCCAATCTCAGCGAGAATATTAAACAGGCTGCTGAACATGCCATTATCTCCCATCCGCAGACTGGGTTTAATAAAATTTATTCTACAGACATTGAACGTCTCGTACGTGAAAAAAGAAGAGCTAGAGGGGAATGGCAACAGCACAGATCATCACAAAATAAAATCAGATTTAAAGAGTGCACTAAACGACTCCAAGCGTTGCTTGCGTCTGAAAAAACTGCATCTCTTAAAAATTATCTGAAAGGTCTTGATGTCACACCAGCGTCTAATTACTCTTTGTAGCGCGCTGCTAGAAAGCTTAAAACACCCATTGAGTATAAGCCACCTCTACGCACATCTACCGGAAGTTGGGCAAGAAGCGATACTGAAAAAGGTAAAATATTTGCTGAGCACTTAAAATCCCTTTTTACGCCAAACATATATACTGGTGTTGCTGATTTGCCGAATGTAGTCGCTCTACCCCCTCAACACATAAAGTTTAAGACGCGTGATTTACAAAAATTAATTGCCGAACTCAACCCGAAGAAAGCTCCGGGTATTGATGGAATTAGTAACCAGATGCTTATGAACTTGCCTGGTATTGCAATGAGAATCCTATTATTCATATTTAATGCCATTTTACGACTGGAGTATTATCCACACAGCTGGAAGCTTGCCAAGGTTAAAATGATTCCAAAGCCGGGCAAAGATCTAACCAAGGCTGAGTCATATATGCCAATAAGTTTACTATCAACTATGTCAAAGCTTTTCGAAAAACTGCTCAAAACAAAATTGTCCCCAATTCTAATTAGTAGTGGGTGCATACCAGACCATCAATTTGGTTTTAGAAGTCAGCATAGCACCATTGAACAAACTCACAGACTGGTTCAATTTATAAGAAGAACTTTTGAGGAAAAAAAGTATTGTTCTGCGCTCTTCATTGACGTTTCCCAGGCATTTGATAAAGTGTGGCATGAAGGCCTAATTTTAAAATTGAAGACTTACTTACCAATAAACATTTTAAATATTTTGGAAAGTTACATTATTTCCCGTAAGTTCACTGTTGTGGAAGGAGACTTTACGAGTACGCCTGAAACTATTTCATCCGGTGTGCCACAGGGGAGCATACTGGGACCAGTTTTATACTAGATTTATACTTGTGATATGCCTGTGAGCAGTAGTATCCATACTTCAACATTTGCCGACGATACAGCCTGCCTTAGTATGCACGAAAACCCTGATGAGGCATCCCGCAAAGTCCAGGAACACATTAGCCAGATGGAGCTTTGGTTAAACTTATGGAGAATTAAAGTCAATGAACAAAAGTGTGTCCATATAACGTTCACCCTAAGAAGAGATACTTGCTCCCCCATTCGGATTAACAATCAAGTTGTTCCTCAACATTCACATGTGAAATATCTTGGTTTACACCTTGATCGACGACTTACATGGAAACATCACATTGACTCTAAGTTAACTCAAATGAAAATTAAATTAACTCAGGTACATTGGCTGATTGGTAGATATTCAACACTTAGCCTAGACTGCAAACTTTTAATATACAAGTCGCTTTTAAAGCAAATATGGTGTTACGGAATTCAACTATGGGGCACTGCTTCAGCTTCAAATGTAGAGAAAATTCAACGAAGGCAAAATAAAATTTTACGCATGATAACATCGGCTCCATGGTACATCAAAAATTCAAATATACATCGCGATTTGGATATGCCACTAGTGACTGAAGAAATTGTAAAATACGCAGGCAAATATCTAACAAAACTCGAGTCACATCCTAATCCGCTTGCTCGTAATATTTTGAACTTTACTGGGCACATCCGCTTAAAAAAGAGAGATACATGGGCTCTAATATTCAACACTCTAGATGATGAAGCTGCTTGAAAACACTTTTTTCTTTTTGTTGCTTATCACTACTTATGTATTATTAATAACTATCACTAAGCTTATGTCCGACATTGGTCGGGCCTAATAATTTTTATATAGATTTAAGATTTGAATACTTATTGTTAGTTCATATTTGAAGATACAATAAATAAAAAAAAACATGCATTAAAAAAAAAAAAAACCTTGGTCATCCTTGGTGATAGTGGCATTCCAAGTAATGTGCTCTTATTTTTTAGATATTTGTGATTTTCGTCAGATTCTTCCAGTCATTCCCCAATCAACTGTTGCTGATGAATTAAATGCATACCTAAAATCATCGAATTTGTGGCAGTATGTAAAGACACTCCAATTAACAATTAACATGCGAGTATTTTTGCAACAAGATGAAACTGGAAATGTGTTTGCGAAGCAGTTGTTAGACATTGGAAATAACAAAGTTGCATTGGACAACACGGCCCGATTCATCACATTGCCAACAGATTTCTGTCACATCACAGACTCAAAAGAGGAGGTCATTCAGCGTGTTATCCCAGATATAGCGCAAAAGTTAAATAACCATAATTGGCTGTGTGAACGAGAAATATTGGCGGTGAAAAATAAAGATGTCGAGTATCTCAATGCGACTATTCAGAATTTTCTTCCAGGACAGTTGGTTTCCTTCAAATCAGTCGACACCGTTATGAACCAGGATGACGTAGTCAACTATCCCACGGAGTTTTTAAATTCACTGGAATTGACTGGATTACCACCTCACAATTTGCAGTTAAAAGTTGGATCAGTTGTCATCATGCTGCGTAACATTAATCAACCTCGACTGTGCAATGGAACAAGACATTGAGGCAACAATCATAAAAGGAAAATACAAAGGAGAGGATGTATTGATCCCGCGGATACCGTTGATTCCAACAGATTTACCATTCGATTTTAAATGCTTACAATTTCCAATACGTCTGGCCTTTACGATGACCATAAATAAATCGCAAGGACAGTCGTTAGAAGTTTGCGGAATCAGCTTGGAGTTTCCCTATTTCGCGCATCGACAAGTATACGTCGCGCGTTCGCGCGTCGGAAAATCGTCTTCTTTGTGTATTTACGAACCAGAAAACAAAACAAGAAATATAGTCTATGAGAAAGCTTTAAATTTATTAATAGACTGTATCATAACAGTGTGTGTCTGTCATATCAAATTTAAACCTCATAAATACCCAGTATTTCAAGAAAACTCTGTTTTGTAAGTAAGCAACATTATGTGTCGAAAATAATAATACAAGTTCATGCTTCATTAAAAAAATGCCATTTTATTAAATACGGATTCGTTTTGTTATACCCTTTACCACAAAAATGGTAAAGGGTATATATAGGTTTGTTTATTTTAAGATTATTTTATACAAAAGCTTAGGTCTTTTATTTATCAACTGAGTCAGTACGAAGTCTGGCGGGTCAGCTAGTATGTAATAAAAATAATATTTGGTAGATATAAGACTGCAATAAGGTACTCCAGTGGCCATCTATGCTTGGTTGAGGAGGAGTTTTTATTTGCTCCTTGCCGCGAAGTCGGACCACACCATTTTTAATTCGTACTTCGACCTTTGGCCTTCCGGAGGGGTAGATCGTCCAGCTGTGTAGCTTACTCTGAATGGTTGGTGGTCTGATGATGATGACCCTAAATGGATCGGGTATGGACTCGTCATTATGCGTCAGGTTGAGCACGTTATTACGGAAGTCTTCTTCATCTGTCTGTTGAGGCGAAGCGGCTGGTGGCTGGGGCGATTGTTCTACAGGTGTCGGTGAAGTGTGGGTGATGGTATGCACAGGGTGGAACAGGGTGACCTCTTTTGGTTGGGCGATTAATGAATTTTCCGCCCCTTTGATTTTTTGTCTAGCTTCTGGTGGTGGTAGGAATGGCGGTATATGTCTCGGCATGGCAGTCTGCCTTAGGTGGTCCCGTATTTTGCCAGGGGCGATCTGTCGAGTCGGTCGGCGTTCCATTCTTGATTGGTTCTGAAAATAAATAATAAAAAAAGTTTTGGTTTGTTTTCATGTATGGAAAACTGCGGCAAGTGTATTTGTCGGTCGTGGTAGGCCTTCAAATCCTGTACATGAACGGTGTGCCTTGCCCGTTGTTGTGGTCACAACGTAAATGTTAGTTGAGACTTTGTTTTGTACGATATACGGGCCGGAGTATTTGGGGGCGAGCTTGCTTGCGAAGTGATCAGTGGTAGAGGAGAGTACGTGCTCTCTTTTGTATATTTTTGCACCAATTTCCGGACTCCATTCTCGACGGCGGTCATAATAGGCCCTGTTTTGTAAACCGAATAGATTTGAAATCGAACGATTTTACAAAACTAACTCCGTTAAGAGAAATATTTTTTCAGACGTTTTGTAATTTGTCCATTATATAGATTCTCAAATATCATATCTGAAAAAAAATTATCGTGTATGATTTTCAACACGTCTGCAGGACCTTTATTAATATTTTGAAAACGAGAAATTTACTCGGATTCGGTTTACAGAACAGGGCCGAATATTTTTTTTGCATTCTGGTGGATTACTCCATGACTTTTACGATAATCTGATACACGTTTGGCACGGGTGGTGATTGAGTATCTTCGTTGGGTATATTCCCCTCCCTATATATTTGGTTCGGGGGGTGACAAGTTGCGGCCGAATAGTACATGTGCCGGGCCAAATGCTATTTCTGCTAATGAAGTGTCCCACCTGCGGTGGTTTCCTTACGTATCTTGCGCCTTTAAGGTCTTGATGACTCTGTTGATACGTTCCGTGGGGTTCTTTTGCGGGGTATAAAGAGCAGTGAGTGTGTGTTCGATGCCATGCTCTTTTAGAAAAGCACCTATTGCCTTTCCCACAAATTGGGACCCGTTGTCATATATGATCATCTTAGGGCATTCATAGCGAAATACTACCCTTTCTCGGAATACGGTAACAATAGAAGGGGCGGTAGCCGCTCTAAGAGCTACTAGTTCAACCAATTTGCTAAATTTATCGTATATTACCAACAACCATCTTCGCCCTGATGATGATCGAGGGAGCGGGCCGACAAATTCGAGGCAGATTACCTCCCACGCGTGACTCACACATGAATCACGCGTGACTCACGGATGATCGTGATTAAGTTTATAATTAATCACGCGTGAGTGCGTGAGCGTGACTTTAAAAAAATTCCTCGCGCGTGATCGTGCGTGAGCTATTTTTAATAATCACGCACGAATTCTCACGCTCTCACGAGATATCATTCCTGCATAGGTATCAATATACTATACCATTTTGCACATCCTACGATGCAAGACCATTTGCACAAGATTGTGTATTGGGCTATTGTTATAATTTTTTTAGGCTTAGTAAACTGGCTCATATGAAATTCAAATATACCAATGTAGAAAAATAAAATTATTTTAATATATTTTTTATGGTACACAACTATATTTTCCCTAAATTCTGACTTTTTTTCAGAAAAACTTCGCGTACATCCGCATTTATGAAGAGGCACTCTTAAATTGTAGTTTAAAATGTTTAAAATTATCTACGTAATAAAATCTGATAGTTGAAACTTTCAAAATTTACCGTCACAACTTTTTATAACCGCTTAAACACAAAAAATATTTTTAAAATTTACCCTACATTCAGCAATGTCCTAATTGCTGAATGTAGGGTACATGTCCAAAATACAAAATAATTGGTTCTAAGCACATTATTAATGTATTGTTCTTAACGCTATGTAATTAAAAAACTAAAAATGTATTAAACAAAGTTTTTTGCAAAACTGAAAATAATGAAGAACTTAAAAAACACATGCCTTTTTCAGGGAAATTTAATATTTGGATTTGTTAGCCTTTTCACGATTTCACGAATGGATATGTTAGTAAATTTTTTTTCCTATATTTATTTAAAATTTTGTAAAAAATTTAACTTAAAATCCAACAATGAACTAAAAAGTAATAGGTGAAATACTGAAAAACGTCAAGGGAAAAAAATTTCTTTGTCTTAAGTAAAATATCTTATGAGAGATACGGAAACACATCTCAGGAAATTATTTCTTAAGAATTTCAAGTTTATGTCAACATGCTTTATCCAGTAAAAATCGAATAATTTTTAAACAAGTTACAAGCTTCAGAAGTTTTTTGAGTACCAGGTAGTCAACTTTGGGCATGACATGTGTGATAAAGCCTTATGCTTTATTTAAGGAGTTTCATATAATTCCAATCAGTAGTTTAGAAGTTCCAGATTTATTGCCATTTAATTTGTAAAAGTCCCCACTGTGCAATGTAAATTTTACATATACACGTGCCTACATACATATATACATATGTAAGTGTAAAAACCTATATTTCAACCCAAAAAAAGATACAAATTGGATTATGTACATATATACTTTTTCCGTGAGGGTGCGTGATCGTGATAAGTTGTAAACCACTCGTACGTGATTAAGAATATTTTATTCGTGAGCGTGCGTGATCGTGAAAATTTTCAATATCATTCGTGCGTGAAAGTGCGTGAGTAAAATATTTTTCTGCGTGAGCGTGCGTGTCGTGAGTCAAAAAACGCTCACGTGCACATCTCTAATTACAACAAATGACCACCAGCCCGTTTTTGCGGCGTTGTTCTTGTTTGAAGCGGTTGCAAGTTGTACAATATCGGACATACTTTCGTATGCATTCACTCACCATCACTGGCCAGTAGTAAAATTCTTGAGCCCTCCGTACTGTTTTAAACATACCGAGATGGACGGCGGTAGGAGCATCATGAGTATTGGTTAGTACTCGGTTGACGTGTTCCGGGGCCACACATAATTTCCATTCTGGTGAGTTTGCCGTTGCAGAAGGTTTGACAATAGGGATTGGTAAATCGATTTCGATTCTAATCGAAAACCGATTTTATGATAAAAAAAAACTCGATTTTTTGTAATCGATCTTACATCTACGATTTTATGCTGAAATCGATTATTGGGCTATAAAAATCGATTTTTTTATTATGTCAAAATTTTGGCAATTTTTTTAAGTACTAATCTGAGTGAAGAAGATTGGTTTGATAACTAATATTATTCATCTTTATTCCGTAACTTTTTGTCGACATCAATGCCAAAACAATATCCAAAATAGGATATTTACTTTACAGGCTTACTTTCTCTAAAGGCTGAAAAATAGCAATCGGTTAAAAATAAATAATTATTGAGAAAAAATAGTATTTAAGTGTCTTATTTTGACATTGCCTGATGTTGATGTTATCAAGAACAAGTAAAGGTGATTAGTATGAAACATTAAAACTAATAATCTTTAGTAATAATTTCTGACACTAACTACATATAATAATTCGTAATGTTTTGAAATCTATTTTATATAATATAAAAAATTGCTAAAATAAAGCAAGTTTACGTATAATTTTAATTGAAAACACCGCTTTACTGCCGTATCCAGAAAAAATAATTTAGGCTTACAAAAGGTTTACGAAAAAAATTTTGTATGGAAATTTGTTTGTTAAACTTTTAGTAAACCTAAGTTATATTTTTCTGAATATCAAACATGGACATTTTCAACAAGCTGACTTTCAACAGGTGACTTGATCGAAACTATAATCCGCAATTTTAAAAAGGACTCAGCTACCAGGAAAACTGTTGTTTATTATGAGGAACGACTCAAAAGCCTAGATAGCGCTTGGTCGGAATTTGAGACCACGGACAGCAAAATCCGTTGCCTCGATCAAATTCCGTTAGACCACGACTACTTTGCTAAAGATTACTACAAAAACATCTCAGAGCTTGTCGACAAATACAAGGATATTTTTGAAACAGCTATGATAAAATCATCTACAGGGGAGGCAGTTCAACAACCAATCGCAGACAAACCCACACCAATAATCAAACTCGCTGGTGAGGTAGGATGTACGACACCTGCAACTATCGCTTTAATAAGAAGGCAAAATGTAATGATGGGGTCTCTACAGCGATTTCTCACAATGGATCCGATAGCCGAAAATATGAAGCTGAAAGAAAAGTTGTGGGACCAAATCCAGAACCTACATTTTACAATATGGGAAACCAGTCAGGATCCGGTTCAAGAAGGATACAACATGACTGCATACACTACCTTAGAAGCGAAGATATTTGAAAATTTTAAGAAGGCTTCCCAAGTGGCTCCCAAACCACCGACCGATAACAATTCCCAGGTTTGACGGCGACTACCTCAAATGGAGGACCTTCTATGATATATTTCTGCAACTTGTAGGCAATCAGCGGATTCCTGCAGTCCAAAAAATGTGGTACCTGAAGGCTAATGTAGCAGGTGAAGCTGAAAGGCTCATAAGCCACCTTTCAGCAACTGCAGAAAATTATGAGACAGCCTGGCAAATGCTAAAAGAGCGATACGAGAATAGGCGAATTCTGGTCGCATCATTAATACAGCAGCTGATCGAACAACCTTCAGTCGGACCAACAATTGTATCAATCAAGCAACTGCATGATACTCAGGAATGTTTACATGCGCTGGAAAATCTTGGAATTGACATTACATCCTGGGACCCGATTGCACCTTCTCGTAAAGAAACTGGATCGAAACACTCACAACCAATATGAAAGATCAATCACAAATCCAAAACAGCTACAGAAAATCAAACACTTCCTAGCTTTTCTGGAGACTCGATTTCAATCAATGGAGGCAATGGGCCAAAAAGAAAGACCATCTTCAAAGGTATGTGCAACAGCTGCACCATCTAAATCAATTGATCCTTCGTGCTTGTTTTGTAAAATAGGTCCTCACCAGCTATATCTTTGCCAACGATTTCAACAACTCAAACCATACGAGTGCCTAAACTTCATCCAAAAACAAAAATTATGTGTAAATTGCCTGAAATCTGGTAACTCTTCAAAACCATGTACCTCAAGGGGTTGCACAAAATGCAACAAGAAACATAACTCGCTATTGCATCTAGAAAACAAGAACTACCCGTCAAAACCATTAAATGAAGAACAACCACAGGCAGCGTCATCTTCTGCAACAACTATTGTAGAAGCTATGACTTCTCCTGCAACACCAGGGTGCTCAACCAAATCAAAAGCTACTTCTTTAACCACAGCAAGTCAACAGTCGTCATCAGCTGTGATTCTTGGCACTGCAGTAGTTAAAATCAAAACTGATTCATCAGATATTGAATGCCGCGCATTACTTGACGCAGGACCCCAGGTAAAATGTATCACTGAGCGTCTAGTGAAATGACTTGGTATTCCAATGCATCCGTCATTGGCAAACATTAGTGGGATCGGAAGCACCACCACTAAAACACAGCACCGAGTTAACATAGCATTGCATTCTCGAATCAATGGATTCACAACACAACTCGAAGCATTTGTACTTCCGCGTATTATTTCTTCCCAGCCGGTACGATTCATCAACATAAATGACTGGCCATTATCCAAAAACTTGGTACTAGCTGATCCACATTTCAACCGACCGTACAAAATCGACATTTTGTTGGGCAAAGAACACTTTCTTCAACTACTTTCAGTTGAACAAATCGAGTTATCTCCACAATTACCAACCCTCCAGAATACTGTGCTTGGATGGATAATTTCTGGAAAAATAGAAGTAAAAAATCTCACACAGCTTATATACGGAGTATCCACAACTAATGATAACCTTGAAGCTTCCATTGCAAGACTGTGGAAACTGGATGAAGTTAAGTCAACTGAAAGGGCACTGTCACTAGCAGAAAGAATATGTGAAGAGTTTTTTGTACATCATACAACGCGGAACAATGAAAATCGGTTTGTTGTAAAGATCCCGTTCCAACAAGATCCTGAAATCCTCGGTGACTCTTACAAAATCACTCTAAATCGTTTCTTGTCATTAGAACACCGACTGCAGAAAAATCCCAAATTGAGGAGTCAATATCAGAAATTCATGGATGAATACGAAAATATGAAACACATGACGAAGATATCACCAACTTCTATTCGTTCACCAAACTATTTCATCCCACATCATTGCGTTCTAAAACCGGACAGCTCCACAACCAAATTGAGGGTAGTATTCGATGCTCCAGCCAAAACAACATCAGGGCACTCTTTAAATGATTTGATGTATACAGGACCAATAGTACAAAGCGAATTGTTTTAAATTTTATTAAGGTTTCGACTTCCCAAGTTCGTATTCTCCACAGATGTAGAAAAGATGTATCGGCAAGTTTTGGTTTCTCCTGAGGACCGCCGTTTTCAAATGATAATTTGTCGGACAGATGCTTCAGAACCACTCTCATACTATCATCTGAATACTGTAACATATGGAACAAGAGCAGGTCCCTATTTAGCAACCAAATGCCTGCAAGAGTTGGCAAAGGAAAGTGCCAGACAGTATCCTCTGGCATCACAATTTCTAAAAGAAAACTTCTACGTAGATGATGGACTAGGCGGAAGCGATAACTTATACACCGCAATTCAGGTGCAAGAACAACTTCAGAAGATCATGAAGCAAACCGGCTTCAATTTGCGAAAATGGTGTGCCAATCATCCCCAGTTGCTCAAACATGTTCCAAAAGATGATCTGGAACTGAATTTGGAGTTTGAGAGCAGCAAATCAGATTCCATCAGTACACTAGGACTCACGTGGCTGCCGAAAGAAGATCAACTAAGCATAAAGGTGAATATTACTGATAATAAAAGAGTAATTAAACGGACTGTGACATTGGATCTCGCGAGAAATTTTGATCCATTGGGTCTTCTGTCTCCTATCACTGTCACTGCAAAAATATTTATACAAGAGTTGTGGAAGCTAAAACTCGATTGGGATCAAGCTCTACCCGAGTCCATGCATACCAAGTGGATTACTTGAAACGCTAAAAATATCAAGACACATTTTCAAAGGTGGAATCACAGAATCTGTACAATTGCACACATTTACATATGCATCAGAAAAGGCTTACGGTGCAGTGGCTTATCTTCGATCTACCATGAAACATGGAACAGTCATGTCACAAATCCTTTGTGCGAAATCCCGAGTAGCCCCAATCAAAGTTCAATCCATTTCATGATTGGAGCTATGCGCAGCTGTACTTGGAGCACAACTAGCTACAAGAATAATAGCTGATCTTCAGTTTACAAGCCAAGTTTGGTTGTGGACTGATTCGGAAATTGTGCTGTCTTGGATAAACTCATCAGCATCTCTCAACACCTTTGTTGCCAATAGAATTTCAACCATCCTCGAAAACACTAGACCAGAACAATGGCGGCACGTCAGCACAAAATGTAATCCAGCAGACATATTATCTCGAGGAATTGCACCCAGGCACCTGAAAGATTGCTCTTTATGGTTCTATTGTCCCATATTTTTATACGGCCAAGAAACAGCTTGGCCACCTAAATTCAGGCCGAACCTTGCCCATCTAACCAATTTAGAGAGAAAAGAAAAGCAAGCATTAGTGATGAGTTCAACAGAACCCGATTTCATCTATAAAATAAATCATAAGAATTCATTCTGGTGTCTTCAACACATTGTTGGATACATTTCACGATTTGTAAACAATACCAAACGGAATGGCTCTAGACAACATCAAAAATCCCTATCGACAAAGGAACTACAAAATGCACTAATGTTAATCATCAAGCAAATACAGGCATCAGATTTCAAAGAAGAAATTCAACAGCTTGCTAAATACAAAGTATTGCGAGGAACCAGCAATTTGTCGAACCTTTCACCATTTTTGGACGCTGAAGGTTTGATACGTGTGGGAGGTCGACTGGAAGTCTCATCATTGGAATACGATTCCAAACATCAGCTGCTTCTTCCTTACAATGATCTAATCGCTAAGCTGATATTTGACATGATACATAAAGACAACAAGCATTGTGGTGCTCAAACTCTCTTAGGAATAGTAAGACGATTTTGGCCAATAAAGGGTAAGATCATGGCAAGAGCGGCGATTCACCGCTGCACAATACGAAGTTAGGCCAAGCCCGCCCTATTTCACCAAATTATGGGCAACCTGCCCTCCACACGGGTAACACGAGCTAGGCCGTTCATTAATTCTGGAGTAGACTACTGTGGTCCAATGACAGTTCACTACAAGGTGAGAGGAAAACGGCCACACAACGCGTATATTGCTATATTTTGTTGCTTCTCTACGAAGGCAGTACATTTAGAGCTGGTAAGCGATCTAACCACTGACGCATTTATAGGAGCCATCAAACGGTTCGTTGGCCGACGAGGACATTGCCAAAACCTATATAGCGATAATGCAACGAACTTTGTAGGGGCAAAAAATATATTGTCTGAACTAATACCCGCAATTTATACAAGCGAAGCAAAAGAAGCAATTGAAAATGCATGAAGCAAAAAGAATATACAATTCAGGTTCATACCACCTCGAGCACCTTATTTTGGAAGCCTTTGGGAGGCGGCAGTAAAATATGCAAAACACCTTTTAACCAGGAGCTTAACTAGTGCTTCCTTAACTTACGAAGAACTAGAAACACTGGTTATCGAAATAGAAGCGATTCTCAACTCCAGACCTATTTCACCCATGTCAAACGACCCCAATGACTTCGGTGCGTTAACTCCAGGACATTTCCTGATTAGTGAACCACTAACGGCACAAGTAGATGCACAGCCCACATGATCGAAAACAAACTTGGCAACTCGATGGAAACTAGTGTCCTTTCTCAAACACAACTTCTGGGAAAGGTGGTCACGGGACTATCTGAACGAATTGCAATATCGCAGTAAATGGAAGGAGCAATCAAAATCTCTAAAACCCGGAACCATCGTAATTCTTAAGGAAGATAATTGCCCCGTAATGAAATGGCCTTTAGGACGCGTGATAAAAATCTATAAGGGGGAAGACAACATAGTTAGAGTGGCAGACGTCAAGACCGTTTCAGGAGTCCTTAAAAGATCGGTCCATTACCTGGCACCACTCCCTAAGGCCAGTCTAGAAGAAACAGAAAACGACAACAAACCGAATGATGAAATCAATGAAATCGACAACAAGGATGAAATCACTGAGCCGAAGAGCAAACGTCTAAAATTACTCGGAAATAATTTAGGCATCACACTGTTGACACTAATGCTCATACTCTCAATTATTTTGGGAGCACCAATTGATAATGAGCGCTTCGGTTCCCAGTTGGGTATTCATTTCGAAGAAGTAGGCTCAACATATATATCTGCAAGTTAGTGGAATCTGGTCGTTTACTATGACTTTTCTGCTTGCTGGGCTGACACAGCGTTTTTAGGAAATGGAACGAGCTCCTTGAGTCGACTGTGTGCGAATATGTAATACAATGCATCGTGTTGTAGTACAATTGAACATCTTCGACATGTTGAAGCGGATTTGAGACTTGATAATAAATTACTGTACAAGCCACGTCAAAAACGAGGTGCTGTCGACTTCATCGGAAATGTTGCTCATTCATTGTTTGGGATACTAGACTCTGAATATGCAGAAAAAATGTCAACAACAATAACTAAACTACAAGAAAATGATTCATATATGCTTCGCATCATAAAAGACCACACCTCCGTTATTAATTCAACCATGAACATTGTCAAAGAAAGTCTAACAGACACTAAGTTTAAATTTGACCATCTTCTGTTAAAACTAAATGAAATCGCGAAAACTGAAGAGACACTAGCAGAGGAAATAACACAAATTAAGCTTGCACACATGTTCAGTATGGCTGTGACAAAACTCTCACTCATTGCAAACTATCTGCAACGAATGCAAACTTGCATTCTGGACGCATTGACCGACACTCATCATGGGAAAATTAATCCATTTCTGTTGACTCCAATTCAACTGGAAATTGAAATACAAAAAATTCGGGCACATATGCCACAGTCATTGGAGTTACCGGTTCCTGAAGATGACTTGCTTGAATTTTACAAACTTATGAAAATAAAAGTCGGTCTCACTCAGGAACATGTAGTGTTCAGCATAAATCTACCATTAATAGGCCATGAGAAGTTTAAGCTTTACAACCTAATTCACGTTCCGACCCCCATAAGCAACACTATGCTGGTCATAGACACATGTAGTCCGACAATAGCAATAAACTCATTTCAACGGCACTACTTTCCATTAAAATAAACACAACTGAAAGACTGTGACGTAATTGGCAAAGAGGTATTTATATGCTACGATGTGCAACTCCAATATAACTTTAGTGCAGAAATGTGCTTTTGTCAAATCAACTTATTCAACAATATCACCGTACCACATTGCATGTTGAGGAAGCTTCCAACTAATGTAAACTGGACACCCCTAACTCATAAAAACAAATGGATATATTCATCACGAGCCTCTACACATGTCACAGCGGTTTGTGGAAAAGAAATTATACCAATAAGTCTACTAGGGTCCGGCTTGTTAACTATCAATCCAGAATGCATCCTTAAATATGATTTTATCCAAATGTCCGGCCAGCAATCAATCGTAACTAAAACTGTCTCCTCTTGCCTTGGCAACATATCAGAACTAGCATATCAACCCCTGCTGCATATCAACCATATCAACAAAACCAACCAGTTCTTTGTGCCAGACGAAATAGCAGTACAGCTCATCAAATTAACATCCTTACAACAGAAATTAGAGGCTATGAACAGCTCACAATTCCAAATTCCTCATCCATCAAACCATGAGAGAACTGTTTCATATGTAGCACTAATCATCAGCGCGGTGGCGATCATATGGATCATAGTCAGAGCTATAAAACGCAAGAAATCTAACATCGCTCAAATCACAGAAAGATCACAATCCTCTGGGTGTAACCCACAACCAGCAACAACACCTTCTCCAGCTCCACGACAGAAGTTCAGCGTACATGTTTGAAAACATATTAATAAATTTAATATTTTTATTGTATACTTATTTTATATTTTAATTAGTTTTGCATAACTATAAGGTCATTGCCTTTATTGTAAAAACAAACCAATAGTTTATTTTTATTTTTAACTATAAAACCAAGTAGTAAGCACTTTATTAATGACATAATTGTAGTTAGCTGTTGAGCATAGCCTCAACGGGGGGTGCATGTTCATACTTTCACAAACAAAAACAACACTGACCTATATTTTAAACTACACTTCTCCTGTAGTTCATTGCACCTCATAATTAAACAAAAAGAAATAAGACACTGTTTATAATTACTCTGCATAAGAATATCAAAATTGGGTCATAAATAATTGCAAACTTGCAATCATGCATAAATGGTTGTTTTTTGTACAATGAACTTGTACTTAAGCAATACACTTAATAAAGCAAAATTTTATGACCTCAATATAATTAAGCAATACAATTAGTAGTAGAAAATTTTAATTACATATCAATAAGTTAGTATATAAGAAAAAAAGTTAAATAAAACATTTGTTCAATTACATTTTGAAAAGAAAACAAAAGTTGTTTGTACCCAAAAGTGATTTAACCATCTCCACGCAATCAAGTTTCAAGTGCTTGAGTTGCATCAATAAATCTTCCTGGTGAATCGCCTTGAAGATAATCCAAACTGAATTAAACAGCGTGGGTAGTATCGTTGTTGGATTGGTCGATCGTGCTTCATCCTGATGACATGCTCGCTTATATTGCATGGCTCCTTTATTGCCTCGAAGGATAGCTGTGCCTCCGTTAAAAGAGATTCCAGTTCTTCCTTCTGGGTCTCAGTAAGGAAATCTCTTTTTGTGATGGCGAGCGCTGTTTGTTGCATGCTTGGCATACTGCTGTGTGTTTTTATGTGTCGGCCATCAATGAGCAACACTGCGTTCCTTCTCCGTAGGAAGTCCATTGGCTCAGACTAGCTATCTAGCGCTGAATTTAGCAGCCGGGTAGCGGATCAATGCAGCTTGATGGTGAGTGGGTAGACTTGAACGCTATTGACAATTGAGCTGTCAGCAAATTGTATAGTGCGACGATATGCCAACGGTTTGATTCTGTGAGAATCGAGCATTTGTCTGATTTCCAGACTCACATAGGTCAATGTTGATCCGGTGTCTACGAGAGCTCGTACGGGAGTATTACAGAGTGTTACAGTGAGGTAATAACGCTCACCAAGTGACATTATGTCATCTTGCCCGCATCGTGAACAAGTCTTATGCAGTCGCCCCTTTCTGTACAATTCCTGCTGGTATGTCCCGGTCGTTTGCAGTGCCAACAATGAGTTCTGCTGTGGTACGATTCAGTGGGGGCGGATGAATTTATGTAGTGGCTCTGAGGTGGCCTGTTTAGCCTTGCTTCTTCTCTCTTGATGAGTTCGTATTCGTCGTCGAGCTTCATCAACTCGTCCAGGGTGGAAAAGTCGTTCCGTCGTACACAGAGCTTATATTCGCATCTTAGGCCATCATAAATCCGCTCGGTGTGGTCGCGATTCTTAAATTCAGGGTGTTGCAAACTAAGGAGCTGTAAGGACATAATGTAGTCCTTAGCTCGTTCCCTAGGGCCCTGCTTTCGATGGTAGATTGCCTCCTCCAGCTGAGCGAGGTATCGCCTGGGCAAAAATAAACGTGTAGCATGCTGCTTAAATTGCTCCCATGTGGAAAATTCTTCCCTCTTAATTCGGTACCACTGTAGCGCCCTATCTTTCAAGATTTCTAACAAGGAGAAGAGCAAGCGGCTGCGCTGAAATCCATAGCACTCAGCTTATTCCTCCAAGCGCCCTATAAATTCTATTAAGTTCTCCCTACCATCGTACGTCAGGTTCCATCTTCGGATGGTGGTCATTACCTCGACGTCGCTGGGGGCATTAGGATTGGCTTCCTGCTGTCTTGCGGGCGTAATTTGCTGTCCGGTGATTGATTGTTGCTCTTCACAGATGACTTCTTCCTCTAAAGACCGGAGAATGTTTTCTGAGAAGGCATGCTGACGTGTACGTCGTATAAGATCGGTCAGCTGTTCTCGAACTTGATTCACTGTTGCCCTTTCGGTAATTGGAATACCATTCTGCTGACATACCTCTGCTAGTTTTTCCTTTCATAGCGTGTAGACCCAATTGAGGGAATCCGTTTGTAGTGAAGTTTCATTGCTTTGTATTGGACTCGACTCGGTGACGTTGATGGCTGTATTTGAGGTTTTACCACAGGATGCGTTTTTCGAATCGAGTCCCTGCTCGGGAGCCACTGTAACGTGGTTTACTTTTCCAGCTGGGGTATGACTCAGCCTGTCCAGGTTCGAACTCAATGTAGCGTGGTTTGATTATCACTATAACCAGCAGTGTATAGTAAACATTAAAATCAACTTGACCGCAACATACATAACATCTAATTGCATTGAAAGCATTTTTGTGCACTGGACATTTGACACTCATGCATTCGGGCAAATACCGCTGCATGAAGTGTTAGATAAACGCATTGACAGACTGCAACGTAAATATGTATTTTGTTCAACGGCCATTTGACACTCGCAAGTCTGATCAAAGGCCGCAGCATAAAGCATTTGAATAAATCATATTTAATAATAATATGTGTTTGCAAAATCTACGTTTTACAAGCTACTTATAAGACACACGCCGCACGTCTACCGTTAGAAACTAAAAGAAACATTTTGCTTGGTAAGCATATACCTTCTCTTTTCCCTCTTAAGTTAAGATATGTTAAGCATTATTCTCATAGTTAGTATGTAAGCAGATGTAATTTAGTTTTAGATTCTTAATAATCATTAAACAACATACCTAAGAGCTCCTAGCTGAGCTCAGGAAAATTAATTTAAACCTTTTTTATTCAACCCAAATAAACAAAGATTACATGGCGATTCTGTCACTCTAGCTACTGTTGCGAAATTTTAAATCGCACTAGCAAAAAAAGAAGTAATCCTTTTTAAATACCTGACAGATAAGCCGATAATCTGTCAGAAGAGAGGGAAGTCCGCCTGGCCAAAAGGCATATAATGTGGGAAAACCAGGCCACTAATCACAATTGAGGAATATAAAAGGCGGAGAGAAACAACTACTTCAGCAACACCTGATCTTAATGTTTTATACCAGCATCCCAACAACATTGATATGTTACAGCAAATGCATGCCCAACAACAAAAATAAGTAACATCATATGCAATCCAGCATATTGAAGGCATAAGCGAAGCAACAAAATAAGTATATAAAAAAACACTAAAAATTAATAAAGAAGTCTTGCCCACCCTCCGGTCGAAGCGCGCAGTGGTGTCCACACTTGTAACACGAGCTAGGCCGTTCATTAATTCTGGAGTAGACTACTGTGGTCCAATGACAGTTCACTACAAGGTGAGAGGAAAACGGCCACACAACGCGTATATTGCTATATTTTGTTGCTTCTCTACGAAGGCAGTACATTTAGAGCTGGTAAGCGATCTAACCACTGACGCATTTATAGGAGCCATCAAACGGTTCGTTGGCCGACGAGGACATTGCCAAAACCTATATAGCGATAATGCAACGAACTTTGTACGGGCAAAAAATATATTGTCTGAACTAATACCCGCAATTTATACAATCGAAGCAAAAGCAATTGAAAATGCATGAAGCAAAAAGAATATACAATTCAGGTTCATACCACCTCGAGCACCTTATTTTGGAAGCCTTTGGGAGGCGGCAGTAAAATATGCAAAACACCTTTTAACCAGGAGCTTAACTAGTGCTTCCTTAACTTACGAAGAACTAGAAACACTGGTTATCGAAATAGAAGCGATTCTCAACTCCAGACCTATTTCACCCATGTCAAACGACCCCAATGACTTCGGTGCGTTAACTCCAGGAAATTTCCTGATTAGTGAACCACTAACGGCACAAGTAGATGCACAGCCCACATGATCGAAAACAAACTTGGCAACTCGATGGAAACTAGTGTCCTTTCTCAAACACAACTTCTGGGAAAGGTGGTCACGGGACTATCTGAACGAATTGCAATATCGCAGTAAATGGAAGGAGCAATCAAAATCTCTAAAACCCGGAACCATCGTAATTCTTAAGGAAGATAATTGCCCCGTAATGAAATGGCCTTTAGGACGCGTGATTAAAATCTATAAGGGGGAGACAACATAGTTAGAGTGGCAGACGTCAAAACCGTTTCAGGAGTCCTTAAAAGATCGGTCCATTACCTGGCACCACTCCCTAAGGCCAGTCTAGAAGAAACAGAAAACGACAACAAACCGAATGATGAAATCAATGAAATCGACAACAAGGATGAAATCACTGAGCCGAAGAGCAAACGTCTAAAATTACTCGGAAATAATTTAGGCATCACACTGTTGACACTAATGCTCATACTCTCAATTATTTTGGGAGCACCAATTGATAATGAGCGCTTCGGTTCCCAGTTGGGTATTCATTTCGAAGAAGTAGGCTCAACATATATATCTGCAAGTTAGTGGAATCTGGTCGTTTACTATGACTTTTCTGCTTGCTGGGCTGACACAGCGTTTTTAGGAAATGGAACGAGCTCCTTGAGTCGACTGTGTGCGAAGATGTAATACAATCCATCGTGTTGTAGTACAATTGAACATCTTCGACATGTTGAAGCGGATTTGAGACTTGATAATAAATTACTGTACAAGCCACGTCAAAAACGAGGTGCTGTCGACTTCGTCGGAAATGTTGCTCATTCATTGTTTGGGATACTAGACTCTGAATATGCAGAAAAAATGTCAACAACAATAACTAAACTACAAGAAAATGATTCATATATGCTTCGCATCATAAAAGACCACACCTCCGTTATTAATTCAACCATGAACATTGTCAAAGAAAGTCTAACAGACACTAAGTTTAAATTTGACCATCTTCTGTTAAAACTAAATGAAATCGCGAAAACTGAAGAGACACTAGCAGAGGAAATAACACAAATTAAGCTTGCACACATGTTCAGTATGGGTGTGACAAAACTCTCATTCATTGCAAACTATCTGCAACGAATGCAAACTTGCATTCTGGACGCATTGACCGACACTCATCATGGGAAAATTAATCCATTTCTGTTGACTCCAATTCAACTGGAAATTGAAATACAAAAAATTCGGGCACATATGCCACAGTCATTGGAGTTACCGGTTCCTGAAGATGACTTGCTTGAATTTTACAAACTTATGAAAATAAAAGTCGGTCTCACTCAGGAACATGTAGTGTTCAGCATAAATCTACCATTAATAGGCCATGAGAAGTTTAAGCTTTACAACCTAATTCACGTTCCGACCCCCATAAGCAACACTATGCTGGTCATAGACACATGTAGTCCGACAATAGCAATAAACTCATTTCAACGGCACTACTTTCCATTAAAATAAACACAACTGAAAGACTGTGACGTAATTGGCAAAGAGGTATTTATATGCTACGATGTGCAACTCCAATATAACTTTAGTGCAGAAATGTGCTTTTGTCAAATCAACTTATTCAACAATATCACCGTACCACATTGCATGTTGAGGAAGCTTCCAACTAATGTAAACTGGACACCCCTAACTCATAAAAACAAATGGATATATTCATCACGAGCCTCTACACATGTCACAGCGGTTTGTGGAAAAGAAATTATACCAATAAGTCTACTAGGGTCCGGCTTGTTAACTATCAATCCAGAGTGCATCCTTAAATATGATTTCATCCAAATGTCCGGCCAGCAATCAATCGTAACTAAAACTGTCTCCTCTTGCCTTGGCAACATATCAGAACTAGCATATCAACCCCTGCTGCATATCAACCATATCAACAAAACCAACCAGTTCTTTGTGCCAGACGAAATAGCAGTACAGCTCATCAAATTAACATCCTTACAACAGAAATTAGAGGCTATGAACAGCTCACAATTCCAAATTCCTCATCCATCAAACCATGAGAGAACTGTTTCATATGTAGCACTAATCATCAGCGCGGTGGCGATCATATGGATCATAGTCAGAGCTATAAAACGCAAGAAATCTAACATCGCTCAAATCACAGAAAGATCACAATCCTCTGGGTGTAACCCACAACCAGCAACAACACCTTCTCCAGCTCCACGACAGAAGTTCAGCGTACATGTTTGAAAACATATTAATAAATTTAATATTTTTATTGTATACTTATTTTATATTTTAATTAGTTTTGCATAACTATAAGGTCATTGCCTTTATTGTAAAAACAAACCAATAGTTTATTTTTATTTTTAACTATAAAACCAAGTAGTAAGCACTTTATTAATGACATAATTGTAGTTAGCTGTTGAGCATAGCCTCAACGGGGGGTGCATGTTCATACTTTCACAAACAAAAACAACACTGACCTATATTTTAAACTACACTTCTCCTGTAGTTCATTGCACCTCATAATTAAACAAAAAGAAATAAGACACTGTTTATAATTACTCTGCATAAGAATATCAAAATTGGGTCATAAATAATTGCAAACTTGCAATCATGCATAAATGGTTGTTTTTTGTACAATGAACTTGTACTTAAGCAATACACTTAATAAAGCAAAATTTTATGACCTCAATATAATTAAGCAATACAATTAGTAGTAGAAAATTTTAATTACATATCAATAAGTTAGTATATAAGAAAAAAAGTTAAATAAAACATTTGTTCAATTACATTTTGAAAAGAAAACAAAAGTTGTTTGTACCCAAAAGTGATTTAACCATCTCCACGCAATCAAGTTTCAAGTGCTTGAGTTGCATCAATAAATCTTCCTGGTGAATCGCCTTGAAGATAATCCAAACTGAATTAAACAGCGTGGGTAGTATCGTTGTTGGATTGGTCGATCGTGCTTCATCCTGATGACATGCTCGCTTATATTGCATGGCTCCTTTATTGCCTCGAAGGATAGCTGTGCCTCCGTTAAAAGAGATTCCAGTTCTTCCTTCTGGGTCTCAGTAAGGAAATCTCTTTTTGTGATGGCGAGCGCTGTTTGTTGCATGCTTGGCATACTGCTGTGTGTTTTTATGTGTCGGCCATCAATGAGCAACACTGCGTTCCTTCTCCGTAGGAAGTCCATTGGCTCAGACTAGCTATCTAGCGCTGAATTTAGCAGCCGGGTAGCGGATCAATGCAGCTTGATGGTGAGTGGGTAGACTTGAACGCTATTGACAATTGAGCTGTCAGCAAATTGTATAGTGCGACGATATGCCAACGGTTTGATTCTGTGAGAATCGAGCATTTGTCTGATTTCCAGACTCACATAGGTCAATGTTGATCCGGTGTCTACGAGAGCTCGTACGGGAGTATTACAGAGTGTTACAGTGAGGTAATAACGCTCACCAAGTGACATTATGTCATCTTGCCCGCATCGTGAACAAGTCTTATGCAGTCGCCCCTTTCTGTACAATTCCTGCTGGTATGTCCAGGTCGTTTGCAGTGCCAACAATGAGTTCTGCTGTGGTACGATTCAGTGGGGGCGGATGAATTTATGTAGTGGCTCTGAGGTGGCCTGTTTAGCCTTGCTTCTTCTCTCTTGATGAGTTCGTATTCGTCGCCGAGCTTCATCAACTCGTCCAGGGTGGAAAAGTCGTTCCGTCGTACACAGAGCTTATATTCGCATCTTAGGCCATCATAAATCCGCTCGGTGTGGTCGCGATTCTTAAATTCAGGGTGTTGCAAACTAAGGAGCTGTAAGGACATAATGTAGTCCTTAGCTCGTTCCCTAGGGCCCTGCTTTCGATGGTAGATTGCCTCCTCCAGCTGAGCGAGGTATCGCCTGGGCAAAAATAAACGTGTAGCATGCTGCTTAAATTGCTCCCATGTGGAAAATTCTTCCCTCTTAGTTCGGTACCACTGTAGCGCCCTATCTTTCAAGATTTCTAACAAGGAGAAGAGCAAGCGGCTGCGCTGAAATCCATAGCACTCAGCTTATTCCTCCAAGCGCCCTATAAATTCTATTAAGTTCTCCCTACCATCGTACGTCAGGTTCCATCTACGGATGGTGGTCATTACCTCGACGTCGCTGGGGGCATTAGGATTGGCTTCCTGCTGTCTTGCGGGCGTAATTTGCTGTCCGGTGATTGATTGTTGCTCTTCACAGATGACTTCTTCCTCTAAAGACCGGAGAATGTTTTCTGAGAAGGCATGCTGACGTGTACGTCGTATAAGATCGGTCAGCTGTTCTCGAACTTGATTCACTGTTGCCCTTTCGGTAATTGGAATACCATTCTGCTGACATACCTCTGCTAGTTTTTCCTTTCATAGCGTGTAGACCCAATTGAGGGAATCCGTTTGTAGTGAAGTTTCATTGCTTTGTATTGGACTCGACTCGGCGACGTTGATGGCTGTATTTGAGGTTTTACCACAGGATGCGTTTTTCGAATCGAGTCCCTGCTCGGGAGCCACTGTAACGTGGTTTACTTTTCCAGCTGGGGTATGACTCAGCCTGTCCAGGTTCGAACTCAATGTAGCGTGGTTTGATTATCACTATAACCAGCAGTGTATAGTAAACATTAAAATCAACTTGACCGCAACATACATAACATCTAATTGCATTGAAAGCATTTTTGTGCACTGGACATTTGACACTCATGCATTCGGGCAAATACCGCTGCATGAAGTGTTAGATAAACGCATTGACAGACTGCAACGTAAATATGTATTTTGTTCAACGGCCATTTGACACTCGCAAGTCTGATCAAAGGCCGCAGCATAAAGCATTTGAATAAATCATATTTAATAATAATATGTGTTTGCAAAATCTACGTTTTACAAGCTACTTATAAGACACACGCCGCACGTCTACCGTTAGAAACTAAAAGAAACATTTTGCTTGGTAAGCATATACCTTCTCTTTTCCCTCTTAAGTTAAGATATGTTAAGCATTATTCTCATAGTTAGTATGTAAGCAGATGTAATTTAGTTTTAGATTCTTAATAATCATTAAACAACATACCTAAGAGCTCCTAGCTGAGCTCAGGAAAATTAATTTAAACCTTTTTTATTCAACCCAAATAAACAAAGATTACATGGCGATTCTGTCACTCTAGCTAATGTTGCGAAATTTTAAATCGCACTAGCAAAAAAAGAAGTAATCCTTTTTAAATACCTGACAAATAAGCCGATAATCTGTCAGAAGAGAGGGAAGTCCGCCTGGCCAAAAGGCATATAATGTGGGAAAACCAGGCCACTAATCACAATTGAGGAATATAAAAGGCGGAGAGAAACAACTACTTCAGCAACACCTGATCTTAATGTTTTATACCAGCATCCCAACAACATTGATATGTTACAGCAAATGCATGCCCAACAACAAAAATAAGTAACATCATATGCAATCCAGCATATTGAAGGCATAAGCGAAGCAACAAAATAAGTATATAAAAAAACAATAAAAATTAATAAAGAAGTCTTGCCCACCCTCCGGTCGAAGCGCGCAGTGGTGATTTAAGATCAACGGGTCTTTTAAGATTACTAGTAGCGCGCCATAAAGAGTAGTTAGATGCTGACGTGACATCGAAACCTTCTTAATATTTTTCCAGTAATACAGTTTTTTTTCCGACGATAGTAGCTCTCTGAGTCGTTTAGTACATTATTTAAGCCTGATTTCATTTAGGGGTGATCTGTGTGTTTGCCATTCTCTTCTAGCTCTCCTTTTTTCACATACAAGACGTTCAATTTCCGTAGAATAAATTCTGTTAAAGCCGGTCTGCGGATAGGAGGTAGTGGCGTGTTCAGCAGCCTGTTTAATATTTTCGTTAAGATTGGCAATGTTAAGTTCAATATCATCAGATGATCTTAGCTGAATGTTTTCTACACAGTGACTACTAAGATATTGTTTGAATCCTAGGCAGTTTACCCCATTAATCATTTTCACATATGAATTAGTTAAATCACTCGTTAGTGGGTTAAAAATTGTAACTATTGTGGGAGAGTGATCGGAGGAGAGATCTAGAGAGGGTATCCACGTGAATTAAGTCCCTATGGAAATTTTTCATGACGCTGTAACGTTCCGTCACAAATTCCTCTATATTTTTTCCTACACTGTGTACTTGTTTATTTGGTTTTACATTTTTTTTATTATTGAAAACTTACCAACAGAAATAATACCAACAACTAGACACATTGTTTTATAAATACACAACAAGTACAACAACCACGTTCATGCAGTCAAGTTGCGATCGTACAAGGTAACTACACATACATACTTACATAAACATACGTACTAGTCTCCTGCATAAGACATCTTATAAGAACTTTAGAGACATGAGGGATTTTTCAAATGCTTTACTACAGCGAAATCTTATAAAACAAATGTTAACAACACTGTTTGCAAGAAATTTGTTTGAGTATTGTAGGTATAAGAGTAAAGAAGAAAACACTTCGTGACGGAAGAATTTGTGATACTTGCTTCTTTCTACGCATGAGCGCGTGTACAAACGTCATGCGTGTATGTGTGTATGATTTTTTATTTTTCTGCGCTCATGCAAAGGCACACACATGCATTAACATTAGTTCGATGCGGTTAATCACATAATAGCTTACCATCTACATATTACACACACACTCAAACGTACAATATGAAAAATAACAAGCATGCACTAATCAACAGTAGTTCTTTTGAGTGTTTGTTACAAACAAGCTATCTTGCGACATCGCTTGCTAACACTGATATACACGTACACCAATACATCCATCGTGCTTCGCTTATAGTACGACAGCATTTATTATTGGTTTAGTATAATACATGCGACGTGAATACATTTAAAAATCATGACGTATTTACATTTAAAGACCTTTTACCCAGGTCTCTAATACGTACGCAATCATAAATAAAACAAAATGCAACAACCACGCTTAAGCAGCCTAGTTGACATCGTACCAACAGAAGTAAAACAACAACAACCATGTACAGGCATTTGTAAGCACATGCATGCTGTGTAAAAGAACTTCAATACAATAAACACATGCAGACTTTTATAGATTCAAAAACCAAAACGAACAAACCATACAAAAGGGGAAAATAATTCTCAGCACGTTTAAATAATAATTACTATATGATGTCAAGCTTAAGCCACAAACAATCAGGATGAGCTGGAAGTCTTATGCAGGGTATACACCTTACTTAATTTCGTACTTAGCGCAGTATGAGTTCTAGTACGGTTCTTGAGATACACGTTACTACAAATCGTACTAATTAATTTGAAAGAAGAATTTTAAAGGCAACGTGTACGCGGATAAATGAATAATGTGCAAGGTTTATTAATAACAAGTGAACTTCAGTTGAAAATAATAAAAAAAAAATAATGCAAAAAGAAAATTGACATTTTCTAGAGAATGGTTTTAATAATGTTTTATCTTCTTTTTTTTAATAAAATATCCGCTACATTAAGCTAATTTTAAAATTGAGTCGCAGAAACATTTCGTTTTCTAAATAATTTCCTCATAAAACTAATTTTGCTGTACAACAGCATTATACACAATACTTATTATCGTACTTATCGAAGCTCCGCCCACAAAAATCAAAAATTTTTGATTTTCATGCTACAAAGTGTACTTCATAAGTACGACAGCATGATACACGTTACTTATTTCATACTTGTACGATTTATCGTACGTTTTGTAGTTTGCTTAGTATGGTAAGCAGGGGCACTACCTGTATATTACAAGAATGGACATCAACATAAAAGCTTGTTCTAACTTTTTTGGACAGAAAGCTGCAAGATCTACCGCATTCATCTTGAGCTTTCTAATAAATTGTAGTTAGTATTCAAGATCTATCGTATTCGTCTTGAATTTATTTTTGGTTTTAATTTTATTTTATTTCAAGATCTACCGAATTCATCTTGAAATATATTTTTATTTTGTTCAAGATCTACGGCATTCATCTTGAACTTCACGTTTATATTCAAGATCCTCCGAATTCATCTTGAATATTTATATCTTTTGCTCGCTATTTTTAAAATTATTTCAAGATCTACCGAATTCATCTTGAAATAATTTTTATTTTTGTTCAAGATCTATCGCATTCATCTTGAACTTCTCGTTTATATTCAAGATCCTCCGAATTCATCTTGAATATTTATTTCTGTTGCTGGCTATATTGAAAATTATTGCAAGATCTACCGAATTCATCTTGAAATAATTCTTATTTCGTTCAAGATCTACCGCATTCATCTTGAACGCCTTGTTTATATTCAAGATCCCTCGAATTCATCTTGAATTTCTTTTGCTATTTGATTTGTTGTTCAATATCTACCACATTCATCTTGAACTCCTCATTATATTCAAGATCCCCCGTATTCCATACCCTCTGTAGTTTTAAGGTATCCTAAGTAGTGTAAGTTTCATTAAATAAAAGCTTTGTATATTTTCTTAAATACCCAAGAAAATTCATCTTTTATTTCAAAGTAAGTGGACCTTTGATGTAATGTTTGTTTATTTGGGTTGAATAAAAAAGGTTTAAATTAATTTTCCTGAGCTCAGCTAGGAGCTCTTAGGTATGTTCACAGAGGATATACAGAGATGACACGAGACGGAAGATAATTGCGTTTTCTTTATGTCTCGCTCACATAGTCATCAAATCCTCTTTAAAGCTTTTTCATATGCCATATTTGTAATGTATTTTCGTGTTGTGCTTTGTTGCCTCATTCGCTGTGTGATTTTGGTAAGTAAAAGGTGAAATTTTTTTATTTATAAAGAAATATGTTTTAAATTTAATTTATTTGCAGATTTTTGTAACAAAAACACAATCTTGGCTGAAATTAAAGGTGAGTAGTTTCTGCAATTGTTAATTTATGTCTGTATATTGTCATAATAGCTAGTTTTTTCTCTATATTTTCAGAAGCACATTTTTGGCAAAGCAGAAAAGTACCTATGTGAGTAAAAAAATTATAATTTTATCAATATACATATGTATATTAATTTAAATTGTTTTAATTTCTTAGGATCATCAAATGCATAAAAGGCTGCCCGCCTGGGGAGTAGCTGCACAACTGCCAACTCGCTGGAAAGTTTTCTCAACCTGTATTGTGTTGCGCGGCAGCATGAGCTGCCATGGCCAACACGCCTATAATGAATTGAACATCCAATTGATGGCAGATCTTAACAAAACAGTATTAGTATCAATATGAAGCATTCTGCATATTTTGTCAGAAGATGTCACGTTTTATGTTTCCCTATTGGTATCAACATTTCATTATTCATATCGGAGAGTATTCGCACCGCTGTTTGGGTTGTGGCCGTCGCAAGCCAACACGATCTCTACTAACAGAACATCAATTGCAAATATGAGCGGCATAGCAAAAGATTATTCCTACGACTCCAAATCGTTGCATAATTGCATTGGAGCCAAGATACGTTCCATATGCAACTACGTGCAATTGCATCGCAGTAATATAGTCAGACATTTGATTATACAGCATTAAGTGATTAAAATTTTAGCAAAACACATACATACGGTTTTGGTTATGAACACACCCTCAAATGTGCAGGCAAACACGCAAATTACGCATCACCTGGTCCTACTACTATACGATGGAATGCTCGAAACATGCCTGCTACATATTTTACATATATTTGTGTATATAGCTTTTATCTTTTCAAGTCTTACCGTAATTGTAATATAAATGCTTTCCTTTGAACTAAAAACACTAAAATTTAATTATTTACTTTTATAAGTTTTTATTTGTGTTTAATGCAATATTTAACTCTTTTTTTGTACATTTATATAACTGCAACTGTACACTCTTACTAGTTTTACATTTTGTAAATAAACTTTTTGACAACACAATAATAAATTAAATTAAGTATTAATATAAATTGAATTCAATAAGTTTTATATACATGCTTATAATTAAAATTTCAGGAAATATAGAAAAATAAAATGCATAAATTTATTTGCAAAATGAAATAAGTTGTTTTTAATTAGCTATGTACATAAAGAAAAATCCAAACGAACTTAATCTATTCACAAATAATCACCCTTATCGGGACTAAAAGGCGAACATTTTGTTCACCTAAAATATTTCCTATGAACAAGAAATGGACAAAATGGAAAATAGTATGCTGACACAACAACGCAAACATTGGCGATCACAGTTTTAGGGAAAGGGAACCCATTCCACGCGAACTTTCATTCCTGATAAAGGCGAATAATAACTCCAACATTACATAAATCAATTTCATTATTTTTCCGAGGTTGAAAAATTAGATCAAGTAAATATATAACCACAGTGGACATAACATCCGGATGTTTATAATACCATGCTTCAAACGCACTGATTGACGAAAAGACACCAAATTATTATTTTCTTTAAATAAATATAATACTGGTTCATTACCTTCGCAATAGGTATCGTATCATCATCATGCAGCCATCAACCCCAACCCCAAATAAGACACATCACGTACGCCGGAGCAAGTATTCGTCCTTCAAAGATTGAAGGTATCCATTTGCCTCTCATTTTCACTTTTATTTTTTATCAATTTCATCTTTTTTAGGCTTCCGTACACCAAAGGTGAAAGGAACCCTATTGTTTTCGCTGCGCTGTCCGTCTGTCCGTTACACGGTATTTTCTCAGGAACCATAAGAGCTACGGACCTGAAATTTGGACACAGTATGTAGAAACTTGGCCGCTACAACAACAAATACATGAGAATTACTAATTAAAGGGTGTTCCAAAACGAGCAACGAAAAATGTTAAAATCCCATGTAATATACATACAATTGTATGAACATATGTATATTGAAACTTGAAATTTGTAAAATTAGTGTATTTTTATACAGACTACAACAATTAACACTAAAATTTAAATTAAAGGGTGGTCCATCAGTTAATGCAATTTTGACTATGTAATTTTGACAATTTGCTATATCTTGGAAACCGTAAGAGGCAAACACTTGCAATTTTCAAAAACGGTAAAACTAAAAAAACCGAAAATTATAAAATCGCCAAACCAAAAAAAAATCGCCAAAATTAAAAAAAAAATCGCCAAAACGAAAAAAGTCGCCAAAATTAAAAAAAAATTCTAACACTAAAATAAATCGCCAAAATGAAAAAAAAAACGCCAAAATAAAAAAAAAGGCAAAAAATTGAAAAAATCGCCAAAACGCGAAAATGTCGCCAAACTAAAAAAAAAAATTTAAATAAACAAAAAATCGCAAAAATTAAAAAAAAATCGCCAAAAATAAAAAAAACGCCAAAAAAAACCGAAAAAATCGCCAAAACAAGAAAATAAAGTGTCTAAACTAAAAAAAGAGCCAAAACTTAAAAAAATCGCCAAAACCGAAAAAAACGCAAAAAACGACATAACAAAAAAACCGAAAAGACCCCAAAACCGAAAAAAATGCCAAAACTATATATTATATAGGATGAAGTTTGTATTAAATTACATATCTAGTGTTCGTACGGAACCCTATGTGCGCGAGTCATAGTCGTACTTTACTGAATTTATTTATATATTGGCCACAGTTTTCTTGTAGGCAGGGACTTGATTGTGGCATTTTAATTTTTTATACACACACGCACACACACCGATACCATTCAAAAACAAATCCAATATGTACACATTTTAATGCAAATAATCTTTTCCGCATTATATTTTTCCAATTAGAAAAAAATAAATACTTTTAATTTAAATTATTTTAATTTTGCAAAACTTTAAAATTTCTTGATTATATTTTCTGTTGTTTGTTTTGATTATTTTGCTAAGCAATTTTCATAACAAACACACACTATTTGTCCCTTTTTAACAGTGACTAAATCTGCTGATTTTAGCTTTTTCCTTACGTCAGTTATTACAACTCTGTCTACTTTGTGGTATGTTGTTTAATGATTATTAAGAGTCTAAAACTAAATTACATCTGCTTATATACTAACTATGAGAATAATGCTTAACCTATCTTAACATAAGAGGGAAAAGAAAAGGTATATGCTTACTAAGCAAAATGTTCCTTTTAGTTTCTAACGGTAGACGTGCGACGTGTGTCTTATAAGTAACTTGTAAAACCTATATTTTGCAAACACATATTATTATTAAATATGATTTATTCAAATGCTTTATGCTGCGGCCTTTGATCAGACTTGCGAGTGTCAAATGGCCGTTGAACAAAATACATATTTACGTTGCAGTCTGTCAATGCATTTATCTAACACTTCATGCAGCGGTATTTGCCCGAATGCATGAGTGTCAAATGTCCAGTGCACAAAACTGCTTTCAATGCAATTAGATGTTATGTATGTTGCGGTCAAGTTGATTTTAATGTTTACTATACACTGCTGGTTATAGTGATAATCAAACCACGCTACACCTCCACCTTTTACATGAATGTTCATATAACGTTAGTTTTATGGACATTTTTTTATAAGCTATATTTTATTTTTAACATGTTTATATCTAGATGTTATTGTATAATTATAAAAAATATTTGTAATGGATAAAAAATATTTGTTATCTAAAAATATTAAAAGTACATAATGATTTTTGTAATATTAATAGTATTTTTTTTTTTTTTTTATTTTTTTTTTTATAATATTAATAGTAAGCACTATGTAGTTCGAACATACATTTTTATTGCTTTTACTTAAGATTATAGAACTTAAGTCTATTTTTATGAATTACTTGTGTTTTATTTGTTTCCTTATCAACTATAGTTACATTATTTCTTAAATCTATTTTCTTAATTTTGTAAGGTCCTCTATATTGGGTTTCTAATTTATGACCTGCTTCATTTTTCAGTAAAACTAGATCTCCTATTTTAAAGTTATAATCAAGTTTATCCCTATCATAGTTTAATTTTTGCCTAAGTTTATTTTTATCTAATAATTGTTGAGCTCTCTTATATGCTAATTCTAACCTAAATTTTGTTTCCTTGGCATAGTCATCTATATTATATAGTGGTGCTACTTTATCTACATTGAAGATTTGAAAACTATTAGGTGTTTTTACAAAGACTAACTTATAAGGACAATAATTATGTATTGTTAAAGGTGTTGTATTAAAACAATAAGTAAAATATTTTAGCCATTCGTCCCAATCATATTTGTCTGTAGATATATAGGAACGTACATATTCATTGAAAGTTCTATGACTTCTTTCTATTGTACCTACTGTGTGATGGTGATGAGCAGTCGATGTTAGTTTTTCAATTTTTAGTAGATTACATAGTTCTGTTAAAATAGAATTTTTATATTCTGTTCCCATGTCCGAAATTAACGTCTTCATTGGACCATAGGTAAGTATGAAATTTTCAAATATCGCTTTTGCGATTGCTTTTGCTGTCTTGTCCGGTGTTGGTATTGTTACCAAATATTTAGTCATGTCACATATTAGTGTGAGTGCGTATTCATTTCCATTTAATGATTTCGGAAATGGTCCTATTGTGTCTACAACTACCGTATCAAATGCTTTCTTTGGCGTTGGTGTCACAGTCATTGGACTTTTGTTATGTTTTAAAGTTTTAGCAGTTTGACATTTATGATATGTTTTTACGTATTTAGATATGTCTTTGGACATATTTTTCCAATAGTAATATCTTTTTATTTTTTCTAATGTTCTATATAGTCCACAATGTCCTCCTTCTATGGGATCATCGTGATATTTCAGCATAAGTTCGAGAATTGCCTTGGCATTCTTACTATCAATTTGGGTCACCTCATTTAGTAGCGCTACTTTAATTTTATTTAATATTTTATTGCCCATAATTTTAAATTCATTAATAAGATAAATTCGAAAATTTTCTTTATAGGTGCCACTTGTAAATTATATATATTGTGTTTGCCGGCCACTTTTTCGAGCCTAGAGAAAAATTGCCCTAAGTCAAAATTCCCGTTAGTAAACAAATCGTTAATATGTATATATGTTACTATAGATTTTCCACGTTTGATATAACATCTGCCGGGGAAAATCTTTTGCTTATAGTATTTTCTGACGTCAGTGTTTGTTAAAGGTACATATTTGTATACTGGGCTTATCATTATTTTTATTTTTATTAGATTTATGCTGTTTATTTAGTTTATTACTATTCTTTTCTTTTTCTGTATTGGTCATCGATCTAGTCGTGACTCTTAATATAGAACAGATTTTATTATTCATGCCTTTTAAGTCATTTATTGTTATTCGCGATAGAGCGTCGGCAATACGGTTATCTTTTCCACTGCATTGATCTTAGGGGAAAGTCCGAGTTTCTCTAGCCATTTGGGTGGTTTCTATTCTACAGTTGTTAAAATTTGGTCTCATTCCATTGTAATTGATATTTCTATCATATATATAGTTACAGCTATTATTATTGTATTAAACAAAAAAAAAAATTTTTTTCTTTTCTTTTTAATTTTCTTCATTTTCTTGCTTTGTCAAAACCTAATTGATGAAAAAACAATGTTAATTAATTTTTGTCTGTTAGATTTTATCCAAGTCATTCGCCCTACTAGAATATTTCTTTTTCAAATTTTTATGGTGTATTTTGTAAATTTTTAAAACGAAGTTCAAAAGTAACAATATAGTTGTAATTATTAAAGTTATTTCAATTAGTTTTAAATTGATTTTTTCCTGTACGACTTCTACATCGTTTATTACGTTTGCATTTGGATTTTCTGTTATGGACTCTGTTTTACCCATATTTACAAATTTATTTATTTTACTGAATTATTAGTGCTTATTATTTTCTCTTTCTATGCGTTCTGACCACCTTATTGTACGAACTGTCATTTCTTTTACATGAGTATTGTTTAAAATATCGTCGTCATTTGGGGCACCTGGCATTCCTATTATATTCCAAATCTGTGCTAAATATTCTATTTGTTGTTCTAGCGAAATTCCTTCTTCTTCAAAAATAACATTAATCTGTTTTTTGTTTTGTTTTCTCCTTACCCTATCCATTATAATGGCCTTACAAAATTAATTACAGAAAATATTATCTTATTTAAATTTAGTTTTGTTAATATTTAATTATATAATAACATTGAGGAATAGAAAAAAATATGCAATAATAGAATATTTAGCACAGATTTGGAATATAATAGGAATGCCAGGTGCCCCAAATGACGACGATATTTTAAACAATACTCATGTAGAAGAAATGACAGTTCGTACAATAAGGTGGTCAGAACGCATAGAAAGAGAAAATAATAAGCACCAATAATTCAGTAAAATAAATAAATTTGTAAATATGGGTAAAACAGAGTCCAAAATAGAAAATCCAAATGCAAACGTAATAAACGATGTAGAAGTCGTACAGGAAAAAATCAATTTAAAACTAATTGAAATAACTTTAATAATTACAACTATATTGTTACTTTTGAACTTCGTTTTAAAAATTTACAAAATACACCATAAAAATTTGAAAAAGAAATATTCTAGTAGGGCGAATGACTTGGATAAAATCTAACAGACAAAAATTAATTAACATTGTTTTTTCATCAATTAGGTTTTGACAAAGCAAGAAAATGAAGAAAATTAAAAAGAAAAGAAAAAAATTTTTTTTTTGTTTAATACAATAATAATAGCTGTAACTATATATATGATAGAAATATCAATTACAATGGAATGAGACCAAATTTTAACAACTGTAGAATAGAAACCACCCAAATGGCTAGAAAAACTCGGACTTTCCCCTAAGATCAATGCAGTGGAAAAGATAACCGTATTGCCGACGCTCTATCGCGAATAACAATAAATGACTTAAAAGGCATGAATAATAAAATCTGTTCTATATTAAGAGTCACGACTAGATCGATGACCAATACAGAAAAAGAAAAGAATAGTAATAAACTAAATAAACAGCATAAATCTAATAAAAATAAAAATAATGATAAGCCCAGTATACAAATATGTACCTTTAACAAACACTGACGTCAGAAAATACTATAAACAAAAGATTTTCCCCGGCAGATGTTATATCAAACGTGGAAAATCTATAGTAACATATATACATATTAACGATTTGTTTACTAACGGGAATTTTGACTTAGGGCAATTTTTCTCTAGGCTCGAAAAAGTGGCCGGCAAACACAATATATATAATTTACAAGTGGCACCTATAAAGAAAATTTTCGAATTTATCTTATTAATGAATTTAAAATTATGGGCAATAAAATATTAAATAAAATTAAAGTAGCGCTACTAAATGAGGTGACCCAAATTGATAGTAAGAATGCCAAGGCAATTCTCGAACTTATGCTGAAATATCACGATGATCCCATAGAAGGAGGACATTGTGGACTATATAGAACATTAGAAAAAATAAAAAGATATTACTATTGGAAAAATATGTCCAAAGACATATCTAAATACGTAAAAACATATCATAAATGTCAAACTGCTAAAACTTTAAAACATAACAAAAGTCCAATGACTGTGACACCAACGCCAAAGAAAGCATTTGATACGGTAGTTGTAGACACAATAGGACCATTTCCGAAATCATTAAATGGAAATGAATACGCACTCACACTAATATGTGACATGACTAAATATTTGGTAACAATACCAACACCGGACAAGACAGCAAAAGCAATCGCAAAAGCGATATTTGAAAATTTCATACTTACCTATGGTCCAATGAAGACGTTCATTTCGGACATGGGAACAGAATATAAAAATTCTATTTTAACAGAACTATGTAATCTACTAAAAATTGAAAAACTAACATCGACTGCTCATCACCATCACACAGTAGGTACAATAGAAAGAAGTCATAGAACTTTCAATGAATATGTACGTTCCTATATATCTACAGACAAATATGATTGGGACGAATGGCTAAAATATTTTACTTATTGTTTTAATACAACACCTTTAACAATACATAATTATTGTCCTTATAAGTTAGTCTTTGTAAAAACACCTAATAGTTTTCAAATCTTCAATGTAGATAAAGTAGCACCACTATATAATATAGATGACTATGCCAAGGAAACAAAATTTAGGTTAGAATTAGCATATAAGAGAGCTCAACAATTATTAGATAAAAATAAACTTAGGCAAAAATTAAACTATGATAGGGATAAACTTGATTATAACTTTAAAATAGGAGATCTAGTTTTACTGAAAAATGAAGCAGGTCATAAATTAGAAACCCAATATAGAGGACCTTACAAAATTAAGAAAATAGATTTAAGAAATAATGTAACTATAGTTGATAAGGAAACAAATAAAACACAAGTAATTCATAAAAATAGACTTAAGTTCTATAATCTTAAGTAAAAGCAATAAAAATGTATGTTCGAACTACATAGTGCTTACTATTAATATTATAAAAAAAAAATAAAAAAAAAAAAAAAATACTATTAATATTACAAAAATCATTATGTACTTTTAATATTTTTAGATAACAAATATTTTTTATCCATTACAAATATTTTTTATAATTATACAATAACATCTAGATATAAACATGTTAAAAATAAAATATAGCTTATAAAAAAATGTCCATAAAACTAACGTTATATGAACATTCATGTAAAAGGTGGAGGTGTAGCGTGGTTTGATTATCACTATAACCAGCAGTGTATAGTAAACATTAAAATCAACTTGACCGCAACATACATAACATCTAATTGCATTGAAAGCAGTTTTGTGCACTGGACATTTGACACTCATGCATTCGGGCAAATACCGCTGCATGAAGTGTTAGATAAATGCATTGACAGACTGCAACGTAAATATGTATTTTGTTCAACGGCCATTTGACACTCGCAAGTCTGATCAAAGGCCGCAGCATAAAGCATTTGAATAAATCATATTTAATAATAATATGTGTTTGCAAAATATAGGTTTTACAAGTTACTTATAAGACACACGTCGCACGTCTACCGTTAGAAACTAAAAGGAACATTTTGCTTAGTAAGCATATACCTTTTCTTTTCCCTCTTATGTTAAGATAGGTTAAGCATTATTCTCATAGTTAGTATATAAGCAGATGTAATTTAGTTTTAGACTCTTAATAATCATTAAACAACATACCACAAAGTAGACAGAGTTGTAATAACTGACGTAAGGAAAAAGCTAAAATCAGCAGATTTAGTCACTGTTAAAAAGGGACAAATAGTGTGTGTTTGTTATGAAAATTGCTTAGCAAAATAATCAAAACAAACAACAGAAAATATAATCAAGAAATTTTAAAGTTTTGCAAAATTAAAATAATTTAAATTAAAAGTATTTATTTTTTTCTAATTGGAAAAATATAATGCGGAAAAGATTATTTGCATTAAAATGTGTACATATTGGATTTGTTTTTTAATTGGTATCGGTGTGTGTGCGTGTGTGTATAAAAAATTAAAATGCCACAATCAAGTCCCTGCCTACAAGAAAACTGTGGCCAATATATAAATAAATTCAGTAAAGTACGACTATGACTCGCGCACATAGGGTTCCGTACGAACACTAGATATGTAATTTAATACAAACTTCATCCTATATAATATATAGTTTTGGCATTTTTTTCGGTTTTGGGGTCTTTTCGGTTTTTTTGTTATGTCGTTTTTTGCGTTTTTTTCGGTTTTGGCGATTTTTTTAAGTTTTGGCTCTTTTTTAGTTTACACTTTATTTTCTTGTTTTGGCGATTTTTTCGGTTTTTTTGGCGTTTTTTTTTATTTTTGGCGATTTTTTTTTTAATTTTTGCGATTTTTTGTTTATTTAAATTTTTTTTTTTAGTTTGGCGACATTTTCGCGTTTTGGCGATTTTTTTTCAATTTTTTGCGTTTTTTTCATTTTGGCGTTTTTTTTTTCATTTTGGCGATTTTTTCGAATTTGGCGATTTATTTTAGTGTTAGAGTTTTTTTTTTTAATTTTGGCGATTTTTTTCGTTTTAGCGATTTTTTTTTAATTTTGGCGATTTTTTTTTTGGTTTGGCGATTTTATAATTTTCGGTTTTTTTAGTTTTACCGTTTTTGAAACTTTCAAGTGTTTGCCTCTTACGGTTTCCAAGATATAGCAAATTGTCAAAATTACATAGTCAAAATTGCATTAACTGATGGACCACCCTTTAATTTAAATTTTTTAAATTTTAGTGTTAATTGTTGTAGTCTGTATAAAAATACACTAATTTTACAAATTTCAAGTTTCAATATACAATTGTATGTATATTACATGGGATTTTAACATTTTTCGTTGCTCGTTTTGGAACACCCTTTAATTAGTAATTCTCATGTATTTGTTGTTGTAGCGGCCAAGTTTCTACATACTGTGTCCAAATTTCAGGTCCGTAGCTCTTACGGTTCCTGAGAAAATACCGTGTAACGGACAGACGGACAGCGCAGCGAAAACAATAGGGTTCCTTTCACCTTTGGTGTACGGAACCCTAAAAAAGATGAAATTGATAAAAAATAAAAGTGAAAATGAGAGGCAAATGGATACCTTCAATCTTTGAAGGACGAATACTTGCTCCGGCGTACGTGATGTGTCTTATTTGGGGTTGGGGTTGATGGCTGCATGATGATGATACGATACCTATTGCGAAGGTAATGAACCAGTATTATATTTATTTAAAGAAAATAATAATTTGGTGTCTTTTCGTCAATCAGTGCGTTTGAAGCATGGTATTATAAACATCCGGATGTTATGTCCACTGTGGTTATATATTTACTTGATCTAATTTTTCAACCTCGGAAAAATAATGAAATTGATTTATGTAATGTTGGAGTTATTATTCGCCTTTATCAGGAATGAAAGTTCGCGTGGAATGGGTTCCCTTTCCCTAAAACTCTGATCGCCAATGTTTGCGTTGTTGTGTCAGCATACTATTTTCCATTTTGTCCATTTCTTGTTCATAGGAAATATTTTAGGTGAACAAAATGTTCGCCTTTTAGTCCCGATAAGGGTGATTATTTGTGAATAGATTAAGTTCGTTTGGATTTTTCTTTATGTACATAGCTAATTAAAAACAACTTATTTCATTTTGCAAATAAATTTATGCATTTTATTTTTCTATATTTCCTGAAATTTTAATTATAAGCATGTATATAAAACTTATTGAATTCAATTTATATTAATACTTAATTTAATTTATTATTGTGTTGTCAAAAAGTTTATTTACAAAATGTAAAACTAGTAAGAGTGTACAGTTGCAGTTATATAAATGTACAAAAAAAGAGTTAAATATTGCATTAAACACAAATAAAAACTTATAAAAGTAAATAATTAAATTTTAGTGTTTTTAGTTCAAAGGAAAGCATTTATATTACAATTACGGTAAGACTTGAAAAGATAAAAGCTATATACACAAATATATGTAAAATATGTAGCAGGCATGTTTCGAGCATTCCATCGTATAGTAGTAGGACCAGGTGATGCGTAATTTGCGTGTTTGCCTGCACATTTGAGGGTGTGTTCATAACCAAAACCGTATGTATGTGTTTTGCTAAAATTTTAATCACTTAATGCTGTATAATCAAATGTCTGACTATATTACTGCGATGCAATTGCACGTAGTTGCATATGGAACGTATCTTGGCTCCAATGCAATTATGCAACGATTTGGAGTCGTAGGAATAATCTTTTGCTATGCCGCTCATATTTGCAATTGATGTTCTGTTATTAGAGATCGTGTTGGCTTGCGACGGCCACAACCCAAACAGCGGTGCGAATACTCTCCGATATGAATAATGAAATGTTGATACCAATAGGGAAACATAAAACGTGACATCTTCTGACAAAATATGCAGAATGCTTCATATTGATACTAATACTGTTTTGTTAAGATCTGCCATCAATTGGATGTTCAATTCATTATAGGCGTGTTGGCCATGGCAGCTCATGCTGCCGCGCAACACAATACAGGTTGAGAAAACTTTCCAGCGAGTTGGCAGTTGTGCAGCTACTCCCCAGGCGGGCAGCCTTTTATGCATTTGATGATCCTAAGAAATTAAAACAATTTAAATTAATATACATATGTATATTGATACAATTATAATTTTTTTACTCACATAGGTACTTTTCTGCTTTGCCAAAAATGTGCTTCTGAAAATATAGAGAAAAAACTAGCTATTATGACAATATACAGACATAAATTAACAATTGCAGAAACTACTCACCTTTAATTTCAGCCAAGATTGTGTTTTTGTTACAAAAATCTGCAAATAAATTAAATTTAAAACATATTTCTTTATAAATAAAAAAATTTCACCTTTTACTTACCAAAATCACACAGCGAATGAGGCAACAAAGCACAACACGAAAATACATTACAAATATGGCATATGAAAAAGCTTTAAAGAGGATTTGATGACTATGTGAGCGAGACATAAAGAAAACGCAATTATCTTCCGTCTCGTGTCATCTCTGTATATCCTCTGTGAACATACCTAAGAGCTCCTAGCTGAGCTCAGGAAAATTAATTTAAACCTTTTTTATTCAACCCAAATAAACAAACATTACATCAAAGGTCCACTTACTTTGAAATAAAAGATGAATTTTCTTGGGTATTTAAGAAAATATACAAAGCTTTTATTTAATGAAACTTACACTACTTAGGATACCTTAAAACTACAGAGGGTATGGAATACGGGGGATCTTGAATATAATGAGGAGTTCAAGATGAATGTGGTAGATATTGAACAACAAATCAAATAGCAAAAGAAATTCAAGATGAATTCGAGGGATCTTGAATATAAACAAGGCGTTCAAGATGAATGCGGTAGATCTTGAACGAAATAAGAATTATTTCAAGATGAATTCGGTAGATCTTGCAATAATTTTCAATATAGCCAGCAACAGAAATAAATATTCAAGATGAATTCGGAGGATCTTGAATATAAACGAGAAGTTCAAGATGAATGCGATAGATCTTGAACAAAAATAAAAATTATTTCAAGATGAATTCGGTAGATCTTGAAATAATTTTAAAAATAGCGAGCAAAAGATATAAATATTCAAGATGAATTCGGAGGATCTTGAATATAAACGTGAAGTTCAAGATGAATGCCGTAGATCTTGAACAAAATAAAAATATATTTCAAGATGAATTCGGTAGATCTTGAAATAAAATAAAATTAAAACCAAAAATAAATTCAAGACGAATACGATAGATCTTGAATACTAACTACAATTTATTAGAAAGCTCAAGATGAATGCGGTAGATCTTGCAGCTTTCTGTCCAAAAAAGTTAGAACAAGCTTTTATGTTGATGTCCATTCTTGTAATATACAGGTAGTGCCCCTGCTTACCATACTAAGCAAACTACAAAACGTACGATAAATCGTACAAGTATGAAATAAGTAACGTGTATCATGCTGTCGTACTTATGAAGTACACTTTGTAGCATGAAAATCAAAAATTTTTGATTTTTGTGGGCGGAGCTTCGATAAGTACGATAATAAGTATTGTGTATAATGCTGTTGTACAGCAAAATTAGTTTTATGAGGAAATTATTTAGAAAACGAAATGTTTCTGCGACTCAATTTTAAAATTAGCTTAATGTAGCGGATATTTTATTAAAAAAAAGAAGATAAAACATTATTAAAACCATTTTCTAGAAAATGTCAATTTTCTTTTTGCATTATTTTTTTTTATTATTTTCAACTGAAGTTGACTTGTTATTAATAAACCTTGCACATTATTCATTTATCCGCGTACACGTTGCCTTTAAAATTCTTCTTTCAAATTAATTAGTACGATTTGTAGTAACGTGTATCTCAAGAACCGTACTAGAACTCATACTGCGCTAAGTACGAAATTAAGTAAGGTGTATACCCTGCATAAGACTTCCAGCTCATCCTAATTGTTTGTGGCTTAAGCTTGACATCATATAGTAATTATTATTTAAACGTGCTGAGAATTATTTTCCCCTTTTGTATGGTTTGTTCGTTTTGGTTTTTGAATCTATAAAAGTCTGCATGTGTTTATTGTATTGAAGTTCTTTTACACAGCATGCATGTGCTTACAAATGCCTGTACATGGTTGTTGTTGTTTTACTTCTGTTGGTACGATGTCAACTAGGCTGCTTAAGCGTGGTTGTTGCATTTTGTTTTATTTATGATTGCGTACGTATTAGAGACCTGGGTAAAAGGTCTTTAAATGTAAATACGTCATGATTTTTAAATGTATTCACGTCGCATGTATTATACTAAACCAATAATAAATGCTGTCGTACTATAAGCGAAGCACGATGGATGTATTGGTGTACGTGTATATCAGTGTTAGCAAGCGATGTCGCAAGATAGCTTGTTTGTAACAAACACTCAAAAGAACTACTGTTGATTAGTGCATGCTTGTTATTTTTCATATTGTACGTTTGAGTGTGTGTGTGTAATATGTAGATGGTAAGCTATTATGTGATTAACCGCATCGAACTAATGTTAATGCATGTGTGTGCCTTTGCATGAGCGCAGAAAAATAAAAAATCATACACACATATACGCATGACGTTTGTACACGCGCTCATGCGTAGAAAGAAGCAAGTATCACAAATTCTTCCGTCACGAAGTGTTTTCTTCTTTACTCTTATACCTACAATACTCAAACAAATTTCTTGCAAACAGTGTTGTTAACATTTGTTTTATAAGATTTCGCTGTAGTAAAGCATTTGAAAAATCCCTCATGTCTCTAAAGTTCTTATAAGATGTCTTATGCAGGAGACTAGTACGTATGCTTATGTAAGTATGTATGTGTAGTTACCTTGTACGATCGCAACTTGACTGCATGAACGTGGTTGTTGTACTTGTTGTGTATTTATAAAACAATGTGTCTAGTTGTTGGTATTATTTCTGTTGGTAAGTTTTCAATAATAAAAAAAATGTAAAACCAAATAAACAAGTACACAGTGTAGGAAAAAATATAGAGGAATTTGTGACGGAACGTTACAGCGTCATGAAAAATTTCCATAGGGACTTAATTCACGTGGATACCCTCTCTAGATCTCTCCTCCGATCACTCTCCCACAATAGTTACAATTTTTAACCCACTAACGAGTGATTTAACTAATTCATATGTGAAAATGATTAATGGGGTAAACTGCCTAGGATTCAAACAATATCTTAGTAGTCACTGTGTAGAAAACATTCAGCTAAGATCATCTGATGATATTGAACTTAACATTGCCAATCTTAACGAAAATATTAAACAGGCTGCTGAACACGCCACTACCTCCTATCCGCAGACCGGCTTTAACAGAATTTATTCTACGGAAATTGAACGTCTTGTATGTGAAAAAAGGAGAGCTAGAAGAGAATGGCAAACACACAGATCACCCCTAAATGAAATCAGGCTTAAATAATGTACTAAACGACTCAGAGAGCTACTATCGTCGGAAAAAAAACTGTATTACTGGAAAAATATTAAGAAGGTTTCGATGTCACGTCAGCATCTAACTACTCTTTATGGCGCGCTACTAGTAATCTTAAAAGACCCGTTGATCTTAAATCACCACTGCGCGCTTCGACCGGAGGGTGGGCAAGAAGCGACAGTGCGAAAGGTAACTAATTTGCTGTATTCACTCCATATTCATGTACGGGTGCTGCTGATTTACCGAGTGTAGTTTCTGTACCGCCTCGTCCCTTAAGGTTTAAGAAAAAATATTTGCTGAACTCAACCCGAAGAAAACTACAGGTATTGATGAAATTAGTAACAAGATGTTGATGAACTTGCCTCATGTTGCAATAAGAATCCTGATATTTATTTTTAATACCATTTTGTGAATGGAGTATTTTCCAAACAACTGGAAACTTGCCAAGATGAAAATGATTCCAGCCGGTCAAAGATCTTACCAAGGCTGAGCCATATAGGCCAAAAAGCTTACTACCAGCAACCTTAAAGCTTTTCAAAAAGCTGCTCATGAATAAATTGTCCAAAATTTTGGCTGATAATGGGTGCATCCCAGACCATCTATTTAGTTTTAAAAGTCAGCATAGCACCATTGAACAAACGCATAGATAGGTCCAAGTTGTAAGAAGAACATTTGAAGAAAAGAAGTATTGTTCTGGTCTCTTTATTGGTGTTTCTCAGGCGTTTGATTGAATATGGCACGAAGGCCTAGTTTTTTTTTTTTTTTTTTTTTTTTAAATAGGACCAGCACTCAGGGGATAACCCCTACTAATGCAGTGCATTGTGCTAGAACTAGGAAAATAGGTTATAGGGAAGGAGGATAGAGGGAGTAGTGTCTATGTACATTTGATTTAAATCTTCCCACGCTGGTAGTGACAGGAAAGACCTCCGCAGGTAGTTGATTCCACATACGAACAGTGCGGCTAAAAAAGGAATTTTCTCTGTAATGCGTAGTGCGATGCATTGGCCAATCGACCACAAAAGGATGTGCTCTAAATGAGGCACGTGTTGTACGTACATATGTGCGGGTTTCAGGAACAAGTTCCCTAATTTCATTAGAACACATTCCGTTGTAGTAACGATAGAACAATGAAATGCACCCCACATTGCGTCGATGCTCCAATGAATCAATAGAGTTGGATACCCTACTGTCACCGATGAGCTTTTTCGCCCTCTCCTGTACGCGGTCGAGCAGCCCCAAAATAGACTTTGAAGCGCCGGCCCATACATGAGAGTTGTATTCCATTTTCGGACGGATATAGGTGGTATAAATAGTAAGGAGGTCAGATGGGGTGAAATATTGTTTGCACCGTTTCAAAAAGCCGAGGCACTTGAATGCTTCTTTTGCAATTTGAAAAATGTGTTCAGTCCAACGAACATCACACTGTATTTTCATGTCTCATTCATTATTTGACGCATGGCCTCAACCTGCGGCAGACTAGGTCTATTGCTGAATGAGAAAGAATGGCAAATGCTGCTGTCGTCCGCGAAAGAGTAGATAGGGTTGAAAGTTTTACATAGAAGGTCGTTTATGAAGATAAGGAATAGAGTTGGCGAAAGAACAGAACCTTGCGGTACCCCTGAATTTAACTTGAACTCATTTGATGAGATCCCATCTATAACAACTCTTATAGTGCGATCCCTGAGGAAACTCGATAAGAAACGAGAGAAATTATCACCGACACCAATGGCAATACATTTTGACAAAAGTGCACCATGCCACACTCTATCAAACGCCTTGGAGATATCTAGAGCCACCACCTTACTTTCGCCGAAATGGTGGACTGAATTACACCATTTCTCCGAGAGGAGGGCTAGTAGGTCTCCCGTAGAGCGGCCTCTACGAAATCCATACTGCCGGTCGTTAAGTAAGCTGTTAGACTCCAAATACCTTACAAGATGGAAATTTACCATACTTTCCATCACTTTGGAAAGTGCAGAGCATATTGCGATTGGGCGATAATTTTCAGGGTTAGTAGCTTCTCCTTTTTTAGGGATTGGCGTAACGTAAGCAATCTTCCAACACACTGGGAACTCACCAACATGGTACAACGTGCTGAAGAGATTAGCTAATGGACGTGCTAGCGTCGAAGAGCACTGTTTCAAGACCAGTGCTGGAATGCCATCCGGCCCAGGAGACTTGTTTATGTTGAGTTCCGACAAAACCCTTTTTACTGCCCGAGCTCGAAAGAATATCTTAGGCATAGTAGTGGATACTCTCTCTAGTATAGGCAGAGGCTGATTGCTTTCCGGCAAGTAGGAATTACTTGCAAATATTTCAGCTAATAGGTTAGCTTTATCGGCCGGGTCAGTGAATATTAAGTCATCCTTTAAAAGAGTCGGAATTGAAGAACTAGCATTATTCTTTACTCTTTTAACGAATGACCAGAAGCTCTTACTACCCCGAGGGGCAGCAAGAACTTTAGCACGGAGACGATTCTCGTAAAGAGCTTTTTCACGCCTCAGTACTTTGGCACACGAAGATCTCGCCCTTTTGCGTAGCAAATCAGTATCGGCATTTTGGTTACTTCGCCAAATACTGAATGCTTCCTCTCTAGATCTGACTGCGTTTTTGCATGTCTGATTAAACCATAGTTTCTCTTTGGGCTTAATCGGAATTTTTTTTGATGGTATGAAAGCTTTCATGCCCATCAAAATTATACTTTCGACCATTTTGGCCATGGCATTGACATCATTGTCTAGGAAACATAGCTTCCAATTAAAATGCCGAAAAAATTCGTTGAGCTGAGCCCAACGAGCCTTTTCGTATATGTATTTAAGTCGTTTCGTAGCTGTAGGTGAAACGCTATGAAGTGCTGAGAACGAAAAGGAGGCCGAAATGGTACAGTGATCTGAATTGCCGAGAGGTGCATTAACACTTACTTCATACTTATCAGGGTGTGAAGTGAGAAAGAGGTCGAGCGTATTTTGTTGGTGCCCTTCAACACACGGAATGTGTGTTGGTTTATTCACAAGTTGCACTAGGTGGTTATGTGCTGCGAATAACTCAACATATTGGCCTTCCGTAGTTGTACGGCTCGAATGGCGAAGCCAAGTTGAATTGTGAACATTGAAATCACCAGCAATAACGATTTCACTGTTCGGACAACTCTCTAGGATCTTTGATATGGAGTCAGAAAGGACATCGAAGCCGGAAATGGTAGTATCCCTTTCTGCGTTTGGACTTCTGTAAAATTGTAAAATTGAAGACATATCTGCCAATAAACATACAAAAGCTTTTGGAAAGTTATATAATTGATAGAAAGTTCACTGTGTAACGTTCCGTCACAAATTACTTTATATTTTTTTCCTACACTGTATTCGCTTTTACACTTTTTTTATTACTGAAAACTTACCAACATAAATAATACCAACAACCACACACATTGTTTTATAAATACACAACAAACACAACAACCACGTTACATGCAGTCAAGTTGCGATCACACAAAGTAACTACACATACATACTTACATAAACATACGTTCGCTATAATAAATAAAACGAACTACAACAACTACGCTTAAGCAGTCTAGTTGACATCGTATCAACAAAAGTAAAACAACAACAACCAGTACAGGCATTTGTAAACACACGCATTCTGTATAAAAGAACTAAAATACAATAAACACATGCAGAATTTTATAGATTTAAAACTAAAACGAACAAACCATACCATAACCAAGGGGAACATAATTCTCAGCCTCTTAAAATATTAATTACTATATGATGTCAAGTTTAAACCACAAGCAATGACGACGAGCTGGAAGTCTTAGTACGGTAAGCAGGAGCACAACCTGTATATTACAAGAACGGATATCAACACAAAGGCTTGTTCTAACTTTTTTGGACAGAAAGCTGCAAGATATACCGCATTCATTTTGAGCTTTCTAATAAATACTAGTTAGTATTGTGACGAATCGTTTGCACACAAACTGATGTCACACCCTGTAAAGAACTAAAACATAAAATAACAAATATAATCAACAAAATAATTTATAAAATAAATGTATTAAGAGACTTTCAATCCATAGAAATATACTAAAGAAATAAACAAAAGAAAAAAAACATACAACAACAAAACATCCAACAAAATAATTTACAAGCAAAGGGATTAACGGTCACTAATAAAAATATACATACAAAAATGTACATGAAAATAAGTTAGGGACAATAGCAACAACAAAATCTTTGTAAATATTACAACAATAACGTAAGGGGAAAAGAGTATAAAAGGCCGAAGATTTTGCAAAGATTCATTCAGTCGCATGGTAGTCATCAGTGGATCAGGATTAATCAGAGTAAGCAAGTAAATAGTAATAAACATTGTTAGCGATTGCCTAGTCGCGAAACAATACAGTAGAACCTGGATAAGTAAATATTAATAATCATTGTTAGCGATTGCCTAGCCGCGAAACAATGTAGTAGAACCTGGATAAATAAATATTAATAAACATTGTTAGCGATTGCCTAGTCGCGAAACAATACAGTATAACCTGGATAATAAACATTGTTAGCGATTGCCTAGTCGCGAAACAATACAATAGAACCTAGATAAGTAAATATTAATAAACATTGTTAGCGATTGCCTAGTTGCGAAACAATACAGTAGAACCTAGATAAGTAAATATTAATAAACATTGTTAGCGATTGTCTAGTCGCGAAACAATACAGTAGAACCTAGATAAGTTAATATTAATAAACATTGTTAGCGATTGCCTAGTCGCGAAACAATACAGTAGAACCTAGATAAGTAGATATTAATAAACATTGTTAGCGATTGCCTAGTCGCGAAACAATACAGTAGAACCTGGATAAGTAAATATTAATAAACATTGTTAGCGATTGCCTAGTCGCAAAACCATACAGTAGAACCTAGATAAGTTAATATTAATAAACATTGTTAGTGATTGCCTAGTCGCGAAACAATACAGTAGAACCTAGATAAGTTAATATTAATAAACATTGTTAGCGATTGCCTAGTCGCGAAACAATACAGTAGAACCTAGATAAGTAGATATTAATAAACATTGTTAGCGATTGCCTAGTCGCGAAACAATACAGTAGAACCTAGATAAGTTAATATTAATAAACATTGTTAGCGATTGCCTAGTCGCGAAACAATACAGTAGAACCTAGATAAGTAGATATTAATAAACATTGTTAGCGATTGCCTAGTCGCGAAGCAATACAGTAGAACCTGGATAAGTAAATATTAATAAACATTGTTAGCGATTGCCTAGTCGCAAAACCATACAGTAGAACCTAGATAAGTTAATATTAATAAACATTGTTAGTGATTGCCTAGTCGCGAAACAATACAGTGAAACCTAGATAAATAGATATTAATAACCATTGTTAGCGATTGCCTAGTCGCGAAAAAGTACAGTGGAACCTGAATAAGTAGATATTAATAAACATTGTTAGCGATTGCTTGGTCGCGAAACAATACAGTAGAACCTAGATAAGTAGATATTAATAAACATTGTTAGCGATTGCCTAGTTGCGAAACAATACAGTAGAGTCTGAATAAGTAAATATTAATAACAGGGTTAGCGATTGCCTAGTCGCGAAACAATAAAGTAACGCATCGATAAGCAAATAGTTATAAACATTGCCGGCAAGCAATAAAGGGAAATCTCGATAGTATTGCAACGATTGTTCTCACAACTAAACCAATACAACGTCTCCACTGAAACGGGAAGTAGTAGGACGGTAGCTGGTACATCCAAGGGTGCGGAAACATAAGTCACCATATGGGACCCCAGGAGTAAGGTTAAGATTGAACATGGAAGCATAGCAGATAACTCGCAGGAAGCCAAGTCATAACAAATCCGAAGCTTAGAAGCCAGAAGCGAAACAGATGATATAAAAACTACGAACTTTAATCAAGCAAACTGTATTTAAGGAAAAACTAAAACTATTAACTATTAAATAAAGAATACTAATAATTAAGGATAAAAAAAACGTGTTATTTCTTGTAACGACCTTAGCATTTCAGGCTGAGTATACCCGACAGAAAACGACGTTACAAGTGGCGCCCGAGCAAATTCTGGATAAAAACAAGGAAACACGTAAAAAAAATAACAAGAAAAACACTTTACAAGTAGCTCCCGAGCAAATTCTGGATAAAAAAAGAAAAACACGTAAAAAAATATAAATAAAATAAATAAAAAATTTTTTTTGAAAAACAAAACACGAAGCAGCAAGGCGCGTTACAAGTGACGCCCTAGCAAATTCAGGAAAAATCACGTAATAAAGAAACAAAATAAATAAATAATAAATTAAATTTTTGAGAGAAAAATATATATACCAAAAAACAGGATGGTAAAAATTAACTGGATCTACAGTCTGCGAAAGGAAGAGCTGATGCAATATACAGAAGAATTTAATTTAGAAACTACAGCAACAGTCGAGGAACTTCGGAAACGACTGGCTGAATTCATTAAAATGGATTTACAAGAAACAGTACAACGACATCCGTACACGGAAGGTGCTAGCACAAGCAAAGGAATCGTTCAGATACAACAACAGGAGGTACCTCAGCTCGTGGTAAGCACTCCGGAGGAAGATACGGGGCATACGGAAAAAAACATACCAACAAACAATTGACCAAATTCGGCGATGGTCATTCAAATATGACGGAATCAAAAACCCAATGACATTTATAGAACGGGTAGAAGAATTAGCTGAAGCTTACGATCTCCAATTAAACCTTGTACCACGTACCATGCCAGAATTATTAAAAGACCTAGCGTTGACATGGTTTCGTAACAATAACAAGAAATGGAGACTTGGGAAAATTTCAAACAAGATTTCTTGAAATACTTTTTGCCAACAGTATATTTAGACAAACTGGAAGATATAATACGGGACAGAAAACAACAACCAGAGGAAAAATTCAAAATATATATGGTGACATTACAGGATCTCATGAGACAAGCAGGGTATGAAGAACATAAGAAATTAGACAGAATATACCAAAATATTGGTCCAAGCTACAAACTGTACATAAAGAGACGAGATTTTAGTACGCTACAGGCACTAACAGAATTAGCAGAGAATTTCGAAAGTATTCAAATTACATTGGTTCCACATACCACTCGAACACCAATACCGCGAGCAAGAACACAGGTACAAGGCAATAGTTTAGCTATACAACAAAGCGCAGTACAAACTCCAGGAAACCAAACAATAAACCCTCGGAAAGCATGTCGTCGCTGCGGTAGGGAAGGGCAAAGTTATAAGTACTGCCGAAACCCCGAAATTATTTTTTGCTGGGAGTGTGGCCAAAGAAATATTCGGACCATTGAATGCTGCAGAAGGAAAACGGGAAATGGTCAAAAGCCCCACCAATAAGGGAGGGCGGGGTCCGAAAAAGTAGACCCTTTACACAGCTAGCAACAGCATCAGCTTAATTTCAGACAAGCCTACGGCAGTCATGCAAGGCTCAAACTAAGGGTTGGAGGCAAGGAAATGGATGCATTAATTGATACGGGGGCCACCAATAGTTTCATTAGTGTAACAAAACCATACGAGGTAGCAAGCAAACAAGAATTTCAGCAAATGCACATCAACATAGTTTTAGCAGATGGTACAACAGTAAGAATAAGGGAAGCAATAAATTCAACAGTCGAATACGGTGGAAATACAGTAAATATACAATTTTTTATACTACCCAATGTCTCGGACGGAGTAATACTCGGTATTGATTTCCTAATCAAAGCAACGGCCACATTAAATATCTGTGGAGCCACCATTGAATTTAGAAAAGAAGAAAGTAACAACATTACAAATAAAAATCAACATGCACCGAATATGGATATACAGACAGAAGACGTAAATATTTTTTTTTTTTTTTTTTTTTTTTATAATGCATGTATTTATTTATTGTATCTTCATATGTGAACTAACAATAAGTATTCAAATCTTAAATCTATAAAAAACAAAATTATTAGGCCCGACCAGTGTCGGACATAAACTTAGTGGTAGTTATAAATAATACATTAGTAGTGATAATCAAAAAAAAAAAGAGGGGGGGGGGGGGGAAAGTATTTTCAAGTAGTCCCATCTGGAGTGTTAGGTATAAGAGCCCGTGTGTCCCTCTTTTTTAAGCGGACGTGTCCAGTAAACTTCAAAATACTACGAGCAAGCGGATTAGGATGTCATTCGAGGTTTGTTAAATACTTGCCTGCGTATTTTGCATATTTAAATCACGATGTATAATAGAATTTTGGATGTACCATGGAGCCGATGTTATTAACCGTAAAATTTTGTTTTGCCTTCGTTGGATTCTCTCGACATTGGAAGCTGAAGCAGTGCCCCATAACTGAATTCCGTAGCACCATATTGGCTTCAAAAGCGACTTGTACAGTAAAAGTTTGCAGTCTAAGCTGAGTGTTGAGTTTCTGCCAATCAACCAATATATTTGAGTTAACTTAAGTTTCATCTTAGTTAACTTAGAGTCAATATGATGTTTCCATGTAAGTCTTCGATCAAGGTGTATACCAAGGTATTTCACTTGGGAATGTTGAGGAATATTATGATTGTTGATTCGAATGGGGGAGCAAGTATCTCTTCTTAGGGTGAACGTTATATGGACACACTTTTGTTCATTGACTTTAATTCTCCATAAGTTCAACCATATTTCCAGTTGAGTGATATGTTCCTGGAGATTGTGAGATGCCTCATAAGGGTTTTCGTGCACACTCATACAGGCTGTATCATCGGCGAAAGTAGAAATATGGATATTATTACTCACAGGCATATCACAAGTATATATTAAATACAAGACAGGACCCAGAATACTACCCTGGGGCACACCAGAAGATATAGATTCGGGCACACTCGTGAACTCTCCTTCCACAACAGTGAACTTCCTATCAATAATATAACTTTCCAAAAGCTTTTGAATGTTTATTGGCAGATATGTCTTCAATTTTAAAACTAGGCCTTCGTGCCATACTTTATCAAATGCCTGAGAAACATCAATAAAGAGAGCAGAACAATACTTCTTTTCTTCAAATGTTCTTCTTACAACTTGGACCAGTCTATGCGTTTGTTCAATCGTGCTGTGCTGACTTCTAAAGCCAAATTGATGGTCAGGGATGCACCCATTATCAGTTAAAATTCTGGACAATTTAGTCATGAGCAGCTTTTCGAAAAGCTTTGAGATTGTAGATAGTAAGCTTATGGGCCTATATGACTCAGTCTTGGTAAGATCTTTGCCCGCCTTTGGAATCATTTTGATCTTGGCCAGTTTCCAGTTATGTGGAAAATACTGCATTCTTAAAATAGCATTAAAAGTAAATAGCAGGATTCTTATTGCAATATGAGGCAAGTTCATGAGCATTTTGTTACTAATGCCATCAATACCTGGAGCTTTCTTCGGGTTGAGTTCAGCAATTACTTTTTGTACTTCACGCATCTTAAACCTTAAGGGACGAGGGGGTAGAGAAACTACACTCGGTAAATCAGCAGCACCCGTACATGAATTGGGAGTGAATACAGATTTTAAATGCTCAGAAGACGTAAATATGATAAATAAGTTTCTTGATAACGAGCTCACCAAATTCGAAAAATTATCAGGGACATCAAACATATTAAAACATAAAATAGTTATGAAGGATGAAACACCTTTTAAACACCAATACACAATAAACAATCCCGCAAAACAAAAGATCATAAGTGAACTCTTGGATGAATTGATAACCAACGATTGTATAGAACCATCACATAGCCCTTATAGCTCACCAATCGTTTTAGCCCCAAAGAAAAATTGAAAATGGCGGTTGTGTTGTGATTTTTGACAACTAAACGACAAATCTGTCACGGACGCATATCCACTACCAAGAATAAACTCTATACTGGAAAGACTACGGAATGCAAAATATTTTAGCACTTTGGATTTGAAAAACGGTTACTGGCGAATCCCATTGGATATAAACAGCCGACATTACACTGCATTTACGATACCCGGAAGAGGATTATATGGAAAGTTATGCCTTTTGGCTTACATTCCGCACCAGCTACTTTCAAAGAGCCCTGGATAAAGTTATAGGACCAGAGCTAGAGCCCTACACATTTGCGTACCTCGATGACATCATCGTCACCGGCAGAACAATACAGGAACACATGAGGAACTTAAGGACAACACTCCATAAGCTCAAATTGGCTAATTTAAAAATAAACCATGAAAAATGTTAATTTTTTAAAACAGAAATAAAACATCTGGGCCACGTAATAGGAGAAAAAGGAATCCAAACCGACCCAGAAAAGGTAGCGGCAGTAAGAGAAATGCAGCCACCAACCAACCTAAGGGGCGAAAGGAATAATCGGCATGGCATCTTGGTATAGTAGATTTGTACCAGATTTTTCCACTCTAGTGGCACCAATAACAAACTTACTCAAGAAAAATAGGAAATTTAAATGGAATCCCGAGCAACAAAGAGCATTCGAAGAATTAAAGAAACGTTTAACGGTAGCACCAGTATTAGCATGCTCAGATTTCAGTAAACAGTTTAAGCTACAAACAGATGCCAGTGATTTTGGACTAGGGGCAGTGTTAACACAAGACATTGAAGGAGAAGAACGTGTAATATCATACGCAAGCAGACGATTGGAGAAAGCCGAAAAGAACTACTCAGCAACAGAAAAAGAATGCTTGGCAATAGTGTGGGGAGTAAGAAAAATGCGACACTACATAGAGGGATACCATTTTGAAATAATAACCGATCACCTGTCACTAAAATTGTTAAATAGTATTGATAGCCCAATGGGTAGAACTGCAAGATGGGCGTTGGAATTACAACAGTATTCATTCGAAATAGAATATAGAAAAGGAAAAAGTAATGTAATAGCAGACGCTTTGTCACGAGACCCAATAGGCAAATTATGCAACATAAACAAGGAAGAAGAAAAACAAGAAAGCGCTTGGCTAGATCGAACATACAAGCAAGTACAAGAAAAACATGAAAAATATCCCGACTTCACAATCGAAAATGGCCAGTTATATCGCCATATTGCTAGTAAGGACGAGGCTGACGGGTGCCTACCATGGAAGTTGTGTGTACCAAAGCCTCTAAGAAAAAGGGTACTGATGGAAAACCATGATAACCCCACCGCAGGACACACGGGTGTACGAAGAACTATTGCAAAAATTGCGAACCGCTACTACTGGCCAGGAACACAAAAAAACTAAATTTCATTTTCAGTAACCAAATTCGTTGAATCAGTAAATATTTTATTTGAATGCGGTCCTACAAATAATTTTGTAAATTCTGATACAAATTTTGTAAAAATTTAAATTAATCATAGTTCGGCTGAGAGAAAATGTTATTTCAGTGTGTTGGTGTTTATCTTGCTTATTGATAGGAACAACGTGCTGTTGTGCGGTTGTTGTTGTTTAGTTGTTGTTTATTTTGTTTGATCGTGTTCTATACATGTAAATGCCGAAATGTAGCCGACAAACGTCGTGGCCTGTTTCTTCTCTATACAGTGTTTTGGTACAAATTAATTTAGTGGAACAGTACAGAATATTTACTGAAACTAAGTTTGATTTCAAACAAATATTTGTTTAAAAATTTTTTGGGAATAATTTTTTCTGTGAATGTTTAAAGATGTGGGCAAATATGTAAGAAGTTGCGAATCCTGCCAACGATACAAGGTAAGCCAACAAAAACCAACAGGAAAGATGCTTTTGGAGATCGCAGAGTTTGCTCAGACTTTGTAGGACCGTTACCACGATCAAAACACGGAAACACAATGCTATTGGTATTTATCGACAAATTTTCTAAATGGGTTGAGTTGGTGCCAGCACGAAAAGCAACAAGTGAGGTGGTACAAAAAGCATTTCGAGAGCGTGTAATGAGTCGATTTGGAGTACCAAAGGTTATAATCACCGATAATGGGACGCAGTTCACCAGCCGCGGATTTATGAACTTCATAAAAGAACTGGGGATAAAACAACAACTAACAGCCCCATACACTCCCCAGGAAAATCCTACGCAACGTGCCAACCGAACAATCAAGACAATGATTTCACAACTAGCAGGAGAAGATCAACGAACTTGGGACGACAAACTACCAGAAATAATGCTTGCAATAAATACAAGTATCTCGGAATCAACAGGTTATACCCCGAGTTTCATAACACAAGGAAGAGAGCCCAGATTACCCACGGCTCTATACGACGAAGTTACTAGCGGTACAGGCACAGAAAATCAGGAAATAGGAACACACTTCCAAATGCTGCAAGACGTTTTTAAATTAGTACTACGAAATTTGGAATTGGCATCACAAAAACCACAGACATATTACAATCTAAGAAGAAGAAACTGGAAACCAAAAAAATAAGATCAAGTACTAATAAAACAACACCATTTATCAAAGGCGGTCGAGGGGTTTGCTGCAAAATTGGCTCCAAAATACGATGGCCCGTACATAGTAAAAGGTTTTATCTCACCCGTGATAGTAAAAATAGCAGCGGAAGGAAGACAGGAACGAACAGCACATATCGGGGAGTTAAAACCATTTGATGTTACTCGTAATTTTTGATTATATGTCTATTAACCTTGTGCTGTCCTTCAGGTGTATGTCAAGGGCAAAAGGGTGGGAAATGTATGAAAAATTAAGATACTAAGTAAGGGTTATAAACTATTTTTAGATGAATTATCAGCAAAAATTTTTAAAATCATGCCAACGCCTCCAAAGAAATTACGAGGAACTCGACAAAAAAGTACACAGGACCAAGTTTATAAGTATGGCAAATACAAGGGTCCAGGATGTGCAGGGACACGGGAGACTGGGTGGCCAGGGGCCAACAAAGTGCGTCATCTTAACAGACCTAGAAAAGGATCTAAAAATGTCAGAATCTGAGCCAGACGCGGAAACCACACCAGAAAAGGAAGATGACCTATTTCCGCTCCAATGTTCCCAACCCGTAAACAGCTGCTTGGAAGAACTACAGAGGAAACCAGACCTAGCAACAGCAGCATGGTTTAATGATGATGTGTTGTCCATCTGCACAGAATGGTCATTCAATGAAGATTCGGCAGTAAAGGACAATAGTCCACCAGAAGACCAGGAGATAGAGCCAATACCGAAAAGAGTGGAATCACATCAACAACCCGAGATCCAAAATACTATGCTGGTAGAGATGGGAACGATTAAAAACCTGACAAACGAAGACCTACCACTTGAGGTATGGGATTTGGCGACAAAAATAGTGCTTCAGGACAGAAGCAAAACGATAAACCTAGCAAAGGAAAAAGGAGGTAAGCGATACCGAATAAGAGTCTCTAAATTTGGACAAGCATCCGTAAGACGGGAAGAAAAAAAACAACTAAAGAAAAAACAAAAATAACGGTAGAAAAAAATTTTTGAATTATTTTTCCTTTATAAATAAAAAACGGCGTATGTGCGTACATGAAAAAAAACCTTTTTTTTAATTTTTTGTTTTCAAAGAAGGGGGGAAGTGTGACGAATCGTTTGCACACAAACTGATGTCACACCCTGTAAAGTAAAACATAAAATAACAAATATAATCAACAAAATAATTTATAAAACAAATGTATTAAGAGACACTAACAAAAACATAGGTACAACCGTATGACTTTCAATCCAACGAAATATACTAAAGAAATAAACAAAAGAAAAAAAAACATGCAACAACAAAACATCCAACAAAATAATTTTAAAGCAAAGGGATTAACGGTCACTAATAAAAATATATTTACAAACATGTACATGAAAATAAGTTAGGGACAATAGCAACAACAAAACATAGGCATACAGAAATCTTTGTAAATATTACAACAATAACGTAAGGGGAAAAGAGTATAAAAGGCCGGAGATTTTGCAAAGATTCATTCAGTCGCATGGTAGTCATCAGTGGATCAGGATTAATCAGGGAAAGCAAGTAAATATTAATAAACATTGTTAGCGATTGCCTAGTTGCGAAACAATACAGTAGAACCTGGATAAGTAAATATTAATAAACATTGTTAGCGATTTCCTAGTCGCGAAACAATACAGTAGAGCCTAGATAAGTAGATATTAATAAACATTGTTAGCGATTGCCTAGTCGCGAAACAATGTAGTAGAACCTGGATAAGTAAATATTAATAAACATTGTTAGCGATTGCCTAGTCGCGAAACAATACAGTAGAACCTAGATAAGTAAATATTAATAAACATTGTTAGCGATTGTCTAGTCGCGAAACAATACAGTAGAACCTAGATAAGTTAATATTAATAAACATTGTTAGTGATTGCCTAGTCGCGAAACAATACAGTGAAACCTAGATAAATAGATATTAATAACCATTGTTAGCGATTGCCTAGTCGCGAAAAAATACAGTGTAACCTGAATAAGTAGATATTAATAAACATTGTTAGCGATTGCTTGGTCGCGAAACAATACAGTAGAACCAAGATAAGTAGATATTAATAAACATTGTTAGCGATTGCCTAGTTGCGAAACAATACAGTAGAGTCTGAATAAGTAAATATTAATAACAGGGTTAGCGATTGCCTAGTCGCGAAACAATAAAGTAACGCATCGATAAGCAAATAGTTATAAACATTGCCGGCAAGCAATAAAGGGAAATCTCGATAGTATTGCAACGATTGTTCTCACAACTAAACCAATACAACGTCTCCACTGAAACGGGAAGTAGTAGGACGGTAGCTGGTACATCCAAGGGTGCGGAAACATAAGTCACCATATGGGACCCCAGGAGTAAGGTTAAGATTGAACATGGAAGCATAGCAGATAACTCGCAGGAAAAAAAAGTCATAACAAATCCGAAGCTTAGCGGCCAGAAGCGAAACAGATGATATAAAAACTACGAACTTTAATCAAGCAAACTGTATTTAAGGAAAAACTAAAACTATTAACTATTAAATAAAGAATACTAATAATTAAGGATAAAAAAACGTGTTATTTCTTGTAACGACCTTAGCATTTCAGGCTGTCACAGTATTCAAGATCTATAGCATTCATCTTGAATTTTTCTTGATTTTAATTTTATTTTATTTCAAGATCTACCGAATTCACCTTGAAATACATTTTTATTTTATTTTTGTTCAAGATCTACCGCATTCATCTTGGACTTCTCGTTTATATTCAAGATCCTCCGAATTCATCTTGAATATTTATTTCTTTTGCTCGCTGTTTTTTAAAATTATTTCAAGATCTACCGAATTCATCTTGAAATAATTCTTAGTTTGTTCAAGATCTACCGCATTCATCTTGAACCCCTTGTTTATATTCAAGATCCCCCGAATTTCTTTTGCTATTTAATTTGTTGTTCAAGATCTACCGCATTCATCTTGAACCCCTCATTTTAGACAAGATCCACCGTATTCATCTTGAATATTTTTACGAGAGCCACCGAATTTCTCTCGCCTGCTTTGTACCGGCCTTAGGGCCCACCGAATACAGATACATACCTGGACATATTTACGAGCAACCGAATTTCTCTAAAACGGATTCAAAGCCCGCCGAATACAAATTGGTATTAATTATAGCTGTTATCACCCGTAAATTCACTGACATACATACCCTCTGCATTTTTAAGGTATCTTAAGTATATTAAGTTTCGTTAAATAAAAGCTTTGTATATTTTCTTAAACACCCAAGAAAATTCATCTTTTATTTCAAAGGAAGTGAACCTTTCAGTTCGAACCTGGACAGGCTGAGTCATACCCCAGCTAGAAAAGTAAACCACGTTGTGGAAGGAGAGTTCAGGAGTGTGCCCGAATCTATATCTTCCGGTGTGACCCAGTATTCTGGGGTCAGTCTTGTATTTAATATATACTTGTGATATGCCTGTGAGCAATAATATCCACACTTCTACATTTGGCGATGATACAGCCTGTATTAGTATGCACGAAAACCCTGATGAGGCATCCCACAACCTTTGAGATATGTATATATTTCCCAGCCGGAAGCATGGTTGAAGTATGGGCTATGGGGCACTGCTTCAGCTTCAAATGTTGAGAAAATCCAACGAAGGCAAAACAAAATTTTACGTTTGATAACATTGGCTTCATGGTACATAAAAATTCAAATATAAATCGTGAGTTAAATATGCCACTAGTGACTGCAGAAATTGCAAAATGCGCAGGCAAATATCTAACAAAACTCGAGTCACATTCTAATCCGCTTCATCGTAATATTTTGAACTTTACTGGGCACATCCGCTTAAAAAAGAGAGATACACTACAATTTCGAGTCAAATGCAACAAAACCGCCTCAATCAACCTAACACCGGCACCGTCAATGCCAACACCACGTCATCCAATTTCTGAGGTTTAACACTACAGGTTTTCGCTAACTGCTCAACGCGGCAGAAAATGTTAATAAATACTAATGTATAATGTATAATACTTTTATTTATTTTTATTATTATTTGAAGTTGTATGTATTTTTAAAAGAATACCTTCCCTTTCTTTATTATAAGAAATATAAAATTTTTTATGTAGTATTTTAAGTTCATTTAACCAATGGTTTATTATAAAAATATATTTAATGTAAATTCTGCTTATGTTGTATTCTAAGTTCATTAACCAGCTTTTGTTTACAAATTAATAAGTTTCATATTGCAATCAGTCATTTACCTTTGGAGTAGTATTACAATAATTGATAAAATGCAAAGTCAGGCTTTATGACAAGTGCTGAAAATGTACATTGCTAGTAATTTTAATGTAGACGTAAGAAACTAAAATTGTATAAAAGACTGACAGAAATAAAGAAATTATGTCAAACAAAAATTAACTTTCTTGATTGCTTAACTGGTCTTAGTGCTTCTACTAAGACTTAAATTTAAATCATATTAGCACAGGGTGTTTCTACCTGGGCTAAAAACAAAATAAAACAAATTTACACACTCTGAGCTACAAAGGAAACCTTTGGTGCTCAACCATTTACACAAAGTTGTCAACGCAACACAAATCTTAAATCTAAATATAATAATGAGGCCCGACCAGTATCGGATATAAACTTAGTGACAGTAATGAAAAATACAAAAAAGTCGTATTAAGCACAAAAATTATTTGCAAGAAGTATCATTTGGATTGCTAAGTATTAGAGCCATGTGTCCCTCTTTTTTAAGCGCATGTGTCTAGTAAAATGCAAGATATTACGAGCAAGGGGATTGATGTGACTCGAGTTTTGTTAAATATTTGCCTGCGTATTTTGCAATTTCTTCAGTCACTATTGGCATATTTAACCACGATGTATATTTGAATTTTTATGTACCATGAAGCCAATGTTATCAAACGTAAAATTTTGTTCTGCTTTCGTTGGATTTTCTCAACATTTGAAGCTGAAGCAGTGCCCCATAGCCCATACATCAACCATGCTTCCGGCTGGGAAATATATACATATCCCAAAGGTTGTGGGATGCCTCATCAGGATTTTCGTGCATACTAATGTAGGCAGGATAAAAATATTAGTTTGTACGAATCCATTAAATTTTTTATAGAAATTTTTGCTCTTTTTGAAATATTGGGCCTAATTACGAGTGTCGTATTTCGACTACGACGACGACGATTTTGTACTAGATTAAGTGAAAATGTTGCAGTGTGCTTTAGTCTAGTACGAAATCGGCGTAGTCGAAGTGGTAACACGACACTCGTAATAAGGTCCATTATTTACTGACGATCATTGAAATTTTTGGGTAGTTTTTATTAACTTTAAAGTACGGCAACAGGAGTATGAAGTTCTTTTTCATAACAATTTTTTAATATTTCATATTGCAGGCGTAAATAGAACCCTAATTTAATGTCCATAAATTTCACATTAAATAATCGTATTCGTATTCGCAAATATCGTTTCAAATATTCGTATTCGCGAATATCAAAACCTGGCATTCGTTACATTACTGTTCTGTACTAAAGTCCTATTTTCAAAGAAATATTTTGTAATATTTATTTCATAATATATTTTTTTAAGTGCGGTCAGGCTTGTGTGTATTGTTTGGGCTTCGAGAGTTTTTCCTCCGTATAATTTTCATGTTTTTTTGTGGAATTTCTTTAACAACCACGTTGTTACTTCCTATGTGAAGGCATACGTCGTGTACAGTCAGTCACAAAACTTTTTTAAAATACTGTTAATAACATCATGGGCATATGGTCTAGTTACTCCACCCATATTTGTTCAACACCATATTATGCAAATTTACTTTGTATAATATGTATCAATAAATAAATAAATAGATAAATAATTTTTTTTGGCATTTACATATAATATTGGTATATAGTAATTTACTATTATTTAAAGAACTCAAATGGTATTATTTTTTTTACTAATGTGCTTATAAAACGCTTTATTTAATCGATCTCATGAATTATAATTTTTTTTTGTTTTGTTTAAATAATTAAATTAAAAATACGCAGATATTGTTCTGGATATACCCAAAATTACAATCGAGGGATGTTTTGTTGTTGAAGAGAGCAATTTCACAGGAATAACTGCCGGAATCTTTGGCCATTTGTATTTACAATGCTGGACATATATATATGTCGACTATGACTACAGTACATTTATTGAATTGAAGTATGTTTAGCGCCAGGTATTCATCGTGGTGGTCATTAACAGCAAGATATTCAATGTCGGTTGTTATGACAATGGTCGTATTGTTTATTTGTGAGGGTATTGCAATGACTTTGTAAAGTTAAAATTTTCCTTGGTCCACCAATCGTAACTCAATAACGAAAATTACATTTGTCTTAGTTATTGTGCCTTTAACTTTCATAATTTTGTATAGTTCTAGCAAGTCGGTGTCTTCACCTGGTAATGTACGGCCCATGGGAAGGTGTCCTTTAATTTTAGCAATCTCTGATCTTAATTGTTTTGGTGTAAGGGTAAGTGGGCTTATATTGCCGTGGTTCGTATGCGTGAGGGCAGCAAACAGCTCTGTTTGAATTCTTTGAAAATCTGAGGCAATTGTATTTAATTGAATTGCCAGAGACATTAGATTTTGGACTTGTCGTAGATTTGAATTCTCATTTTGAGCTTTATTTAGATCTTGATAGATGGTTTTCTTAAGTTCTGAAAAGTGCACTGTAGTATTGTTCTCGCTTTGCTTAAGAATGTTAATGGTAGAATCTATTACTGAAGTTTGGTTTTTTAGTAACAGATGTAGATACTCTTTATTTTGATTTACGGTAGTTATAGTTTGAGCAATTTGTTCTGCATAATCTGAGTCCAGGACTCCAAATAGAGCATGGGCCATATTCCTCACGACATCGAGTGCAGCTCTCCGGTTCCTTTTTGAAATTAAAAGGTCTGATTCTTGAATAAAATTGTCACAAGTATGTTGCAGTTGTATGGAAAGCATCTCACATGATTCAAAGGCTACCGATTGCTTGCAGAGCCTTGAAAATGATATTATACCAACTTCCAGAACCTTATTCCTATCCCAAATTGGTGTTAAATCGTAGTATATAATGAATTTCCAGGTAGCTGTCATCAAATTTGTCGAGCCCATGCCTTCGAAATACAATCCTGGATCGGAAGAAAATTCTGTAACATTGATTGGAGAGGCTACTATTATCGGCAACAGAAGTAGTGAAACAAAAAGTATATTGAAGAGTCCCAGTAAGGCATATGACACTACCTTTCGTTTTGGCTGTATGGTATCACCTTCTGATTAGCTTTGCCTCTTTTGTAAGTTCGAGTTGTCATATCCGGAATGTTCTGTAAGGGAGTCATTGAACAAAGGTGCCAATGTATGTATGTATAATGTGTATTGGACTCTTGATAGTCCCCTTTGTTGTTTTGACGTCGCAGACCCTGATAAGTCCATCATCTCCCAATATCCATTGTAGCACTGGAGTATTTCTTCCTTAAGGATAACAATCATGCCTTCAATGACGTTCGGTGACGGAGACTTCCATTTTCCCCTTTGCTGTAGCTCATGTAAATAGTTTTGAGTCCATTCCTTCCATAATTTGCGTTTGATTTCTGAAGTTATTTTCCATCTTGCATCTAACGATACGCTTGGGGATTGGGCATTTACATCTACTGCTAATGTCAAGGGTTCCCCTACTAAAAAGTGACCTGGGGTAAGAGCTTGAAGATCATCGTAGCTTGATAAGAGAGGGATCAGTGGCCGTGAATTCAAGATTGCTTCTATTTCAACTACTACTGTTTCCAATTCTTCATATCTAAGTGATGCAGCTGACACACTTCTCAGTAAAAGAAGTTTGGCGGATTTGACAGCCGCTTCCCAAAGTCCACCGAAGTGAGGGGCTCTTGGTGGAATAAATTTAAAATTTATTGACTGATTACTGCATACTCGTGTAATCTTCTCTTGTGCTGATTGAGAATATATTGATTCTTTTAATTCAGTGTTTTTATTGTTTGCTCTTACGAAGTTACTTGTCGCAATACAAAGTCTGACAGTGGCCTTTTCTGCTAATGAAACGTCGTAGTGCGACTATGATTGCTTCTGTAGGCAGATTTAATATGACTTCCATGTGAATGGCCTTAGTCCCGAAGCAACAAAATACTGCGGTATAGGCCTTGTCTGGCCTTTTGCCCCTGATTTTGTGATGGATCCAAATTAGGCCAAAATAATCCACTCCTGTGGTTATGAAAGAACGTGCTGAGGTCACTCTGTCTGCCGGACGATTTCCTATTAATTGTTTGAAAAGCACCGGTCTAGCTTTAGTGCATCGTATGCATTTGTGGACGGTACTTCGTGCCAGTGATTTCCGTCTGTAATCCAAAACTGTGACCTGGATGCTGCCAACAATGACTGGGCCACAATGACGATTCTCTTCGTGTAGCTTGTGCATCAATAACTTTGTCATAGGGTGGTTATGTGTTAAAATCGCAGGATGTGTTGCCTTGAACGATAATGTTGACTGCTCCAGACGACCACCCACGCACATTATCTAATGCTCATCCATGAATGGGTTTAACGAGGCCAAGGGACTTGATTTATGTACAGGTGTTTGATGTGATAGCCTTTTTAGTTCTTCCCCAAACTCTGCTGCTTGGATGATCTTGATTATAATGTTCAGAGGTTCTTCTAATTCGAACGCATCGAGCTCCCTTTTGGTTGGGCGATAAATATTTGAAGTTTTGGAATTTTTAATAAATCTCATCACATAACCGATCGTGTTTTGAAAAGTTTTAAATGAATTTTGGTGGTTTATCCGATTTATAATGTCTTCATAATTTTGCTGCAAGGCAGCTATTGTTAGAACATGCTTCGTCATTTTACGTTCTCGTTGTAAGGTGTCTCAATTGCTTGTGAAGTTGAGGTTGTCCATTCACTCCTTTGTCCAGAGAGAAATAGAGGACTATAAAACCACATTGAATGTTGTGACAGGTTTTCTAGTGCTTTTCCTCGAGATATTGCGTCGGCTGCATTTTCTTTAGAATCGCTTTGAATTTTTGTTATCCTGTTTGCTACAAAGGTGTGGAAGGATGCTGCTGCCGAGTTTATCCAAGCAAGAACAATTTTTGAGTCCGACCAAAAAAAGTTTGCCGTATTTTGTAGACGAAGATCTTCTTTTACCCTATTTGTTAGTTCAACACCTAATACCGCGGCGCACAATTCCAAACGAGGCAACGTTTGCCTTTTGATGGGTGCTACTCGGGACTTGGAACATAGCAGTCTGGTTAAAACAGTTTTGTCTTATATGTTGAACGAATGTAGATTGCTGGTCTATAAGCTGCTAAGAGGCATCGACAAACGTATGAATTTCTGTAGTGCCTGGGTTTCCATGCTTTAACACGAATCTCTCTATCTTTATTTGGTTTAGGGTTTCTATATTTGTGAGAAATTTATTCCAATCATTCTGCAGATTCATGGGAAACTCGTCATCCCATGAAATCAGTAACTGCCACAGCTCTTGCAAAAATATCTTGGCTCATATACCGACCCAAAAATCCCTACGGGATCAAATATCTTGGATAGTTCTGAACTGACTATTCTTTTTGTTACCTTTGTGGCCGTTGGCTTTTGTCACCGTCCACATAATTGATTAGACTTTGGGAGCCATATTAATCCGAGTGTTTTAATTGAGCAGTATGAACTCTCGTCCAAGTCCAAGTTGATTTACTGGTCTTCAGGTGCAATTCCACTTAATAACTGATGATGATTTGAACACCACTTCCGCAGCTTAAAACCAGCTTCTCTTAGGTTTAAGCTTAGTTGTCGTTGTGACTCTAATGCTGTGCTAATATAATCAGCTCCGGTGAGGCTATCATCCACATAAAAATCATCACGTAATATTGAAGCACCTTGTGGATATTTTGTAGCGTTTTGAATAGCTAATTGTTGAAGGCATTTAGTTGCTAGGTATGGTGCAGAGGAAGTGCCATATGTTACAGTTTTTAGACGATAATATTTGATGTCTTGATGCTTGTTGTATCTCCATATTTTTTATTTTTTTTAAATACATGTATTTATTTATTGTATCTTCATATGTGAAATAACAATACGTATTCAAATCTTAAATCTTAAATATAATTATTAGGCCCGACCAGTGTCGGACATAAACTTAGTGATAGTTATAAATAATACATTAGTGATAATCAAAAAGGAAAAATAAATGTATTATCAAGCAGTCCCATTTGGAGTGTTGAGTATAAGAGCCCTTGTGTCTCTCTTTTTTTAGGCGGATGTGCCCAGTAAAGTTCAAAATATTACGAGCAAGCGGGTTAGGATGTGAGTCGAGTTTTGTTAAATATTTGCCTGCGTATTTTGCAATTTCTTCTATCACTAGTGGCATATTTAAATCACGATGTATATTTGAATTTTTTATGTACCATGGAGCCGATGTTATTAACCGTAAAATTTTGTTTTGCTTTCGCTGGATTCTCTCGGTTGGTTTCAAAATCGACTTGTATATTAAAAGTTTACAATCTAGACTGAGTGTTGAATTTCTACCAATCAGCCAATGTATCTGAGTTATTTTAAGCTTCATTTGTGTTAGCTTTGAGTCAATATGGTGTTTCCATGTAAACCGACGATCAAGGTGTATACCAAGGTAGTTCACATGTGAATGTTGAGGAACAACATGGCCGTTGATTCTTATGGGGGGACAAGTATCTTTTCGTAGGGTAAAGGTTATATGAACGCACTTCTGTTCGTTTACTTTTATTCTCCATAATTTTAACCATAGCTCAAGCTGTGTTATATGTTCCAGAAGATATCGGGATGACTCATGAGGGTAATCGTGCATACCAAGGCAGGCTGTATCATGTGCAAATGTAGAAGTATGGATATTACTGCTCACAGGCATATCACATGTATAAATCAAATACACAACTGGCCCCCGTATACTGCCTTGTGGTACACCGGATGAGATAGTTTCGGGCGTACTCATAAATTCTCCTTCCATAACAGAGAACTTCCGGCCTAAAATATAGCTTTCTAAAAGTTTTAGATTGTTATTTGGTAGATATGTCTACAATTTTAAAATTAGGCCATCATGCCAAACTTTATCAATTGCCTGAGGAACATCAATAAACAGGGCAGAACAATACTTTTTTTCTTCGAATGTTTTCCTTATAAATTGAACCAAACTATGAGTTTGCTCATTGGTGCTATGCTGACTTCTAAAACCAAATTTATGGTCCGGGATGGACATATTATCTGTTAGGCAAGCGGACAATTTTGTCATGAGCAGCTTTTGGAAGAGTTTTGACATGGTAGACAGCAAACTTATTGGCCTATATGACTTAGCTTTGGTAAGATCTTTGCCCGTCTTTGGAATCATTTTGACCTTGTCAAGCTTCCAGCGTTGTGGATAATACTCTAGTCGTAATATAGCATTCAAATTTTTTTAACATGTATTTATTTATTGTATCTTCATATATGAACTAACAATAAGTATTCAAATCTTAAATCTATAAAACAAATTATTAGGCCCGACCAGCGTCGGACATAAACTTAGTGATAGTTATAAATAATACATTCGTAGTGATAATAAAAAAGGGGAAAAAAAGTATTTTCAAGTAGTCCCATCTGGAGTGTTAGGTATAAGAGCCCGTGTGTCCCTCTTTTTTAGGCGGATGTGTCCAGTTCAAAATATTACGGGCAAGCGGATTAGGATGTGATTTTAGTTTTGTTAAATATTTGCCTACGTATTTTGCAATTTCTTCAGTCACTAGTGGCATATTTAAATCACGATGTATAATAGAATTTTGGATACACCATGGAGCCGATGTTATTAACCGTAAAATTTTGTTTTGCCTTCGTTGGATTCTCTCTACATTGGAAGCTGAAGCAGTGCCCCATAACTGAATTCCGTAGCACCATATTGGCTTCAAAAGCAACTTGTATAGTAAAAGTTTGCAGCCTAGGCTGAGTGTTGAATTTCTACCAATCAACCAATATATTTGAGTTAACTTAAGTTTCATCTGAGTTAATTTAGAGTCAATATGATGTTTCCATGTAAGTCTTAGATCAAGGTGTATACCAAGGTATTTCACTTGGGAATGTTGAGGAATATTTTGATTGTTGATTCGAATGGGGGAGCAAGTATCTCTTCTTAGGGTGAACGTTATATGGACACACTTTTGTTCATTGACTTTAATTCTCCATAAGTTCAACCATATTTCCAGCTGGGTAATATGTTCCTGGAGATTGCGGAATGCCTCATAAGGGTTTTCGTGCACACTCATACAGGCTGTATCATCGGCAAATGTATGGATATATATGGATAGTATTGCTCACAGGCATATCACAAGTATATATTAAATACAAGACAGGACCCAGAATACTACCCTGTGGCACACCAGAAGATATAGATTCGGGCACACTCGTGAACTCTCCTTCCACAACAGTGAACTTTCTATTAATAATATAACTTTCCAAATGCTTTTGAATGTTTATTGGCAGATATGTCTTCAATTTTAAAACTACGCCTTCGTGCCATACTTTATCAAACGCCTGAGAAACATCAATAAAGCGAGCAGAACAATACTTCTTTTCTTCAAATGTTCTTCTTACAACTTGGACCAGTCTACACGTTTGTTCAATCGTGCTGTGCTGACTTCTAAAGCCAAATTGATGGTCCGGGATGCACCCATTATCAGTTAAAATTTTGGACAATTTAGCCATGAGCAGCTTTTCGAAAAGCTTTGAGATTCTAGATAGTAAGCTTATAGGCAAATGACTGTCTTGGTAAGATCTTTGCCCGCCTTTGGAATCATTTTGATCTTGGCAAGTTTCCAGTTATGTGGAAAATACTGCATTCTTAGAATAGCATTAAAAATAAATAGGAGGATTCTTATTACAATGAGGCAAGTTCATGAGCATTTTGTTACTAATGCCATCAATACCTGGAGCTTTCTTCGGGTTGAGTTCAGCAATTACTTTTTGTACTTCACGCATCTTAAACCTTAAGGGACGAGGGGGTAGAGAAACTACACTCCGTAAATCAGCAGCACCCGTACATGAGTTGGGAGTGAATACAGATTTAAAATGCTCAGAAAATAAGTTACCTTTCTTACTATCGCTTCTTGCCAAGCCTCCGGTCGCAGTACGCAGTGGTGATTTAAGATCAACGGGTCGTTTAAGATTTCTAGTAGCTCGCCATAAAGAGTAATTAGATGCGCACGTTACATCAAGAGCTTCTAAATACTTTTCCAGTAGTGCAGTTTTTTCCGACGAAAGCAGCTCTTTGAGTCGTTTAGTACATTCTTTAAGTCTGATTTTATTTAGGGGTGATCTGTGTTGTTGCCATTCTCTTCTAGCTCTCCTTTTTTCACATACAAGACGTTCAATTTCCGAAGACTAAATTCTGTTAAAGCCGGTCTGCGGATAGGAGGTAGTCGTGTGTTCAGCAGCCTGTTTAATATTTTCGTTAAGATTGGCAATGTTAAATTCAATATCATCGCATGATCTAAGCTGAATGTTTTCTACGCAGTGACTACTAAGATATTTTTTGAATGCCAGCCAGTTGATTCGATTAATCATTTTCACATATGAGTTAGTTAAATCTCTCCTTAGTGGGTTGAAAATTGTAACTATTGTTGGAGAGTGATCGGAGGACAGATCTAGAGAGGCATCTACATGAATTAAGTCCCTATGAATATTTTTCATGACGGCAAAATATATAACATCTGGAATTTTTCTTACTTCAGTAGGCCAGTAAGTAGGCTCCTCACTCGAAATGACATCTAAGCCCATTTTTGAAATTGTATTGAACAAGGCTCGACCTCTAGGTGTAACAAGACGCGATCCCCAGTACGTATGTTTTGCATTGTAGTCACCAGCTGCCACGAAACAAGATCCAAGCGATTTGTAGAACTTCTCATACTGATCTTCGCTAACTGAAAATCTGGGAGGTGAGTAAATTGATGATATCACGAAATTCGCACAAAAATTTTCTACGAAAATATTCGTTGCTTGCAAATATTCTTCTTAAAAATAAACAGCAGGATTGTTATTGCAATAACCGGCAAGTTCATCGGCACTTTGTTACTAATTCCATCAATACCTGGAGCTTTCTTCGGTTTGAGTTCAGCAATAGCTTTTTGTACATCACGCATCTTAAACTTTAAGGGTCGAGGGGGTAGAGCAACTACACTCGGCAAATCAGAAACACCAGTACAAGTGTTTGGCGTAAATACGGATTTTAAGTGCTCAGCAAATATTTTACATTTTTCGTATCGCTTCTTGCCCAACCTCTGGTAGATGTGCGTAGAGGTGGCTTATACTCAACGGGTGTTTTAATCTTTCTAGCAGCGCGCCACAAGGGGTAATTAGATGCTGGTGTGACATCAAGACCTTCCAGATAATTTTTGAGAGATGCAGTTTTTTCAGATGCAAGCAACTCTTGGAGTCGTTTAGTACACTCTTTAACTCTGATTTTATTTTGGGGTGATCTGTGCTGTTGCCATTCCCTTCTAGCTCTTCTTTTTTCATACATGAGACGTTCAATATCCCTAGAATAAATTTTATTAAACGCAGTCTGCGGATGGGAGGTAGTGGCATGCTCTGCAGCCTGTTTAATATTTTCATTAATATAGGCAATGCTAGATTCAATATCATTGGGTGTTCTTAGCGTAATATTTTCCGTGCAATAACTACTAAGATATTTTTTGAATCCCAGCCAATTACACGATTGATCATCTTCATAAATGTGTGAGGTGAGTCACTTCTTAGTGGGTTATAGATTGAAACGATAGTCGGAGAGGAGGAGAGATCTAGAGAAGCTTCAACATGAATTAAATCCCTAGGAATATTTTTCATGACGCCAAAATCTATAACATCTGGAATTTTTCGTACGTCAGTAGGCCAGTAAGTGGGCTCCCCACTCGAAATAACATCCAATCCCGTTTTTGAAATTGTATTAAACAAAGCTCGACCTCTAGGTGTTAGAAGGCTCGAACCCCAGTACGTATGTTTTGCATTGTAGTCTCCAGCTACCACGAAACAAGATCCAAGCGATTTGTATCTTCATATGATGAGCTGGAACATCTGGTCTGTGTCATCGATTTGAATTTGCCGGTTCATTTTTTCTATGTCTGCAGCGAAGATAATTCTGTGCATCCTAAATCGCAACAGTACCGAAAACAGCTCACTTTGTACGGTTAGTCCGGCATGTATTATGTCATTCAAAGAGGAACCACTGGGTGTTTTAGCTGATGCGTCAAAAACTACTCTTAGTTTTGTGGTTAAGCTGGAAGGGTTCAGTACGCAGTAGTGCGGCATGACGTAATGTGAATTAGGAATGTCGTCTTCTTGGATTGCTTCCATGTTTCCCAAGTCTTCGTACTCCTGCATGAATTTGTTGTATCCTGTTCTAAGCTCAGGATTAAGGTTCAATCATTTTTCCAATGCTAAAAATCGATTGAATGCCATTGTTTTGGAACTTCCGAGAACGGATGGACTTTCTGCGAATGGTAGTCGCACAATGAATCTCCCATTCTCGTTGCTTTTTACGTTTTGTGCAAAATGATCCTCACATCGTTTCTCAGCCAAAGATAGTGATCGTGTCTTCAAGCTTCCATTAAATTTTCAATAAGCTGGTTTGTTGTTTGCTCTTCTGGGGTAAACACTGCACAAGTTACCGAATTGTCGTTTCTTTTTTTGTAATTTACCTGTGACGATTCAACCCAATGTTGTGTTTTGCAGAATTGGTAGTTTTTGGTTGATCTTTATTTGTTGTGGGCGCATCAATTCATGGCAAAATTCTGCTCCGAGCAATATGTCAATTTTATTCATTTGATTGAAACATGGATCAGCTAATTTAATATTTTCAGGAAGATTCCAATCTGACGTGTCGAACGAATTGTTAGGCTGAGGTGGTACAATTCATGTAGTTCTATATTGATTCGTCGGGATACGTTTTGAACTTTACGGCTAATTCCTTCAATGCGCAATGAAGAGTTTGAGGTATTCAATGACAGTTTGTTCAGTACGCAATCCCCAATCTAAAAAAGTGGAAATGTGCATGTGTGACCATTGGCTCCAACTGCCTTTACTCTTGCAGTGGCTAGTAATACGTAAGTGTTGTCGATGAACTGTTTGTTGTAGCTACGATTGGCTTATTTTCATTCGATGCAGACGCTAGTTTTTGTGTTCCTTCTGCCGATGTTGCTGAAGTGTTTCCTCTTGCTAATTCTAAGTGCACTAATGTGTTGTGTCTTTTTGTGCACTTTGAGCAAGACCGTGACGTGCATGCCTTGGCAGCATGATCTGATTTAAAGCAGTTGACGCAAAGCTTCTTTTTTTGTGTCCATTGTAATCTCCCAGCTAGAGACATTTTTAGAAACTTTTTACAGTAGTATATGGGATGCCCAGTTGTTTAGTAGCGTTGTCACAATGAGCCTTTTGTTATCGTACCTATCACTCAAAATGTTCCACGCAATTTCGTAATTGGCTATTGTAATTGGCAAATGTTTTACTAGTGCTTTTGGTTCGTCTGCTAGATGTGTAGTTAAGTAAAACATTTTCTCAACTTCGCTCATTGATGCGTTGTGGATTAGCTGGGTATAAAGATCTTTAAATGCTACTGTAGGTAACTGCCGATGAATTTCGGAATCTGAATTTTTGGTAGATGGGGTTGACAATGCTCAGTGCTACGTGGGTTACTTTCGCTGATATTATTCACATATTGCTCTAGCTCACATTGAATGTTGTGCACCTAAGCTTGCATTTCTTAAAAATCATCCAAGGTGTAGCCGTCTATTTGCTCTTCATTAGTCAATTGCCATAACGTATCGTTGTTTGTAGAAAACTTATGCATATATTTATTAATAAGCGATAATTTGCCTTGATAATGTGCCACCTGTTGATTTACCTCTGCCCTGACTTCACCAATAGTTCGTCTTAATTCTCTCGTCAATGCCCGATGATTGCGAAGAACTTTGCTTGAGATATCATCAGGTTGTGTCTTTTCCTGCATACCTCTGCTTGCGCCTTCTTCTATTTGTCTCATCGATCTTCACTTTTTTACTTTCGGACTCAAACAGCTCTTTGTATTTGAGTGTATCGTCCGAAATACGTAAGTATTGGTCTGTAAAATAATTGTGTTTTAATGGTAGATTTTAGAGGCATCTTATTTTGTTGTCAGTGGTCTCAAATTCTACCCATGCCTTGTCAAGTCACTGTAGACGCTCCAAGAAGTACTCTGAAGTTTTTCTTGTAGAAGAGTCTTTTTTGGGATTGCGAATTATTGCCTCTATTTGCTCCGCCTTTTTCTCTTGGGCTGCTACCAGGTCTTCAAACGATTCCATTGCTTATATACAAGGAACAATATTTTTACGATTGCTTTTTGATGTGATCCTCTTTTTATTTTCAGGATTGTTTGGGTCGCTAAAATGATCTAGCTTCAGGACCGTTGGGTTGAAATGTCTGATGATGGAAACCTGTACCTTGCTACAGGACCTTCGAGTTGAAATATGTATTCTGATGATGCAATGCTGTACCTTGTGATACGACTGTCGTGTTGAAATATGTCTTCTGTTGATGGAATCATGTACCTTGCTACAGGACCGTCGGGGTCACCAAATTTCGCATTGACAATTGTGTGTAAATGGTTGAGCACCAAAGGTTTCCTTTGGTGCTCAGAGTGTGTAAATTTGTTTTGTTTTATTTTGTTTTTAGCCAAGGTAGAAACACCATGTGCTAATATGATTTGAATTTAAGTCTTAGTAGAAGCACTAAGACCAGTTAAGCAATCAAGAAAGTTAATTTTTGTTTGACATAATTTCTTTATTTCTGTCAGTCTTTTATACAATTTTAGTTTCTTACGTCTACATTAAAATTACTAGCAATGTACATTTTCAGCACTTGTCATAAAGCATGACTTTGCATTTTATCAATTATTGTAATACTAATCTAAAAGGTAAATGACTGAATTAATTGTATGAGTATAAGAATATCCAAAGGTAAATGCCTGATTGCAATATGAAACTTATTAATTTGTAAACAAAACTTGGTTAATGAACTTAGAATACAACATAAGCAGAATTTACATTAAATATATTTTTATAATAAACCATTGGTTAAATGAACTTAAAATACTACATAAAAAAAATTTATATTTGTTATAATAAAGAAAGGGAGGGTATTCCTTTAAAAATACATACAACTTCTAATAATAATAAATATAAATAAAAGTATTATAATGAACTAATGTATATATTAACAATATGAATACTTATTGTTAGTTCATTTTTGAAGATAATAAATATATGTATATAAAAAATTTTATTCCAAAATACAAATGTAGCCGAATCGAACACATTTTCTGAGGCAGCACATCTGTAGCACGTGAATACCTACAGGTAAATATGTTACTAGTACACGGCATGTAGCAAATGTAGCTTCGTGATGACGTCAAAATTACGTCAGAACCACATGTGCATGTGGTTTTTTTACCTGTCGTCATTATGACTATTTTGGGTTGCAAAAATAGCATTTTGACGAATGTACGATTTTTGCTTTCAATTTGACGATTTCAAAGTTATTATTAATTTACACCATTTATTAGAACTTTAAAACAATTTTGAGCTTGACCAAGAACATGGCAGCTTTTGAAAGAATATGCAAAAAAAAAACTAAAGAGTGAAAGGGAATCAATTTTCATTTTTGTATTAATAATTTTGGAATTAAATGTTTTTGAAGCCTGTTATTGTACAGAATTTATCAACTGAAACAACAGAAATAGAAAATTTATACGGTCAAATGCATAAACTATTTAAAAAAGTTATAAGTAATTTTTTAAAAACAGATTTACTTAAATGTTATAATTTTTATTGGGGAGATTATAAAGATGAAAAAAATTGTTAAGACATTGATGAAATTTGTTTAGGAATACTAGTATTTGCTGATTCTAATGTTAATCAAATCCAAAAATTGGAAATCACAAAAAACTTTCAGCAAATTGAAATACGATGAATCAAAACAATTCACATATTCCATTTGCAAAAAACTTACGTATATAAAGCAGAAATCTACATCAACTGACACCACATACAGTGGACCAAATACAAAGAACGCTGATGAGGAAGGTGTAGTGGCCTTCGAAAACAGCTAGTTGTTCCATAGACTTATGTTTTCCACCATAACTAATTTTATCAAACCCAGCTAATAAAGCCTAGTTTAATTTTTCCTCTCTTCTTTAGAAACTCACATTAATTAATAAATATATTTCATTCAATAAGAATTGAAAATACTCAGCGTTATCGTTTACCAAAAGCGACACAAAACGGTGCACAAAAAGAGGATTTTCCAAAAAAAGAGGCAACTGCGAAATCAAGAAAAATTAAAAAAAAACAGCAATATTTATTATGAAATTAACAACAAACACAAAAAAATAAAACAAATTTTTCATGTATAAAAAGCACAAAAATATTTATTTTATGAGAACTCATATACTACGATTGTACGCACGTCTTATTTGCAAGTAAAAGTTCTAAATTACTTACTAACGAAAACCATTACTGATTACTGGGGATGAGAACAATTATGTATGTAAACAGAAAAAGGCACATTTTATGAAATTCTTAGTTTTGCAGTTGCTTATTTGACGACTGTCAATATACATCTACAATACTGGCTAGTTGAGTATTTGCAAATACAGATTCAATTTGAAAATACGACGAGTATAAACGTATATCGACCTAAAATCCATAACAAAAAATCGAAGTTCCAGTCGATATCGAATACCATAATTTGCCCCAGTACTTAAGGTTTACATAAATATTAGAAACTATGAAAACATAAATACATTTTGGGACATGGTTCATATCACTTATTTACTTAAAAGCCAGCTTAACTTAAAAAATTTACTTTACGGAAGACCATTTAAAGATTTGATAAAAATTTGAAAATTCGATTCTGAAGACGATAAAGTAGTTATGCAATTATTTTTAGGCATTATTCATACCCAGCAAAAAATTACACATTACCATCAGAACTACTTGCCATATAATTTACTCGCTTACAAATCACATAACATAAAACTTAAAAAATGCTGTACAAGTTGATTAATAAGTAAAATTATTACTTCAGGTTTAATAGATTACGTGAACAAGTTTCTAACTAAAAAATGTAAGTACGCCTCGTTAAAATCATTAAGTTGGTAATCCAAGGGAAGTGCTTCCACGTGCTGGGTAGTTATTAAATACCAATTTTTTTTTTATTTTTTTTTTATTTTTTTTTTGAAAGTGTACATCTGTATTTATTAATAAGTTCTTCACTTGGAATCCAATCTTCCAAATCGTTTTGAAACAAATTTAAAGCAGACAGCATGGACTGACAAGTATCTGCTTTCAGTATAATTGATAATTTTTAGTAACGCTAATCTAAGTTTATTTTTGTAAATTTTCTTTTATAAAGATGAAGATATAAGGTGTTATTCACCGACTTCGCAACTGCAGAGTCTGGAAATATTTTTGAGTTTAATTTGGCAATTGACTTAAACGAGTAACTTATCATCTTTAAAACAAGCAGCAATAGCAACTTTCCTCCGAAAATCGGCATTTATTGTGGTAAAAACTCATAACGACGTTCCAAAACACAAATGGGGTTTTTAGAATCTCCATCATCTTAACCCACTTATGCCGTCTTCACTAATCTTTGTAATACATTCTTTTTGCTTCTTTTTTACTGGTTCTTCCAAGATAATAGAGTCACCTGTACCTGGATTCTGCAACTTTTTGAGAACCGAAAATCGTAGTATTTACCGACATACTTAGTCGCTTACGGTAACGAGCATGTGACTCAGTAATTTTTTTAATATAGTCTCCAGCTTTATCTTACTCATCATTTAATTCAATATTATGTGGTATCTCTGTATAGAAAATGTGAAAATAAGCGAAAAACACAAAGAAAAATAGAGACTTAATTTTATTTCTGTTCCAACCGACAGCGAATATCGTTAACATATTTTACTGAATAGCTAAGTCAAAAAATATATATATTATAGCGATACGATTGTCGTGACAAAAGTTACTGCAGCTGATGCACTAATTTCATCGGAATTTATTTCAAAAGCATTACTTGATGATGACAATTCAGTGTGTGTTTTTTTTTTGCCTTAACGACAAATCTAGAGATACAAATAGAACAATATAAATATTCACCTATAACCTTAAAAAAACATCTTTAAATTCCATTACTTACTTACTTGTTTTTCACCTTTTTAAATTATGCACTTTTATCAAATTTGGATTTCACAATTGTTGCGGAAAATACAGTTACCAAAGTCTGAGTGTATGTAATTTCATATTTAAAAATCTTACACAAATGAATAGATTCATACCAAAGCCTTTTAACACCATGTACTTCCACAGAAAATAATATTGCAACATATTAATGTACTGCAAAATATCTTAGCTTTTCTTTAAAATCCAACAACAAAATACACACACAATCGAAAGAAAAGCTACGATATTTTGCATTTCCACTAACGCAAGAACATTTGCATCAAACATCAAATACATAATTTTTATATATTTGTTGTCCACTGTGGTAGAATTTGTACCAATCTGCGAAAATTTATTATTAAAATAAAAACGAAAGTTGACTTTGAAAAAAAAAGTGGCAAAAGGGGCACAAAATAATAGAAATTATACAAAAAGGGGATTTAAAACTAAGGGGCATAAAAAGTGGCAAGGCAGTCGAAAAATTGGCAAAACTCGACTTTAGTCGCACAACGGTAACGCTGAAAATACTGAACTGAAGGCCTTATTCAGAAAAAAATAGTTTTGGTTTACGAAACGTTTAACAAACAAATTCCCACACAAAATTTCTTTTGTAAACCTTTCGTAAACCAAAATTATTTTTTCTGAATACGGCAGTTAATGTTCAGCAAACGTAGAAATAGTATTTAGTCAAGTTAACTCAAACAAAACCAAAGTGAGACATGTAATTATATTGTTTTTAAACAATGGATTCCTTTTTTGATGAGTTTAACTTATTTTATAAAAAAAACTACGAATTTTTTTGTTGTGCTATGTTTTCGTTTGTTTTTTTTTTATTTTTACCGAATTTTGGACGTTTTCGGATAATTATTTTGACGATTTTTCGTGCTTTTTTTTAAATACCTGAAATTGGTGCTTTTACACCTTTGACTTTAGTGCTTTTAGTGCGTTTAACAAATCCACTAAATATAAATTTGTGATAGTATGGTGGCTTTACACAAAACAACAAATAAACATTTTCCACTTTTCTGTCTGATTGTCATAAGTAAAGAACGGAATGTGATACAGTAAACTTCTTGGTACGCTTTTGTAGAAAATTCAACACTCTATAAAAAAATTTAAAATTAAACTAAATCTGAAATAAAAATATTTTTAATTTCCATTCCATTCACTTATTACAGCTATGGGTAAAATAAATTGAAAAACTTATAATATTGTTTTATCTATTATAACGAAAAACACTTCTTTGGTACTTTTTAAAAGGCCTGTTTTTATTTTGTATGGAACTTGGTAAAATTTTCTGGAATAACATAGTATTTCTGTTGTTTTCTTGAAAAATCGTATAAATTTAGGGTAAATTTTATTTGGACTGTAAATAACTTTTGATCCAGCTAACTTATCAAAAAGTTTTATGTAACTTTTTATATAGCGTTTAATTTTCTACAAAAGCGTACCAAGAAGTTTACTGTAGGACATTCCGTTCTTTACTCATGACAATCAGAATGAATAAAATCAATTTATACCATGTAAATCGTATGGGAAATTGAAAAGTGCGATGCGCACCATCTCACCATTAGTATTATGAGCTGATATTTTAACAGGCCTATTTTTTACCTAAACTAAAGTTTAAAACCTGGTTCTGAGAAAAACAAAGGATTTTTTTTTGAGCACACCCTAATGTACATCCATACATAGTAAATAGTTTTTGTTAATTCATTGACACATACCTACATATTTATACGCATGTACATATACATAAATAAATACAAATTCTTTCGATTTGTATGCTAAATACACGCAGAATTCAATTTATTTCGATTCTAGTTACAATTACTGGAGTTACAGTAACAAATTGATGGACTCGATATCGACCAAAATCCTACATTTCCACATAAATTTTAATTTTTTTTAAGTGTTTTGATATTTCGTCTATACGGAATGATTTAATTTAGGCAGTTATATAAAAGAGTACAAATAAAATTTTAATTGAAATCTTTATCCTGTAAATAAAATTCTGAAGTTTAGTTTTGTGGATTATATAAGCTTACGAGTTCTACTTTATTTTTCCAAAATTATTATATCAAATATGCCATTACAATTGTTTAATTTGCTTTTGTCTTGAACTTAAATTATTTCCCTACTCATATTCCACTTATAACTGAACAAACTCGAAATATGGCTTTATTGCATTTAGTGCTTTTTGTTCTGAAAAAGTTAGCATCACTGTTCGTGTGGCATCTTTTTTATTTATATTCACACATTCATACATATCATACGTACGCATATACATACCCAGTGGGAAAAAGTAATGAATAGTAAATTATAAGGTAATGCACATCATGTATAATTTTTCATTTCTGAATTGATTACTGTTAACACAGAACATGTCCTGGGTAAGTAATGAATTATTTTAATTGTGTTTGATCAAATTACCCTATCGTTTCTAAGGGATGCATTGTTTTGCTTTGAAAAAATAATACTTCATGTAATTAATGACTATTTTTCCAGCTGGGTACATACGTATCATATGCACGTATATACATACATACACATGAGCATACATACTAACATACATTCGACTCATTCAAAATTTAGTTTTTGAAGGCATCCCTATATTTTCTTCATACTTTTCCTTTATTTACTATTCATAACTTAATTAAATTTATTCTTAAGGAGATAAATAATAAAGAAACACACGTTTCGGTGTGCAAAAAACTTTATTTAAATTTTTTTTGATTCATTCCTTCACCAAGGAATTAACTGGGGCTCAACCGGGATGCAAGCGAAATAATCTTGTATTCCCAGCCAAATAAAATTCCCACGATCCTGAAGAAGGATAAAAATAAAATTCCTGAAAAATTGGAAATAACAAAAATAAAATTCCTGAAAAATTGGATATAATAAAAATAAAATTCCTGAAAAATTTGAAATAATAAAAATAAAATTTCTGAAAAATTTAAAAAAAAATTTAAAAGAAAAAAAAGGTAAAAGTTTTCAAATACTTCGAGAAAGTGAACATTGCAGTGAAAGTGAAAAATACACACTGGATTCGCACGCAAAACGACAGAAAATATTTAACTCAAGACGCCTACTAGAAGAAGATATCAAGATGACTGAAGCTGCAACACTGCAAGCTCATATTCAGGCACTAACTGAACAACTAGCATCCCTGAAAACAGACTTCGAAACATTGAAAAGCAATACAACATTTGTTGTAACCACGATTCCAGCAACGCCTGCCCTAAAACCACACATAACGAGTGCCAATCAAATTAACACAGAAATCTTCAAGTGTTTACCAACATTCTGTGGATTGGAAGGAGAATATAACCCACGGAGAAATCAGGTATGGACCCAAATGGAAAATATTAAACAATTTTCAAATAGTCCCGAATACTATAACTGTGTATGCATTATACGTGCAAAAATTATTGGCGCTGCATCAAAAGTATCCGTAAACGGAACAGAACTAAATTTCTATGCCATAATAAACCGCTTAGACTTTACGTATGCGGATAAACGTCCATTGTACGTATTAAAAGAAATTATGACTAGAATTAAACAGGGGAACAAAACTCTGACCGAATTCCACGATGAAATCCATCAAGCATTAACCCTCATACAACAAAAAATCGAAACCTCAGATGAGAGTATGAGAAGAGGAAGACTATCAGATGCCGAGGATGCGATCCGCACCTTTTAGAACCAATGGAAGTCGACAACTCAACGCAATACAGAAGGCCTACAAATTTCCCGCAACAACAAAGATGGCGTAATAATAATCCTCAACAAAACACTACTACTCATCATAATCCATTCCGCAACAATCAAAATCCTGTGAAGAGGGAAAATAATTTTTCAACCCACAACTTTAATAAGATTCAACGAGTACACCAAACACAGGACGAGGATCTTCAATCACTCCATCCTCAATACACCGAAGACGATTTTGAAACCGGAAGTGCTTTTTTAGGCGAATGAATTGTCTGAGATGTCTACAACGCACTTGCAGAGAAACAGGTAGATCAGTAAATATTTTAGTAGATAAGGGAGCTACAAGTAATTATATTAGTACTAGTTGTAAGATAGGGAAACCAATAAAAATTAATCCGGTTAAAGTCAAAACACTTCATGGATATTCAATGGTAAATACGAAAAAAATTATTACTGTCTTAAACCACCATTTAACCTTCTATGAAACAGAGGCCCTTCAAGAATTTGATATGCTTTTAGGAGAACAGGGGTTAAGATCAACCAAGGCAGAGATCAATCTCTTCGACTATAGCTTAAAATATAAATATAAGGAAAATTTAGGAAAAAATTAGGAAAAGATAAATTATACAATTAACAACGAAATTTACAGGAAAGATATTGAAAAAATAATGCAAAGGAATAGGGAAACTAACGAAGTATTGCCATTTACTACAACCATTCAGGCATCTATCAGAACAAAATCTGAAGACCCTATTTATGTAAGACAATACCCTTATCCAATACCGGATAACGAGTTTATTAATAATGAAATACAGAAATTACTGGATAATAAAATTATTCAGCCAAGTAGGAGTCCGTACAATTCCTCCATCTGGACAGTCACAAAAAAGGGTACCGATGAAGAAGGAAAACACAAAAGGCGAATGGTAGTTGATTTCCAGAAGCTAAACGATCAAACAATTACCGACCGTTATCCAATTCCAGATGTTGGTATGACAATCCAGAACTTGGGAAAAGCAAAAGTATTCACTACGTTAGATTTGGAATCAGGATTCCATCAAATTCTTATAAAAGAATCGGACAGGGAAAAAACAGCATTCAGTGTGAACGGTGCAAAGTATGCATTTTTATGGATGCCGTTTGGTCTTAAAAACGCTCCTTCCATTTTTCAACAATGCATAGACGATATTCTGCGTCCGTATATAGGGAAGTTTGCATATGTTTATATAGATGATGTGCTAATATATTCCTCCTCACCCGAGGAACATATGGAGCACATCTCCATTATAATTAATGCACTCCACAACGCTAACATGAAAATTTCCGATGAAAAATCGCACTTCTTTCAGGATTCTGTAGAGTATCTAGGACACATCATTAAGCATAATAAAATAACAGTAGACCCGAATAAGGTGGAAACAATAAAAAACTATCCTATTCCCACAAATTTAAAGGAACTTAGATCATTAATAGGCTTAGCAAGTTACTACAGGAAATTTATTAAAAACTTCGCAGCTATTGTAAAACCACTCACAATACATCTCAGAGGAGATAATGGCGGAATTAGTAAAAATCAAAGTACAAAAGTAAAAATAAATCTCGACCAAGCAGCAGTAGACGCATTAAATAAAATAAAAGACGCCCTTCAGGCACAGGTCGAATTATTCCAACCTGAATTTTCTGAACCATTCGAGTTAACCACCGACGCAAGTAATTTTGCCATCGGCGCAGTTCTTTCCCAGTATAAGAAACCAATAGTATTTATTTCACGAACTCTAAATGAAACAGAGCAAAATTACAGCACAAACGAAAAGGAATTGTTAGCTATCGTTTGGGCTTTACAAAAATTGAGAAACTATCTTTACGGTATCGCTGAACTAACAATATACACCGACTACCAGTCATTAATCTTTTCTATCTCGGACAAGAATCTAAACACCAAACTTAAAAGATGGAAAAACTTCATAGAAGAATATGGAGCAAAATTAGTGTACAAGCCTGGGCACCATAATGTTGTTGCAGACGCTTTATCACGGCAACAAATTAACAATACATCCACTTGTTCACAACACTCAGCTCAAAGTTCACCTTCAGAAGGTATTAAGAGAGTCAAACAACCACTAAATGCTTTTAGGAATCAAATAATACCAATATTTGACGAAAATGAAACAATCGAAATAGATACATGTACCATTTTTCCAGATCGAGTTAGGCATACCATATATTATAAAACAAAACACGAATTGATAGACAGACTAAAGCAAATAATAAACCTAAAAGTTCAAAATGCATTAAAATTAAGCGAAGAAACATTATTTCATCTACAAAATGATATTATCACTACATTCCCATCCAATTTGTTCGTTATAACACAAACACAATTACAAGATGTTATTAATGTAGAAGAACATAAGAGATAGTAATGCGAACACATGAACGAGCACATAGAAATTATAAAAATAACGCTCAAGAAATATCTTTAACACACTATTGGCCGAACATTCGAGATATGTGTAAAAAAGAATGTACAGATTGTAATATCTGCCTACAAAATAAATATGAACGAAGACCAAATAAACAACCAATAGGGAAAACACCAATACCCACGAAAGTAGGAGAGTACATACAGATGGACATATTTTACATGAATAACCAAACATACATCAGCACCATTGATAAATACTCCAAATACTGTTACATACGCAAATTACATAGCAAAACAAACTGTCATGAGTACATAGAAGAAATTGTCACACAGATCTACCCAAACGCCAAATATTTAATGACTGATAATGAAAATGTATTTATTGGCATAGTAGCAAAAAGCGTCTATGAGCGACTATCAATACAACATACAGTAACACCCATTCATCATTCGACAACCAACAGTCAAGTTGAACGTGTCCATAGCACTCTGATCGAATTCTCAACAGCCTTGGCACAACAGAATAACACTAAACCAGGAGACGAGTTATTCAATGCAGTATGACAATATAATAAAACGATTTATTCCACAGCAGGATATAGACCTGAGGACGTGTTTTTCAACAGAGAACGATATTCTGACATTAAGGAGAAACTCGAGTACAAACAGGAAAAAATACTCAATTACCATAATAAGAATCGACACTCAATAAACTACAAGGAAGGAGATATAATTTACGCCAAAACACACCGCCGCAACAAAAACCATATCAAGTACTCACAAGACAAGGTAAAAGAAGATCATGGGGACACAATCCTAACAGCGAAGGGTAAGGTTATACATAAAGATAGTATACGCAGACAAACTACACTATGAACAAGTCAACAATAATTGGAATTGTATTTCTCGCATTTGCTTTTGGCGACAACATAACTGATTTAACAAACAAAAAATATGTACTCATAGAAGGAAATCCAGCCAATTTGTTCGAAGACACATCATATCTGTATCACGTAGTTAACTTAACAAAAATACTGAGACCATACAAGAGCATAATGCAAAACATGTATAATACAGAACAAAGCCAGGAAGAACAAATATTAATAGGTAGAACTGAATCTTTAAAAACGCAATTAATACCGAATACACATCGCGAAAAAAGAGCACTAAACTTTCTAGGTTCAAAATTAAAATTTTTCACCGGGATCACGACGACTTAATCGAAATAAAGAAATGACTTAATCAATTAATAGAAAACAGTAACAGACAAAAAATTGTAAATTCACGGTTTGAACAAATCTTAGAAACATTAAATCCTAAAGCTATCACAGATAATATTATAATCAATGAAGTATATCGTGAACTTGAAGCTATAACAATTACTATAAATTTTGCTAAAAATGGAAATTTTTATTCAGGAACATTGAATCTAAATGAAATAAGAGATATCGTATCTAATGAAGCTTTTGACTTACCATTAATAAACATCCTAGAGTATTCAGATATCCATATATGTTTTTACAATCAAGCTATAATTACAATTTATAAATATCCTATATTGAAAAATATACATATGTAAATTATATAATATATTATATATATTATATTATATATAATCGCAGTTCTCGTGGTACCTTCATAGCGAACAGTCGATTAGCGGAATTTTACTTACATACAAACAAAAAATTATACAAAAAAATACTCATAGTACATATTATTCGTAATAGGTACATAATGACTTTAATAAATAAGCTTTATGCTTTGCTAATATTTTTTTTTTACATAGTAGAAATAACAGAAACAAAAAAAATAACCGCAAACAAAAAAAAAAAAACATAAACAAAGTTACATTGAGGAATACCCTATATGTGTACCTCGAAACAAATAAACAATCATAAATAACAAAAACAAAAAAAGACAGCAAACAAAAAAAAAACACAAACGAATAACCCTTGAGGAATTCTTTGTATGTGCCTCAAATACAAAAAAATTTGAAGTGAGTTCTAACGGCAGAAATGCTTATTTTACTGTGAGTTCTGAAACTCTTAATGAAAAAAATATATAAATAATAAATCTGATGAAAGTATTTTTTTAACGGCAAAGCCAATTTTTCGTCAGCGATCAACTTCGCTTTGTCCAAAGCCAAATAGTAATGATGCATTAACATTAAAGTTGCCTAATACTTCTTCATACAAGCCAGTAATATCACCCCCTTCAGGCTCGTGTTCATCACTTAACAAAGTTATCACTACAGATAACAGCGGATCGAAACTCAAGGTACAAGTCGGAATGGACAGATATATAACCGTAGTAAAGCGTGGGCGAAGCCCGAATTCTTCAAAAATTTCATCTGCTCCAAAAATGTCTAGGGATAACAGCGCAGCCTCAACTAATCGCCAAAACCGCTTTAAAATTTTGCAAGATGACAATGACAAACCCGATGTATCTTCGAATAAAACATCCAAGCCGCCACCAATCTATTTGAGAGAGAAAAATTCAAATGCCCTTATTAAAAAATTAATTTCGGTCATTGGTGAGGATATTGTCCTAATAAAACGTGGCAACATCGATGAAACGAAAATTCAAATTTATGACGAAAAAGATTTCCGCAAAATGGTTTCTGAATTTGAAAAAAAATAAATCAAGCTTCTACACATACCAGCTTAAGAGTGCTAAAGGCCTGCAGATCGTATTGAAGGGTATAGATTCCTATGTTGATCCTGAAGAAATAAAAGATGCACTCGTCTTCCAGGGATTTAAGGTAAAAAAATGTATCTAACATAATAAGCAGAGAAAAGGTACCCCAACCCTTATTTCGTGTTGAACTGGAGGCGAATGATATACAGTTGAAAAAAAACGAGACTCATCCTATTTATAGCCTAAAATACCTTTTATACAGAAAAATCACAGTTGAAGAGCCACGTAAGCGTTCAGGTCCCGTGCAGTGCCATAATTGCCAAGAATATGGCCATACAAAAGCTTACTGCAATTTACCTACAGTGTGTGTTATCTGTTGTCCTGTGTGCTCTTTCGTAAAGAAGACTATGGTGCAAAAACCTAAATTAGCTCCAGTTCAAACAACAAACGCTTCCTCAGCCACTTTTGCGCAAATTAGCCAACCAGTTACTTCCCGTGTATCGTATGCAGATGCTGCTAAGACAAATTCAATTCCCACACAAAATGTTTCCCCACTAAATAATTCAACAAATACAAACTCAAACTTTAATTTTAATCGCCTTGAAGCCACTATTGAAAATCTTGTGCAAACTATCAACAACTTTACAACAAATATGACTAGCATGATGCAAGAAATGCTATGAATACAGAATACACTGCTTCAAGCATTAAATAACAAGCCATGAACACGTTAAAAATATGTTTCTGAAACGCAAACGGCATTCGCCAACATAAAAATGAACTTGAGCACTTCCTTACCGAAAAAATTATTGATGTAATGTTGGTCTCTGAGACTCATTTGACTTCTAGAAGCTTCTTTAAAATGAATGGCTACACATGATACAAAGCACCCTAGAGGGAGAGCATGCGGTGGATCAGCAATTCTAATAAAGTCAAGAATCAAGCACTATATTCTTGACAACATTTGTGAAGAACATCTACAAGCAACAAACATCTGCATTGAGAATTTTTGTTCAAATTTCGCGATATCTTCAATTTACTCCCCTCCTAGATTTTCAATCACTGAGGATCAATACGAGAAATTATACAAATCTCTTGGACCTTGTTTCGTAGCAGCGGGCGACTACAATGCTAAGCATACGTTCTGTGGTTCGCGTCTTATTACGCCGTTGTTCAACACAATTTCTAAAATGGGCTTGGATAGTATTTCGAATGGGGAGCCCACTTACTGGCCTACTGACGTACGAAAAATTCCGGATGTTATAGACTTTGGCGTCATAAAAAGTTTTTCTAGGGAATTAATTCACGTTGAAGCTTCACTAGATCTCTCGTCCGATCACTCTCCCACGATCGTTACAATCTGTAGCCCACTACGAAGTGACTTACCTCATCCGTATATGAAGATGATAAATCGTGTTAATTGGCTGGGGTTCAAAATATACCTTAGTAGTCATTGTACGGAAAATATTAAGCTAAGAACACCAAATGATATTGAATCTAACATTGCCAATCTCAGCGAGAATATTAAACAGGCTGCTGAACATGCCATTATCTCCCATCCGCAGACTGGGTTTAATAAAATTTATTGTTCAGACATTGAACGTCTCGTACGTGAAAAAAGAAGAGCTAGAAGGGAATGGCAACAGCAGAGATCACCCCAAAATAAAATTAGATTTAAAGAGTGCACGAAACGACTCCAAGAGTTGCTTGCATCTGAGAAAACTGCATCTTTTAAAAATTATCTGGAAGGTCTTGATGTCACACCAGCATCTAATTTCTCTTTGCGGCGCGCTGCTAAAAAGCTTAAAAGACCCGTTGAGTTTAAACCACCTCTGCGGACTTCGACCGGTGATTGGGCAAGAAGCGATACTGAAAAAGGTAAAATATTTGCCGCGCATTTAAAATCCGTATTTACCCCAAATACGTGTACTGGTGTTGCTGATTTGCCGAGTGTAGTTGCTCTTCCCCCTCGACCCTTAAAGTTTAAGATGCGTGATGTACATAAACTAATTGCTGAGCTCAACCCGAAGAAAGCTCCAGGTATTGATGGTATTAGTAACAAGATGCTGATGAATCTGCCTCGTACTGCAGCTAGAATCTTACTATGTATTTTTAATGCCATATTACGACTAGAGTATTATCCACATAGCTGGAAGCTTGCCAAGGTCAAAATGATTCCAAAGCCGGGCAAAGATCTTACTAAAGCTGAGTCTTACTGGCCAATAAGTTTACTATCAACAATATCAAAGCTTTTCGAAAAGCTGCTCATGACAAAATTATCCCCAATTCTAAGTGATAGTGGGTGCATACCGGACCATCAATTTTGTTTTAGAAGTCAGCGTAGTACCATTGAACAAACGCATAGATTGGTTCAAGTTATAAGAAGAAGATTTGAAGAAAAGAAGTATTGTTCTACTCTATTTATTGATGTTTCTCAGGCATTTGATAAAGTATGGCATGAAGGCCTAATTTTAAAATTGAAGACATATCTACCAATAAATTTTCTAAAGCTATTGGAAAGTTATATTCTATCCCGGAAATTCATTGTTGTGGAAGGAGACTTCATGAGTGTTATATCTGCCGGTGTGCCACAGGGGAGTACTCTGGGACCAGTTTTGTATTTGATTTATACTTGTGATATGCCTGTTAGCACTAAAATCCATACATCTACTTTTGCCGATGATACATCCTTCTTTAGCATGCGCGAAACCCCTCACGATGCATCCCGATATCTTCAGGAACATATTACCCAACTGGAACTATGGTTAAAGTTATGGAGAATTAAAGTAAATGAGCAGAAGTGTGCGCAGGTAACATTTACTCTACGAAAAGATACTTGTTCCCCCATTAGAATCAATAATCAAATTGTTCCTCAACATTCACATGTAAAATACCTTGGTATACACCTTGATCGACGGCTTACATGGAAACAACACATTGATTCTAAACTAACACAAATGAAACTAAAATTAGCTCAGGTACATTGGCTGATTGGTAGAAATTCAACTCTCAGTCTAGACTGCAAACTTTTGATATACAAGTCACTTTTGAAACCTATATGGTGCTACGGAATTCAACTATGGGGCACTGCTTCAGCTTCTAATGTCGAGAGAATCCAACGAAGGCAAAACAAAATTTTACATATGATAACGTCGGCTCCATGGTACATCAAAAATTCAAATATACATCGTGATTTGAATATGCCACTAGTGATTGAAGAAATTGCAAAATACGCAGGCAAATATTTAACAAAACTCGAATCACATCCTAATCCGCTTGCTCGTAATATTTTGAACTTTACTGGACACATCCGCCTAAAAAAGAGGGACACAAGGGCTCTTATACTCAACACTCCAGATGGGACTACTTGAAAATAATTTTTTTTCCTTTTTGATTATCACTACTTATGTATTATTTACAACTATCACTAAGTTTATGTCCGACAGCGGTCGGGCCTAATAATTATATTCTAGATTTAAGATTTGAATACTTATTGTTAGTTCATATTTGAAGATACAATAAATAAATACATGCATTAAAAAAAATATATATATAATATATTCCTACTAGCATATAAGCATGGAAAATTAGTATTGGACAAATTACTGTTTGTAATGGTAACTATACTTCAGTAACACAATGCAAAAATCTCTTAGGAAATAATATTAGTAAAATAAACAAAGCTAATAACTGTACTACAAATATATTGGAAAATAAGCCAGCCTAATGTGACATAATTCAAGAAAATAACGCACTACTCACAATACTAGAGAACGGTTACATCTTGACTGATGACGAACATATTTGGAATGGTCAAATAATCAAAGGACCTAAGTTAATTCAATTTAATGTTTCAACCAATATAGACGCAAAAGACTATTTCAACCATCAGCAAGAAATAAAAGAGAAATGTCAAAATATTTAATCCCTATAGAAGACCACCCCATACAAACCACCATTTACTTAATTCTCGGAATCTTGGCCACAATACTATATACATATATCATAATCAAATTAATTAACTACTGCAAAGAAATAAAACGAACAGAAAGAAGAAGAATTGCCGAACGCATTTATGAAATGGAATTAAGAAGATTAAGAGCAGAAAGGAGTACTGTTTAGGAAAAGTGAGGACACTTTATTTTAAGACGGAGGGGAGTTAATGCACAGGGTATAGTCTACATGGCAACACTGGCATAAATAGATAAGTAGACACACACATCTTCATAATGGGGAACAAAGGTCAACATCAATATTATCACTTACATACGTTAGAACAAAGACTTACAACGAGACCACTATCAGTCAAAGTAAACCCAAAATATGTTTTAATAATAAAAGGATACTTGTAGAAAACATATTCCGAGATAAAAGACAAATAAACGATAAACATAATTATTACTATAAATAGATGTTAAGAAAATATTGTAAGTAGTCTTAAGAAGATAAATAATAAAGAAATACACGTTTCGGTGTGAAAAAACTTTATTTAAATTTTTTTGATTCATTTCTTCTCCAAGGAATTAACTCGCGCACACCCCTATTATGGGTATGTTTTTACCTAATATTTGTATCGTTTTTGTATCCGTTGTTTGTAAAATACATACCTATACACTTAAGTTGCGATAGGTTCAATTTTATTATTTCAGTTATAGATATCATGGAGATAACAATTAAAAATAAATCGCTCTGTAAATTAACATGGGAAAGCCTCAATGATGGGACTAATCGGTCGGACAAGGTTGACCAAATGTTGTAAATAGTAACTACTACGTATGGTTTATCTGAAAACATCGATTGAAATTTTTTTAAATATTCCCCCTTATTGTGAATGGCGTCGTCGACGTCACATCAAAACGACAGCAAATTTTGTCACTTTTATATTCTTTACCGACAAAAATTGGATCTAATTGACAATCTCTTACTAATCTCTAAGGCTTTGTAAATTAATGGAGCATGTTAATAGTAGTAAATTTTTGACGACAAAGAGTAGACAAGTGACAATTTTTAGTGTCGTCTTAATGTGACGTCGACGACGCCATTCACAATAAGGGGGATTATATATTTTTAACATAAAAAAAGTTTAGAAACATTTGAAATAAAGCAAATTAGATCAATAACTCGGGCAAAAATAAAATAAATTTCGAAAATTTAATTTTGTAATCAATATTGGATTTTGAATATTTCGAAAAGTATTGAAGGTATGAGAATAATTTTTTTTCTGTTTGCAAAGCTAAATGTATGCTATTGAACTAAATGAAAATATTTCCCGATTTATAATTTTATAAAACTTTTTTTATTGGGAAAAATTGTGTTAGAAAAATTTTAGCATTTTTAGAAAATTTCCTCCCCTGCCTACATTTATGTGCAGGATGTCAAGAGTTTCTTAGAAGTTACTAAAAACAAGTTTTTTTATAATAAAGTCAAAAATTTACAAAAACGAGCGTGCATTTTTTTTGCCTCATCCAAAAATTAGATTTTTTTGCAAAAAAAATGCTATTCGAAAAAAATTAAAAATACTTTTTTCACAAAATATACAAAATTTTCTCATAATTTTCAAAAATCCAAATTGCAAAATTATTCCTGGCTACAATTTTTGAGACATCAAAAAAATTCTTTTTTCATATAAATTGTAATATACTTTTCTTTCAAAAACAACAAAACCAACTGATTTTTGCCAAGTAATAAAGAAGTTATGTACCAACAAATAAAAAAAAGTCAGGGCCAAATATTAAAAAAAAAATTTTTCAAGTCAAATAACTTGGAAACTGTAAGAGATAAAATGGTGTTCTACGGATGTTTTATTTTTGTTTTTTAACGTTGATTGCTCCGCTATAAAAATTATTAAGATCGGTCGATATTTACAGAAGTTACAAGCTCCGAAAAAATTTCGACAACTGCAGTTTCCCAATTTGAGGCTCTTTGAAGCTACCCTGTCCTACAACAGGGTGCCTCCAAATATATTTTGAAAAGTTCAACACTTCTTCTTTCCAAAAGAGTTATTTTCATCGAAATCGGTTGACTAGTTCAAAAGTTGCGGACTTTTTACCACTTTTTTTTATTTCACGCCACTGTGCGCTGACAATAAATGTTGCCTAGTAGTCAGCCACCTACTTATTTATTTTGAAAACGGCAGCAGTACCATAAGAACCTAATATTAAGGTATAAATATATATCTCAGTGGTGCCGCTTTCAAATATTTCACATTTATAAAAATAATGAATTTTAAATAAATTTTTTAATACATTCAAGGAAAGTTTTGCCTGTTTTGCAGCAGGCAATAAAAATGGCAAAAAAAATTTTTTTAATGCATGTTTTTTTGTTTGTTTATTGTATCTTTAAATGTGAACTAACAATAAGTATTCAAATCTTAAGTCTAAAATATAATTATTAGGCCCAACCAATGTAGGACATAAGCTAAGTAATAGTTATTAATAATACATAAGTAGTCATAAGCAAAAAAAAGAAAGAAAAAAAGTGTTTTCAGGCAGCTTCATCATCTGGAGTGTTGATTATTAGAGCATCTGTATCTCTCTTTTTTAAGCGGATGTGTCCAGTAAAGTTCAAAATATTACGAACAAGCGGATTAGGATGTGACTCGAGCTTTGTTAGATATTTGATTGCGTATTTTGCAATTTCTTCAGTCACTAGTGGTATATTTAAATCAAGATGTATATTTGAATTTTTTATGTACCATGGAGCTGCTGTTATCAAACGTAAAATTTTCTTTTGCCTTCGTTGAATTTTCTCAACATTTGAAGCTGAAGTAGTGCCCCATAGCTGAATTCCGTAGCACCATATTGGCTTCAAGAGCGACTTGTATATTGCAATCTAGACTGAGGGTTGAATTTTTACCAATAAGCCAATGTATCTGAGTTAATTTTAGTTTCATTTGTGTTAGCTTAGAATCAATGTGTTGTTTCCATGTAAGCCGTCGATCAAGGTGTATACCAAGGTATTTTATATGTGAATGTTTAGGAACAATTTGACTATTTATTCTAATGGGGGAACAAGTATTTTTCCGTAAGGTAAATGCTACTAGAGCACACTTCTGTTCATTTACCTTTATTACTACTGCTCACAGGCATACCACAACTATAAATCAAATACAAAATTGGCCCCAGTATACTCCCCTGTGGCACACCGGATGAGATAGTTTCAGTCATACTCATAAAGTCTCCTTCTATAAAAGTGAACTTACGGGAAATAATGTAACTTTCCAAAAGATTTAAAATGTTTATTGGTAGGTAAGTCATTCAATTTTAAAATTAGGCCTTCATGCCGCACTTTATCAAATGCCTGAGAAACGTCAATAAACAACGCAGAACAATATTTTTTTCTTCAAAAGTTCTTCATATAAATTGAACCAATCTATGCTGACTTTTAAAACCAAATTGATGGTTCGGTATACACACACTACTAATTACAATTGGGGACAATTTTGTCTTAAGCAGTTTTTCGGAAAGCTTTGACATTGTTGATAGTAGACTTATAGGCATATATGACTCAGCCTTGGTAAGATCTTTGCCCGGCTTTGGAATCATTTTAACCTAAAATGGCATTGAAAATTAATAACAGGATTTTAATTGCAATGCGAGGCAACTTCATCAGCATCTCGTTACTAATTCCATCAATACGCGGAGCTTTCCCCGTGTAAAGTTCGGCAATTAGTTTTTGTAAATCACGCGTCTTAAACTTTTTGGATTAAGGGGTAGAGCGACTACACTCGGCAAATCAGCAACACCAGTACATGTATTTGGCGTAAATACGGATTTTAAGTGCTCAGAGGTGTTTTAAGCTTTCTAGCAGCGCGCCACAAAGAGTAATTAGATGCTGGTGTGCCATCGAGACTTTCCAGATAATTTTTAAGAGATGCAGTTTTTTCACATGCAAGCAGCTCTTGGAGTCGTTTAGTGCACTCTTTAAATCTAATTTTAATTTGGGGTGATCTGTGCTGTTGCCAATGTCTGTAGCATAAAATCTGTCAAACCCAGTGTGCGGATGGGAGGTAGTGGCATTTTCAGCAGCCTGTTTAATATTTCTGATAAGATTTGCAATGTTCGATTCAATATTATCTGGTGTTCTTACCTTAATATTTTCCGTGCAACGACTACTGAGATGTTTTTTGAACCCCATCCAATTAACACGATTGATCATCTTCACATATGGGTGAAGTAAAGCGCTTCTCACTGGGCTACAAATTGTAACGATTGTGGCAGAGTGATCGGACGAGAGATCTAGAGAAGCTTCAACTTGAATTAAATCCCTGGAGATATTTTTGTGACGCCAAAATCTATAACATCCGGAGTTTTTGTATGTCAGTAGGCCAATAAGTAGGCTCCCCACTCGAAATGATGACCAAGCCCATTCTTAAAGTTGTATTAAACAATGCTCGACCTGTGGGTGTAATGAGACCCGCACCCCAGAACGTATGTTTTGCATTGTAGTTGCCAGCTGCTACAAAACAAGGTCTAAGAGATTTGTAGAAATCCTTATATTGATTCTCAGGGATTGAAAATCTGGGAGGGGAGTAAATTGATGATATGACGAAATTTGTACAGAAACTTTCAATGCCAATATTTGTTGCTTGTGTGTGTTCTTAACAAATGTTCTCAAGGATATATTGCTTGAATCTTGACTTTATTCGAATTGCTGATCCACCGCATGCTCTTCTTCTTGGGTCTTTTGAATCATATAAGGTGTAGCCATAAATTTTAAAAAGGCTTCTAGAAGTCGAATGAGCCTCAGAGACTAACATTATATCAATATTTTTCTCCGTGAGGAAGTGCTCAAGTTCATTTTTATGTTGGCGAATGCCGTTTGCGTTACAGAAACATAATTTTAACGTATTCATGGCTTGTTAATTAGTGCTTGAAGCAGTGTATTCTGCATTCGCAGCATTTCTTGGATCATGCTAGTCATATTTGTTGCAAAATTGTTTATAGTTTGCACCAAGACGATTAAAATTAAGGCTTGTGTCAGTATTTTTTTAATTATTTGGCGGGGAAACATTTTGTGTAGGAATTGAATTTGTCTTAGCAGCATCTACATACGACACACGGGAAGTAACTGCTTGGCTCATTTGCGCAAAAGTGGCAGAGTAAGCGTTTGCTGATTGCGCTGAAGCTAATTTAGGCTTTCGCACCCTAGTCTGCTTTACGAAAGAGAACACAGAACAACCTCTGTAGTTAGCGGTGTGATTACCTCCACAATTACTGCATTTTTTATCACTTTGATCTTTTGGCTGATTGCAACTAGCAGTGCCGTGTAATTCGCCGCGCACAACACAAACAGTAGATACATTGCAATAAGTTTTTTTGTATCATTTGCATTATTTTGTGCCCCTTTGCCCCTTTTTGTTCAGTCAACTTTCGTTTTTATTTTGACAATAAAGCATTAAACACATTCACCACAGCAGGCTACACGAACACACCACTTCAAATGCCGCTAGCAGCATTTGTCGCCTCGTAGCCGGCTACTTAATTATTTTGGAGACGGCAGCAGCACCATCTGCAGTTGATGTTCAAGTACAAATACATAATTCAGTATTGCCACTTTTATATGTCTTGCATTTATAAAAATTAATTACTCTTTTAAAATGTACTTATTTCACGTAAAAGTACAAAAATTAATAAATTTATTCCTAACATCAATTTTTGGATATTATTTCTGTTAAATAATATGAAATAATTGTACAAAATCATTCATTCAACATTTTGTATTATACTGGCAATACTGAATTTTCTCATTGTAGCCAAAAAAAATAGAAATTATTTATGATTTTAACAGGCTAAAGTTCGTATCGCTTTTTAAGCCAAATTACATGTGATAATTATTAATGAACAAATAACACCAAAGTTAGTTGTAAATATTCTGGCCTTCGAAAACGGCTGGTTGTTCCGTTCAACTATGTGTTTTCAGAATATTTACAACTAACTTTGGTGTTATTTGTTCATTAATAATTATCACATGTAATTTGTAATTAGCCTGTTCAAATCATAATTATAGAAACAAATGAAGTTCGAAAAATAATAATTTATTTATATTGCATCTCTAGATTTGGCATTAGGGGAAAATAGCATATTGAATTGTCATCATCAAGTGATGCTTTTGATTAAGTTCCGAAAAAATTAGTTCATCACGTTGCCTATTATTTCGGAAAAAACAGTAAAAAAGAAAAAAACAACACAAAGTATTTCAAAGATTAGGAGAAATGGCATAAGTGGGTTAAGATGTATGTAGATATCGAAAAAACCCATTTGTGTTTTCTGCAATCAGTTTCTTTTCTGCCAAAAGAATCATTTGGAATGATATGCTAAAACAGCCAAGCATGTGGTCAATTTCAAAAAAAAAAAGATGTAAAAATATCCAAGTTTTTACAACTAAAATAACAGTTTTCGGAGGAAAGTTGCTGTTGCTGAAATTAAGCTTATTTTAAGCATGATAAGTTGCGACTACTCGTTTAAGTCAACGAACAAATTAGCCGAATTAAACACAAAATTATATCCACATTCTGCAGTTGCAAAGTCAGTGAATTACACCTTCATCTTTATACATTTTTTGCTATATATTTATTTATTGTATCTTCAAAAATAAATGAACTAACAATAAATAATCAAATCTTAGGTTTATATTTAATAATCGGCACGACTAATGCCGAACACAAATTTAGTGATAGTAATTATTAATACAAGAATGATGTACAAAAATATTTTCAAAAAGTTTCATCTGCGGTATTACGAATTGGAGCCTTAGTGTCTCTCTTTTTAAGCGGATATATCCAGTAAAATTCAAGATATTACGAACCAGGGGATTACGATGAGAATCGAGCTTTATTAAATATTTGCCTGCGTATTTTCCAATTTCTTCAGTCACTAATGGCACATTTAAATCACGATGTAAATTTTAATTTTTGATGTACCATGGAGCATATGTTATCAAACACAAAGGTTTGCTTTGACTTCGTTATATTTTCTCAACGTTTGAAGCTGAAGCAAAGCCCCATTGCTGAAACCCGTAGCACCATATTGGCTTCAAAAGCGACTTGTATACTAAAAATTTGCAGTCTAGGCTGAGAGTTGAATTTCTAGTTAATTGGGTTAGCTAGAGTCAATATGATGTTTCCATGTAAGCCTTCGAACAAGGTGTATACCAAGGTATTTCACTTGGGAATGTTGAGGAATATTTTGATTGATGATTCGAATGGGGGAACAAGTATCTCTTCTTAGGTTAAACGTTATATGGACACACTTTTGTTCATTTACTTTAATTAAGGGTTTTCGTGCATACTCATACAGTCTGTATTATCGGCAAATGTAGAGGTGTATATATTGTTGCTCACAATCATATCACAAGTATATATTAAATTAAAGACTGGCCCCAGAATACTACCCTGTGGCACACCGTATGATATAGATTCGGGAACACTCATGAAGTATCCTTCCACAACAATGAACTTCCTTTCCAAAAGTTTTTGTATGTTTATTGGCAGATATGTCTTCAATTTTAAAAATAGGCCTCCACTCCATACTTTATCAAATGCCTGAGAAACATCAATAAAGAGAGCTGAATAATATTTCTTTTCTTCAAAAGTTCTTCTTACAACTTTGGCCAATCTATGCGCTTGTTCAATGGTGCTATGCTGAATTCTAAAACCAACTTGATTGTCGGGGACGCACCAATTATCAGCTAAAATTTTGGACAATTTAGTCATGAGCAGCTTTTCGAAAAGCTTTAAAATTGTTGATAAGAAGCTTATAAGCCTATATGACTCAGCCTTGGTAAGATCTTTGCCCGGCTTAATCATTTTGACCTTGGCAAGCTTTCAGCTGTGTGGATAATACTCCAGTCGTAAAATGGCATTATCAGGGTTGCACTTGCAACATGAGGCAAGTTCATCAGCATCTTGTTACTAACTTCATCAATACCTGGAGCTTTCTTCGGACTGAGCTCAGCAATTAGTTTTTGTACATCACACATCTTACATTTTAAGCGTCGAGGGGTTAGAGCAACTACACTTCACAAATCAGCAACACAAGTTCATGTGTTTGGGGTAAATACGGATTTAAAATGCTGAGCAAATATGTTACCCTTTTCAGTATCGCTTCTTGCCTAGCCTCCGGTAGATGTGCGCAGAGGTGGTTTAAACTCAACGGGTGTTTTAAGCTTTCTAGCAGCGCGCCACAAAGAGTAATTAGATGCTGGTTTGACATCAAGACCTTCTAAATAATTTTTAAGAGATGCAGTTTTTTCAAATGCAAGCAACTCTTGGAGTCGTTTAGTGTACTCTTTAAATCTGATTTTGTGTTGAGGTGATCTGTGCTGTTGCCATTCCCTTCTAGCTCTTCTTTTTGCACATACGAGACGTTCAATATCCGTAGAATAAATTATAACAAACCTGCTCTGCGGATGAGAGGTAGTAGCATGTTCAGCAGCCTGTGTAATCATTCCGTTAAGGTTGGCAATGTTAGCTTCAATATCTTCGCGTGTTCTTAGCGTAATGTTTTCCGTCCAATGACTACTAAGATATTTTTTTTTGATCATCTTCACACTAGAGCTGCAAAACTATCGATAGTACTATCGATATTATCGATAGTTTTGTTGTAAATGATATATCGATAGCTTTTTCTACTATCGATACTATCGGCAAAAAACAAGTAATTAAAAGAGTAAAAATAATCGAAGTCAGTAAACAGTAGCCGGCAGATTTGAAGCAAATTATCCGTAGTTGATTTATGCTCTTGTACAGCGATGGAAAAGTTGGTACAATTGTATAATTTTAGCGCTATTTGAATGCCAAAAGTACCGTAGCACCGCAATGACCCATTTAGCACTACTGGAATCTCTTTATATTATATTACATGCCAAAAATAGCATTAAAATATATTAACCCCCTTATGCAAAAAATAATGCGTGCTTGAAGTGTACATTAAAAAAAATTTCCATAGAAAAACCGGTTTTAACGTTCACTTATTTTTTTGCACAAGGGGGTTAATCTTTAGCTCGAAGGTATTAGAAAATTAAGTAAATCAAACGATGTTTTCCGGTACTTAAAGAATTGCTGGAGGAATGTTATTTATTCCAAATTCATCTGCAAATGTGGAAATTTTATTTTCGTACCAAGGAGAGAAGCCGACTATTTGCATGGACTGTGAACAATCGAATAAAAAAAGGTTATAAACGTAGTATATCGTAAATGTTACTTTTATATTCAGATCCCAGCAACTAATATTCTTTGTGCACCTTCTGGCGTTTTGTTAATTGATTTTTAGTTAATTAAAAAGTACAAGTATTAAAAAAATATAAATAAAGAATTAGGTACAATCGTACTGAAAAAATTGAATTTTTTTTTGAAAGTTAGTACAATTTGTAAATATGACATCGCATCCCTGCTTCTGTATACACAAGTACTTAAATACATATGTATGTATATGAATTTATTTATAAATTTAAGTGTTATTCGACAAATAGTAGTCACAAGTATCTTAATAAATTCAACATCGTCGACAAAAAGATAAATTTTGGTGGTACTGATATCGCGACGGCCGCCAATCGTCTCTTACGATAAAACTTTACAGTTAGTGTCTTAAAAGTTATCAACAATTTTCGCGTTTTGATAATTCTAAACCATGGGTAGGCCCATAAAATTTTAAGTTCAATAAAAAGTATATTTTTGATAATATGCCGCTTACGATAAAATCGAAAAAAAAGGCTTTATATATTTTTATATACTAATGAAAATGTTGAGGACTCTGGTTTTTTTTCGAGTCAAATGTAGTTTATGTGGCAACTTTTATAAAACTATTCGATACTATCGATAGTATCGATAGTTTTACATAAAACTATCGAAACTATCGAGTGGAGCGACTATCGATAGTTTTGCAGCTCTACTTCACACATAGGTGAGGTAAAACACTTATTGGGTTACAGACAGTAACGATAGTGGGAAAGTGATCAGAGGAGAGATCTAAAGAAGCTTCAGCATGAATTAATTCCCGAGAAATATTTTTCATGACGCCAAAATATATATCACATGGAATTTTTCGTACGCCAGTAGGCCAGTAAGTTAGACGTAATTCACACGTTGATTTTTCAATGATTTTTTGAAACACGATTTTTGAAGTTTGTAGGCGAACAATATAGAAAAGCAAAGGGGGTGGAAAAAATCACATCAAATTTTGTTTACACATATTTTAATTTTTTTTTATGTTGCTTTATTTTATTTTTTCATTGAATGCGACAAGAGCTTTTTTAATACAAAACAGTGTTACCTGTAGGTATTTTTGTCACTAATATATGAGTATAGGGAATATCGGAAAAATATTTTATTTTGGACAAAATCTAGGTATTTTTTATTCTTATATTGCATTTTTTGTGCAGAAATTTAAAAAAAACTATACTTAAAATTTATTTTTGCTCATAAAACGTTTGTGAATTTGTTTTTGCTCGAAATTACATAGACTTTTATCTAATTATTTTGGTGTCGGAGTACCTGTCGCTGGTAGCATTGCTGAGAGAATATTTATTTATATGAGAGAGGATAAGAAAAAACGCTGTCAAATAAAATAGATTCTATCTCTCGAATGCTTTCTGGCGCTACTATTTTGTATGGAAAATCCGTTTATGCCGCAATTCTGTTTGATCATTAAAGCATTAAATGTTTTTAATTTATCTTTCTTTAAATTAAATTAAAAAAATTTGTAGATTTTCGTATGCAAATTTTTTTTACAAGTAGGGAAAGGAAAAAACGGATTTTTCAAAAATCTACTGGCAACACTGATAAAATTTTTGGAAGAAAAAAAAAATAAAAACTAGAAACATGTAAAAAAAAAAATCAGTTCTCGTGGTACCTTCATAGCGAACAGTCGATTAGCGGAATTTTTCTTACTTACAAAAAATTAAACAAACAAAAAATATTCGTAGTACATATTATTCGTAATAGGTACATACTGTCTTTAATAAATAAGCTTTATGCTTTGCTGATATTTTTACATAGTAAAAATAACAAAAAAAAACCGCAAACAAAAAAAATTAAGCAAATTGATATTGAGGAATACTATAGATATGTGAACCTCTAAACAAATAAACAATCATAAATAACAAAAACAAAAAAAGACCGCAAACATAAAAAAACACAAACAAATATCCCTTGAGGAATTCTTTGTATGAGTGCCTCAAATACAAAAAAAAATTGAAGTGAGTTCTAACGGCAGAAATGCTTATTTTACTGTGAGTTCTGAAACTCTTAATGAAAAAAATATAAATAATATATCTGATGAAAGTCTTTTTTTAATGTCAAAGCCAATTTTTCGTCAGCGATCAACTTCGCTTTGTCCAATGCCAAATAGTAATGATGCATTAACATTACAGTTGCCTCGTACTTCTTCATATAAGCCAATAATATCATCCCCTTCAGGCTCGTGTTCATCACTTAACAAAGTTATCACTACAGATAACAGCGGCTCGAAACTCAAGGTACAAGTCGGAATGGACAGATATATAACCGTGGCGAAGCCCGAATTCTTCAAAAATTTCATCTGCTCCAAAAATGTCTAGGGATAACAGCGCAGCTTCAACTAATCGCCAAAACCGCTTCGAAATTTTACAAGATGACAACGACAAACCCGAAGTATCCTCGAATAAAATATCCAAGCCGCCACCAATCTATTTGAGACAAAAAAATTCAAATGCCCTTATTAAAAAATTAATTTCAGTCATTGGTGAGAATAAATTTCACATTGTTCCAATAAAACGTGGAAACATAGATGAAACTAAAGTCCAAATTTATGGTGAAAAAGATTTCCGCAAAATGGTTGCTGAATTTGAAAAAAATAAAACAAGCTTCTACACATACCAGCTTAAGAGCGCTAAAGGCATGCAGATCGTATTGAAGGGCATAGATTCTTATGTTGTTCCCGAAGAAATAAAAGATGCACTCGTCCTCCAGGGGTTTAAGGTAAAAAATGTGTCCAATATAATAAACAGAGAGAAGATTCCCCAACCCCTATTTCGTGTTGAACTTGAGCCTAATGATATAATATTGAAAAAAAAATGAGACGCATCCAATTTATAATTTGAAATACCTCTTGTACCGAAAAATCACAGTTGAAGAGCCACATAAGCGTTCAGGTCCTGTACAGTGCCATAATTGCCAAGAATATGGCCATACAAAAACATACTGCAATTTACCCTCTGTTTGTGTTGTGTGCGGCGAATTACACGGCACTGCTAGTTGCAATAAGCCAAAAGATCAAAGTGATAAAAAATGCAGTAATTGTGGAGGTAATCACACCGCTAACTACAGAGGTTGTCCTGTGTACTCTTTCGTAAAGAAGACTATGGTGCAAAAACCTAAATTAGCTCCAGCTCAATCAGCAAACGCTTACTCTGCCACTTTTGCGCAAATGAGCCAACCAGTTACTTCCCGTGTATCGTATGCAGATGCTGCTAAGACAAATTCAATTCCCACACAAAATGTTTCCCCGCCAAATAATTCAAAAAATACTGACGCAAGCTTTAATTTTAATCGCCTTGAAGCTACTACTGAAAATCTGGTGCAAACTATAAACAATTTTATAACAAATATGACTAGCATGATGCAAGAAATGCTGCGAATGCAGAATACTCTGCTTCAAGCATTAATTAATAAGCCATGAACACGTTAACAATATGTTTCTGGAACGCAAACGGCATTCGCCAACATAAAAATGAACTTCAGCACTTCCTCACGGAAAAAAATATTGATGTAATGTTAGTATCTGAGACTCATTTGACTTCGAGAAGTCTTTTTAAAATTTATGGCTACACTATATATGATACAAAGGACCCTAGAGGAAGGGGTTGCGGTGGATCAGCAATTCTAATAAAGTCAAGACTCAAGCACTATGTTCTTGATAACATTTGTGAAGAACACCTACAAGCAACAAATATTGGCATTGAAAGTTTTTGTACAAATTTTGTTATATCATCAATTTACTCCCCTCCCAGATTTTCAATCACTGAGAATCAATATGAGGATTTCTACAAATCTCTTGGACCTTGTTTTGTAGCAGCTGGCGACTACAATGCTAAGCATACGTTCTGGGGTTCGCGTCTTATTACCCCCAGAGGTCGAGCATTGTTCAACACTATTTCAAAAATGGGCTTGGATGTCATTTCGAGTGGGGAGCCCACTTATTGGCCTACTGACATACAAAAAATTCCGGATGTTATAGATTTTGGCGTCATAAAAAATATCTCTAGGGATTTAATTCAAGTTCAAGCTTCTATTGATCTTTCGTCCGATCACTCTCCGACGATCATTACAATTTGTAGTCCCTTAAGTAACTTACCTGACCCATATGTGAAGATGATCAATCGTGTTAATTGGCTGGGGTTCAAAAAATATCTCAGTAGTCATTGTACGGAAAACATTACGCTTAGAACATCCGATGATATTGAATCTAACATTGCCAATCTCAGCGAGAATATTTAACAGGCTGCTGAACATGCCATTATCTCCCATCCGCAGACTGGGTTTAATAAAATTTATTCTACAGACATTGAACGTCTCGTACGTGAAAAAAGAAGAGCTAGAAGGGAATGGCAACAGCACAGATCACCACAAAATAAAATCAGATTTAAAGAGTGCACTAAACAACTCCAAGAGTTGCTTGCGTCTGAAAAAACTGCATCTCTTAAAAATTATCTGGAAGGTCTTGATGTCACACCAGCGTCTAATTACTCTTTGTGGCGCGCTGCTAGAAAGCTTAAAACACCCATTGAGTATAAGCCACCTCTACGCACATCTACCGGAAGTTGGGCAAGAAGCGATACTGAAAAAGGTAAAATATTTGCTGAGCACTTAAAATCCGTTTTTACGCCAAACATATATACTGGTGTTGCTGATTTGCCGAATGTAGTCGCTCTACCCCCTCAACACATAAAGTTTAAGACGCGTGATTTACAAAAATTAATTGCCGAACTCAACCCGAAGAAAGCTCCGGGTATTGATGGAATTAGTAACCAGATGCTTATGAACTTGCCTCGTATTGCAATGAGAATCCTATTATTCATATTTAATGCCATTTTACGACTGGAGTATTATCCACACAGCTGGAAGCTTGCCAAGGTTAAAATGATTCCAAAGCCGGGCAAAGATCTAACCAAGGCTGAGTCATATAGGCCAATAAGTCTACTATCAACTATGCCAAAGCTTTTCGAAAAACTGCTCAAAACAAAATTGTCCCCAATTCTAATTAGTAGTGGGTGCATACCAGACCATCAATTTGGTTTTAGAAGTCAGCATAGCACCATTGAACTTTTGAGGAAAAAAAGTATTGTTCTGCGCTCTTTATTGACGTTTCCCAGGCATTTGATAAAGTGTGGCATGAAGGCCTAATTTTAAAATTGAAGACTTACTTACCAATAAACATTTTAAATATTTTGGAAAGTTACATTATTTCCCGTAAGTTCACTGTTGTGGAAGGAGACTTTACGAGTACGCCTGAAACTATTTCATCCGGTGTGCCACAGGGGAGCATACTGGGACCAGTTTTATACTTGATTTATACTTGTGATATGCCTGTGAGCAGTAGTATCCATACTTCCACATTTGCCGACGATACAGCCTGCCTTAGTATGCACGAAAACCCTGATGAGGCATCCCGCAAACTCCAGGAACACATTAGCCAGATGGAGCTTTGGTTAAACTTATGGAGAATTAAAGTCAATGAACAAAAGTGTGTCCATATAACGTTCACCCTGAGAAGAGATACTTGCTCCCCCATTCGGATTAACAATCAAGTTGTTCCTCAACATTCACATGTGAAATATCTTGGTTTACACCTTGATCGACGACTTACATGGAAACATCACATTGACTCTAAGTTAACTCAAACGAAACTTAAATTAACTCAGGTACATTGGCTGATTGGTAGAAATTCAACACTTAGCCTAGACTGCAAACTTTTAATATACAAGTCGCTTTTAAAGCCAATATGGTGTTACGGAATTCAACTATGGGGCACTGCTTCAGCTTCAAATGTAGAGAAAATTCAACGAAGGCAAAATAAAATTTTACGCATGATAACATCGGCTCCATGGTACATCAAAAATTCAAATATACATCGCGATTTGAATATGCCACTAGTGACTGAAGAAATTGTAAAATACGCAGGCAAATATCTAACAAAACTCGAGTCACATCCTAATCCGCTTGCTCGTAATATTTTGAACTTTACTGGGCACATCCGCTTAAAAAAGAGAGATACACGGGCTCTAATATTCAACACTCTAGATGATGAAGCTGCTTGAAAACACCTTTTTCTTTTTGTTGCTTATCACTACTCATGTATTATTAATGACTATCACTAAGCTTATGTCCGACATTGGTCGGGCCTAAAAATTTTTTTATAGATTTAAGATTTGAATACTTATTGTTAGTTCATATTTGAAGATACAATAAATAAAAAAACATGCATTAAAAAAAAATTTAAAAAATTATCGTATGAATGTAAATGTTTTTGGAAGCAACTTTTAAAGAGAATCAAAAATAAAACAAGATATTTAAATCATCGTATGAATTGGGCCTTAGGCCCCCCACTCGAAATTACATGTAAGCCCATTTTTGAAATTGTATTAAACAAAGCTCGACCTCTAGGTGTAACAAGACGCGAACCCCAGAACGTATCTTTAGCATTATAGTCGTCTGCTGCTACGAAACAAGGGCCAAGATATTTTTAGAAATCCTCATATTGATCCTCAGTAATTGCGAATCTGGGAGGGGAGTAAATTGATGATATCACAAAATTTGTACAAAAATTTTCGACGGAAATATTCGTTGCTTGTAGATGTTCTTCACAAATGTTGTCAATAATATAATGCTTGAGTCTTGACTTAATTAGAATTGCTGATCCACCGCATGCTCTCACTCTCGGGTCCTTTGTATCATATAAAGTGCAACCATTTATTTTAAATAAACTTCTTGAGGTCAAATGAGTGCTAGAGACCAACATTATATCAATATTTTTTTCCGTGAGGAAGTGCTTAAGATCGTTTTTATGTTGGGTAATGCCGTTTGCGTTCCAGAAATATATTTTTAACGTGTTAATGGTTTGTTAACTAATGCTTGAAGCAGTGTATTCTGCATTCGCAGCATTTCTTGCGTCATGCTAGTTCTACTGCTCGCCACTTAAATAGAAGACCCAATTTAAATTTCTTGCTTGCATTCTCTTTTGAAATCTTTGTTCTCTCGGAGATTGCTTTTTGTTTTGATCTCTAAATAATCTCATTGGCTTGCTCTGAGCAAAAATGTGTGGACTGATAATATACTCTTATTTTTTGTTCTTTTAATTCACTTCTTACTCTGCTAAAAACATGCAATTTTTTTGGCGTCACATGAATAGAATATTCTTGATTTGCTTTAGTTATTTTGCGTTCGTGGAAAATATTAGTTAAAAATATTTTTCTTCTAAACATTATAAGCAATTAAAACGAAAAATGGGTAAGGGAAAGTGTTTAAATAAGGCAGAAAAAGTAGAAATTAGAGCCTATAAAAACTGTGGTAAATCTATTGATGAAATAGCAAAAAAAGATTGGCCGAAGTTGGAATGTTGTGTCTAATTATTTAAAAAAACGCATTGACCTAAGGGAAAAACATGAAGGGTCGAACTAAAAGCGTACTTTCAGCTGCTGACAGGCGCGCAATACTCCGGTCAGTTTCAAATTCGCACGACACTAATGCACAAATAAGAGCAAAATGTGGAATTTCAACAGCATAAGAACTGTACAGAGGGTTATATCCAAAGCTGAGCATTTAAAACGCACAAAATTAAAAAAAAATCACCTCTTAGTGATGACCGAAAAACTGCGCGCTTGATGTTTTGTCCACATTACATGACGTGGAATAGTGAGTGGCATCGATTAGTTTTTTCCGACGAAAAAAAATTAAACTTGGAGGGTCCCGACGGATTTAGCTACTACTTTCATGACCTTCGCAAAGAAGAACATCATTTGAGTCGATTGCACAGCCTGGAAGGAGGAGTTATGGTATGGTGTTCGGTCTCCTATTATGGGACCTGTGAGTTGCAATTTTTGTCAAGTAGAATGAATGCTGAATCATACAAATGTGTTCTTCAACTGGCTTTTCCTTATTTTAATGAACTTTTTGTAAGTCTTTCATGGACGTTTTAACAGGATAATGCTCCAATACACACCGCACGTGTAGTAAAATCGTGGATTCGAGAACAAAATGTAATGGTATTAAGATCGGGTAAGTAAGGCGGCCATACTTACCCGATCTTAATATCATAGAAAATGTTTGGGGTTGGTTGTCTCGGAAAGTTTATGCTTCTGGCAAGCAATATGAAAACAAAACCGAACTTATTGAAGCAATTAAAACGGCTTGGTCTTCAATTTCTTTAAATTATCTAAAAGCGCTATATGACTCTATTCCTGACAGGATATATGAGAAGACCATTTAAAAAAAAAAGTGGCCCAACTCATTATTAATTAAAGTATTTAGCATAAGTTATATTACAAGTGCAATAAAATAATAAAATTTTACAATATTCTATATATATATATTCAATAAGCATTTTTCAGTTTTTAAAAGGAAATGTTGAAAATAAAATATTTTTCATTTAGTTTGATTTATTTTTGTTATATTAAGTAATAATTTATCTTTGAAAAATATAAAGGCATTCGTTTCTAGCCTTTACTACCAAGAAGATATTCATGTTAAAATTATACATTTATTTACTCCTCTATTAAAGTGGCGAGCAGTGTATTTGTTGTAAAGTTATTTATAGTTATCACCAGATTCTTAATAAAGGCTTTAAGGCGACTAAAGCTTGAGTTTTCATTCATTCAGTTATTTGGGGGTGAAACATTTTTTGTGGGAATAGCATACGATACACGTGAAGGAACTGGTTGGCTCATTTGAGCAAAAGTGGCGGACTAAGCGTTTACTGGTTGAGCTGGAGCTGGTTGAGCTGGTTTTTGCTAATAGCTTGCTTAACGAAAGAATGTACAGGGCATCCTCTATAGTTAGCGGTGTGATTACCTCCACAATTACTAAATTTTTTTTCTGTCTGATCTTTTGGCTTAGTGCAGCAAGCACTACCATGCAATTCACCGCAGATATCAAAAACTGTAGGTAAATTGCAGTAAGATTTTATATGGCCATACTCTTGGAAATTATGGCACTGTACGGGACCTGAACGCTTACGGTGTAAGAGAAACTTTATGCTATAAATTGGATGGGATTAACTTTTTTTCAATTGTATGTCATTCGACTCCAGTTCAACCAGAAATATAGGTTGGGGTCCTTTTCGCTGTTAATTATGTTGGTAACATTTTTTACCTTAAATCCGTGGTCGATAGGTGCACATTTTACTTCTCAACATATGAATATACGCCCTTTCATACTATCTGTATATATTTTTTTCATATTCACTAAAAAAATTTCGGCAATATCTTTCATCATATATTTTGATTTTACACTCAAAAAAGTTTTACATTAACTGAATGTAGGTTATTTGAGAAGTTTTCCGTGTAGTTTAAATTTAAGGAAAATTCAGTTATTTTACTAAGCCATGTCTATTTTAACTTTCTGTGTGTGTTGTTTAATAAACAAACTACAATATAATAATGATTTTCTGTGCAGTCAATATAATCAATTATTTAGAAGTATACATCCACACATATGTATGTATGTATGTGTGGATATATTCAGGTTATTTTCTTTCAAAACTAACTTCAAAAATATTTTAAAAATAAAAAATTCTTAATTTTCCTTTTTCCTATTTAATTTTCGGGCTTTCGAGGTCAATTGGGTCTTCTTCCATGTAAATAAAAGATTATTGATTAATTTTTAAATCCTACGTTTCGTTGGTATTTTCCAACTTCTTCAGGGATTCTTTATTAAAATCTGGCAACCACAAACATATAAAAGTAAAATAAATTACATATAAGTAATACTGCAAGCCTATTTTTTTATAATAGTTAACTTACATATGAATAATCTTTTATAAAAAATTTTACATTTTTAAAATATCACAAATTTGTATATGTAAAGGGTACGAATCACAAACACAAAATTTAATAAATTAAAAAATGTAAAATTACAAACTAAAAAAATATCACAGCCGGTTTTATTATTCTTTAAATCGTCGTTATTAAACTAATATTATACTGTAGCTGGAACTAGCGTTGTCTTTGTCTTCTTTGGTATTTATTGCATCTGATAATCTCTGTTGTATTCAAGAATGATAAAATAAAGGTTACGCCTTGCGCATGATTTACCGTTTGACGACGTAGTAGTCCCCTCGCAAAGGTTACCAAGTCTGTATCACATGTGACATTTATAATTTTTTGCAAAAAATGTATGTATTTTGTTGTAGTTGGCAGCCCTGTGATTGATTACTCAGAGAGATCTCCAAGAAAAAATTACATGTTGTTTAAAGGCTGCAAAACTAAAAATAAAAAACAAAATAAAAATAAAGAGATAAGAAAAAGAGCAAATATGAAATGTGAGTTTGTGTGCGTGTAATAGTTCTTCAGTTGAATTTTACTAGCCAATGAGAACACAGGCTGAGTGACGTCAGAATTCCATCATGCGCAAAAATTTTTTTTATTCTTGCTCGCTGGCGTAATCTTTATTTTATCATTCTTGTGTGTAATGATAAGTTTCTAAAATTGTTGTTTTTATATTTTTTCTGTTACAACAAGGTTACCAGATTAACGAATAAAAACATCCCTGATGAAGTTGGGATTTTCCAACGAAACGTCGGACGAAATAATTAATAAAATAAATAATCGCTTATTTTAATTCGCTGACCTTAAAAGCCCATTTAAAAAAAAGCACTTAAACTAAATATAGCCAAAGGTCAATAAAAATAAATACTGAATATTTGAAATCATCGGAGGGCCCGCCGAATATGGAAACTATCATAATGGAAGACAGAGAGCATAATTTTTTCACACACATGAAACTAAAGTACAACATAGAGACTTGCATACTACTGAAAAATTATTGCAAAGGAATTAATAAATTAGCGCAACAACATGAAAGACTTATATATTTATTACAATGTAGGAAAAATGGAATAATACCGACACATTTGACTAATTCCACCCAAAACACAAATCAACTTTTCACTTCTTCCACTATCTCAAGGGAACTGGACAAGATTGAACAAAATTTCCACATAAAAATTCTCAATTTAGAAATAAGAGAGACCCACATAAATATTAACGACATAAAAAGAAAAAAGAGTGATATGGAGAATAATTTAAGATTTAAAATTAGCGTCGAAGATTTCGATAAAGTTATTGAAAGTCAGAGAGAAAGGTATAAGAAAATTACATCGGCTTATAAAGAGACGCTTCTGGGAAGAATGAAAAACCTTCAATTGAGACAGCTAGAGAAGTACAACCTCATATCCAATCCCGATTGGATAGTTAATATGACGAACGTTCAACTCAGCGAAGACATCAAGTGGTTACTCTCATTGGGAGCTAAGTTTACTATTCCTGTAAATAGAGCTAATTTTTCAGCAATCGATCTAATTGCGGACATTGAACAATGGGTACAAACTTTGCACGACGATAGAGAAAAGGAAATAGCCAGAACAAGAATAGCTAACAGAATTTTAACATACAAGAGAACAGCTAAAAATAATCTGAAAGAGAAATTTATACTCAATATATTTGAAAAGACAAAAAGATTTTTGGAAAAACAAAAAGACATAATAGTAACAAAAGCAGATAAAGGTAACAAGACAGTTATTATGTATAATAGTATTTTAACATACAAGAGAACAGCTAAAAATAATCTGAAAGAGAAATTCATACTCAATATATTTGAAAAGACAAAAAGATTTTTGGAAAAACAAAAAGACATAATAGTAACAAAAGCAGATAAAGGTAACAAGACAGTTATTATGTATAAAGAAACTTACAACAGGGGATGCAGAAACTACTAGAAGACCGGAATACCTATAAGGTAATGAGATTTGATCCTACCCAAAAACTTCAAAGAGAAAATAACAAAATAATACTGGATCTTTACAAACAAAATTTTATAACAAAGTATGAAAAAATGAAATTGATGTCAAATTCTGCCACAGCACCTCGATTGTACGGTTTACCAAAAATCCACAAACTAGATATACCATTGAGACCAATTTCAGCATCAATTGAAGTACCATGCTGCAACCTCTCAAAATATATTGGCAACATTTTGAAACATCTGATAAAAGAAAAATATAATATTAAAAACTCACTGGAATTAAAGAAGAATCTGCAGGACATAATAGTTGATGATGATGAAATTTTAATATCATTGGACGTCGTATCACTCTTCACTAATATCCAAATCCATCTGGCTATCAATAATATAATAAAACAATGGACTGTATTAGAAAAACTTACAAAAATTCCGAAAAAACAATTTTTTAAAAATATTACAATTCTGCCTTCATGAAAATAACTATTTTATTTATGATGGGAAAGTTTACAACCAAACATATGGTACGCCCATGGGGAACCCAATCTCCCCCACTATAGGAGATATAGTTTTAGATAAATTACTAGAGACAACAATAGAAGAACTAAAAGAAAAGAACATCAACATAAAATTCATAACAAAATACGTAGATGATTTATTTGCGGTAATAAGGAAAAGCGACGAAGAAATTATACTAAACACTTCCAATAGTTATCATACCAAGCTAAAATTCACAATCGAAAAACAAGAAAATAACTGCATACCATATTTAGATTTGAAAATATATAAAAAAGACAACAGAATTATAACTGATTGGTACACAAAAGATATTGCATCCGGACGCCTTATAAACTTTCATTAAACACAACCTATGCAACAAAAAACAAATACTGCCTTGAATTTAATGAAGAAAGTATTAGAAATCAGTGATGAGCAATTTAAAAATAAAAATATACAAAAAATAAGACAAATACTTTTAAATAACAGCTACATATTTTCAATAAACAACATAATAGAAAAGGCAAAATATGGGGATAAAAATAAGGAAAAGGCAAATTCATCTGGCAACACCAAATTTTATAGCCTTCCATACATTCATAAGCTTACAGAAATTAAACAAATGAGAACACTAATAAACAACAAAGAAGTTACACTGGCATATAGAGCAAACAAAACGATAAATAATTTATTCACAAAAACAAAAACAAAAGTTGACAAAAAATATCAAAGCAATGTTGTGTACCAAACTAAATGTTTAGGAAAATCATCAGACAACTGAACAAGAATGATAAAATAAAGATTACGCCAGCGCGAGTTATATACACACCAACCGCAATCGCACCAACACCAAATCAAAGGCCAATGCACTATACAAAACGATGCATAATTTAATTCATTGTAAAATTAATATTTTAATAAAAGTATGCCTTGTGTGCAAGTTCAATAAACTGAACTTCCACACATGCCAAATAATAACATTTTTCCCAAGAATTGATCTAAATAATATTTAAGCTTAGGTAAACAATTAATTATAATAAAAATGTCGTAACCAAAACTAAAATTGTAACATTAATATTTTATTTTATTTCAATTATGCTTTATGTGCAAGTTCAATAAACTGAACTTCCACACACGCCAAATAATAACATTTTCCCAAGAATTTAAGCTTAGTTAACAATTAAGTATAATAAAAATATTGTAAACAAAATTAAAAAGTTCAGAAATAAATTGGTAATCAAAAGTAAAGGTTGTTGTTTTTTTTTTTATTAAAAACTTAAAAGATAACATATTTCGCGCAAGAATAAAAAAAAATTTCTGCGCATGATGGAATTCTGACGTCACTCAGCCTGTGTTCTCATTGGCTAGTAAAATTCAACTGAAGAACTATTACACGCTCACAAACTCACATTTCATATTTGCTCTTTTTCTTATCTCTTTATTTTTATTTTGTTTTTTATTTTTCTTAGTTTTGCAGCCTTTAAACCAATGATGTCAGTTTCATGGCACAATTGTGCAAACTAAAATCACACACATTCTTATTATCTTCCATTTAGTCGTCAATGAAACAGCGACGATAACACATGCGCAGCGGGTGTATTAAATTCTTTATAGATACAGTGAAAGAAAAAAAGTGGTATGCGAAAAATAGTCTATGATTAGTAATGTTTTTTGAGACATTCCATGTATTTTATGTTACAAAACTTTTAAGGAAAGAAATGAATATATATTAAAAAGACATTTTAATTTTTTTTTGCAGCAGCTTCAATAAACTGTATCTAAAATCAAAACTTAAAAGACCAATAACTCGCTAAGTTTTAGTACTCTATTTATTAAATTATTAGCTGTATTTATTTTTTGTTTCATTGGCTGTGTTGAATCATAATTCATTAACAGCCCTGATGCTATTGATTTTGAATATCAATCAGTGATTAGTTTGCCGTTTTCTCTATATATCTTCACGTCTAAATATGGAATAGCATTTTGTTCTTCTCTTTCTATTGTAAAGTTTAGTTTAGTGTGATAGCTGTTAAATGTTTTTTGTATAATTTCTTCATCTTTTTGTTTAACAATAGCGAACAAATCGTCAACGTACTTTGTTACAAATTTGATATGAATACCGGCCTTACGCAATTCGTTAATACTTTGGTCCAGAAGAGTACCTAGAATTATATCCGCGAATGTTGGTGACAAAGGGTTGCCCATTGGCAGTCCATACGTTTGGTTGAATATCTTTTCCCCATACATAAAATAAATTATTTTCGTTAAGGCAAAACTTCAATATTTCCAGAAATTTATTCTTGTGTATTTTTGTGTATGTTTGCAGTAAATTCCATTTTGTTATAATATTATTAATTGCTAAGTGAATAGGTATGTTTGTAAATAACGATACCACGTCCAGGGATATTAGAATTTCGTCTTCGTCCAAAGTAATGTCTTTTAGCTGTAGTTCAAGTTCTACTGAGTTTTTAATATTGTATTCTTTATTTATAATATTTTTTAATATGTTTCCGATATGTTTAGATAGGCCGTAACAAGGTAGCCTGAGTGTTACATTTTGCCTTATGTATTTTAGGCAGGCCATATAGTCTAGGAGCCGTTGCAGAGGGGGATATTAACTTTATTTTTTCATGTTTCTCTATATAGCCATTTTTGTACAAGTCTGTTATTATTCTGTTATTTTTTCGCTGAAGTTTTTGTGTTGGGTCTGTTCTAGTAGATTTATATGTGTTTTTGTCATCTAAGAGTTTATTCATTTCTTTTTCAATATCCGTTTTATAAATAACTACCGTTTTATTTCCTTTATCTGATTTTGTAACAATAATTTCATCCTTATATCTTTTTAAAAATTGTTTTGTGTCTTCATAGATACTCAGTATAAGTTTTTCTTTTTGATTATTTTTAAACGTTCTTTTGTGTGTCATTATTCTGTTAGCGATATTTTATCTTGTTCTTTCTTTTTCTCCTTCATCGCCCACTGCTCTAGATCAGCTATTAAATTAATTGTTGAAACATTCTTATTATTTGTTGGTAAAGCGAATTTTGGTCCCAGAGATAGCAGCCATTTTATATCTTCCGGAAATCGTACATCTGTATGGTTGATAAACCATTCTGGGTTTAATTTAAAGTTATATTTTTCCGTTTGCCTTTGCTTTAAAGTTTTTATCTTGGACGCATGTACCCCCTTATCTTTATATTATTTGCTTATATCTATATTCTTGTATAAACATAAAGTTTCTGTAGTCTTCATCATTCAGAGAACGTCTAAGTATGTACTTATTGTTGCTTATTTCATTGCGTATGTATTTTAAGTTAAAGTTAGTTTCTTTCATTTCTAAATTTAAAATTTTTAATTGAAAATTTTGTTCGATCTTTTCTAGTTCCTGTGATATTTTTGTCGATATGAATAATTGTCTTGCGGCATTCGTTGAATTTTGGATATGTTTTGGTATAAGTCCTTTTCTTCGACAGTTAAGCAAATATTTTAGCCTCTCATTTTGTTTCGCGAGTTTTTTGATATTTCTGCAGTATGTTTTCAATAGCAAACACAATTCAGTTTTTTAGTTTGTAATTTTACATTTTTTAATTTATTAAATTTTGTGTTTGTGATTCGTACCCTTTACATATACAAATCTGTGATATTTTAAAAATGTAAAATTTTTATAAAAGATTATTCATATGCAAGTTAACTATTATAAAAAAATAGGCTTGCAGTATTACTTATATGTAATTTATTTTACTTTTATAAGTTTGTGGTTGCCAGATTTTAATAAAGAATCCCTGAAGAAGTTGGAAAATACCAACGAAACCTAGGATTTAGAAATGAATCAATAATCTTTTATTTACATGGAAGAAGACCCAATTGACCTTGAAAGCCCTAAAATTAAATAGGAAAAAGGAAAATACGAATTTTACTTAAATAAAGAAGGTCGCTTTAGTAACAAAAAAAAAGTTTACAAAAAAATTCTTAAACAATTAAAAAAATATTATATATTTGCGAAAAAACATAAAAGAAAATTTGAATTGGTAAGTTAAGTGATCTGCAATTAATATGTATGTATATACATATGTATATACATATACATATCGTACTGTATATCATAAACAGTCACAACTCAAAATGCTCAAAGTGGTTTTGTTTTTTATTAACCAGTTAGTTGCACAAATCTCTAACGACCGCAGTAATTTCTTTTGCGATACAGTCTTCTTGAAGTATATGTATAAAATACCGTTATGCTTGTTTGTATATTACGTACGTGTATCATTTGTGCAGTATCAACAGTTATTTGCCAACACTCAGCATCTAAAACTTTTGAGTTGTGACTGTTATGATTTAGTGTGCGATATATACATAGTATGTGTGTCATGATGCTTCCAGGACGATTTTGTAGAATACTAAAAAAGATTGCAAACATATTTTCTTTAATCTAGAACGAAATCGTTGTAGTCGAAATACGACACTCGTAATTAGGCCTATTATATACATTATGATAAACACTGTCAAATACCTATGCGTTTTTTGCTTATACTACACCTCCACATTGTTTTACTACTAGCAACAACCAGAAAAAAAATTTAAGCTTAATTACAGGTCTGCCGACTTTTAATTAATATCATACTTTTCTATCTTTTTGGTGATAGCATTCCTTAAAATTTTAGCTATTTTAAAGCAATTTTAGGGCTTGTTTACAATATATCGCAAATTTACTCTAATTTCGTAATTCTTGGTTTTTTTAATTTTATCGATTTGTAATACAGGGTGGCGCAAAAGTAATCCTCCTATCAGAAAATGCTATAAATTTTGCGATTGGTGCCTAATGTCAGTTCTGTTTTGACATTTGTGTAGTAAAAACATGCGAAATACACGTTAATAAACAATGTTACACTACACTGCTCCAGAACGCGGTATATTGGTGACTATTTATTTGACCAATAATCGGTCGGTGACTTTGGCACAACGTGAATTTCGTCGCAGATTTCCTGGCCGTCCAACGCCTACTTTTTGTGGGGCTTTTTGAAGTCGCGGGTTTATGTCACCAAGCCTCAGACTCTTGCAGCTCTTAAAGACAATATCCGTCAAGAATGTGAGGACCTATCGCCGGAAGTTTTGGCCAAAGTGATGGAAAATTCCATAAAAAGGGCTCAAATGACAATCAACTGTGGCGGCGGCCATTTACATGACATCATATTCTCGACTTGATGTAAAAAAATTAAAAGGCCAAATAAAAATAATCCACAAGAAAAATCAAAGTTTTTCATTTTTTTTAAATTACAGCCAAATAACATCGGAAGGTTATTTTTGCGCCACCTTGTAGTATCACTTTGATATATTTTTTACGTTACCAAGTTTTTGAGAATTTTCATAATTTTTGCAAATGTTTTGGCATTCCTTACAATATTAGCGATTTTAAAATAAATTTTAATTTTTTTTTTTCAATTAAAAAATTGTTCGCGAATTTTCGCAATTTTTTGCACAGAAGATTGTTTTTGAGTTTTAAAATATATTCAGTTTAGTCATTTACAGTTATTTTGTTTTGGAAATTTTTTAAAATTACATATTCGCATTTTTGCAAATTTTCATGGCTTACATACGAGTATATACTGTAACCTAATTTTCGAGTAGTTTCTCTTTTTTCGGTCTCATAATCAGATTTAGGATTTTTAATCCCTTGCGAATTTGTATAATTTTTGCAATATATAACGTTTTTAGTAGAAATTTGTTAAATGAAACCGCCACGTATTTAAACATTATTGGACATTTTGTCGAAAAAGAAAAGTGAAAAGCTAAATAATTAGTTATGACAGTAACATAAACATAGGAAGAAGATTTGTATTAATAAGATGAACTATATTTATGAAAGAAAATAAAAATAATTTAAGCTAGTTTAAAGTCTTAGGACATTATGACTTTATGACCGTTTAAATACCCCAAATAGTTGGCACCTTCCAATATTAATACCAATTTCTGAAATCATAAGTTTTATATAAACTTTTAATATTTTAATGCATTTTTCTTGTAGAAAAATATATCCATCGGTAACCATCTAAGAAAGCTTGGAGGAGAAATTCATTGGGAGCCTATTATGTGACGGAGTTGGAGTAATAATTTCAGATTTAATCGTTAAAATTTAAAATTTTTACATATGTATAATTATATATATATATATATGTATCTATATTAGGAATAAAATTCATTTATAAAAACATGTATTGAAAACTCTTAATTTTTTGAGGTTTAAATATATTGCGTTAAAATTAAATGAAATAAGCAGTAGTTTCAATTGATTTTGTAGGTTATTTTTTGTCAGTCAAAATAAGTGAAATAAATTCAGTAAAGTGCGACTCTGACTCTCGCACGAAGGGTTCCGTACGAACACTAGATATGTAATTTAATACAAACTTCATCCTATATAATATAAAGTTTTGGCATTTTTTTCGTTTTTGTGATCTTTTCGGTTTTTTTGTTTTGACGGTTTTTGCGTTTTTTCAGTTTTGGCGATTTTTTTAAGTTCTGGTTCTTTTTTTAGTTTTAACACTTTATTTTCTTGTTTTGGCGATTTTTTTGGTTTTTTGCGTTTTTTCATTTTGGCGATTTTTTTTATTTTTGGAGATTTTTTTCATTTTTGCCATTTTTTTATTTAAACTTTTTTTTTAGTTTTGGCGACATTTTCGCGTTTTGGCGATATTTTCGATTTTTGGGGTTTTTTTTATTTTGGCATTTTTTCAGTTTGGCGATTTTTTCGAATTTGGCGATTTATTTTAGTTAGAATTTTTTTTTAATTCTGGCGATTTTTTTCGTTTTGGCGATTTTTTTTTTGTTTGGCGATTTTATAATTTTCGATTTTTTTAGTTTTACCGTTTTTGAAAACTTCAAGTTTTTGGCGATTTTTTTAAGTTTTGGCTCCTTTTTTAGTGTTGACACTTTATTTTCTTGTTTTGCCGACATTTTCGCGTTTTGGCGATTTTTTTCGATTTTTGGCGTTTTTATTCATTTTGGCGATTTTTTCGAATTTGGCGATTTATTTTATTGTTAGAAATTTTTTTTAATTTTGTCGATTTTTTTCGTTTTGGCGATTTTTTTTTTAATTTTTGGTGATTTTTTTTTTTTTTGGTTTGGCGATTTTAGAATTTTCGGTTTTTTTAGTTTTACCGTTTTTGAAAATATCAAGTGTTTGCCTCTTACGGTTTCCAAGATATAGCAAATTGTCAAAATTACATAGTCAAAATTGCATTAACTGATGGACCACCCTTTAAATTTAATTTTTTTAAATTTTAGTGTTAATTGTTGTCGTCTGTATAAAAATACACTAATTTTACAAATTTCAAGTTTCAATATACAATTGTATGTATATTACATGGGATTTTAACATTTTTCGTTGCTCGTTTTGGAACACCCTTTAATTAGTAATTCTCATGTATTTGTTGTTGTAGCGGCCAAGTTTCTACATACTGTGTCCAAATTTCAGGTCCGTAGCTCTTATGGTTCCTGAGAAAATACCGTGTGACGGACAGACGGACAGCGTAGCGAAAACAATAGGGTTCCTTTTCACCTTTGGTGTACGGAACCCTAAAAACAGTTGTTTTTTTTTTTGTTTTGGGTAGTTAATTTATTTAAGCTAAAACAATTGAAAAATACATTAGTTTTTACTGATTTTGTGAGTTATTTTCTGGTTGTTAAAAAAAATGAAATAACAGTAGTTTTAAATGATATGTAGGTTGTTTTTTTGTAGTTTAAAATAAAAGAAAAAAACATTCGTTTTTACTGAAATTCTATGTTAAAAAATTAACATTCAAAAATAACTGAAAAAATAATTTGATTCAAATGAAATGTTAGTAATCCGGTTTTTAACTGAAAATACTATTGTTTTAAATGATTTTTCATTTGAATTTACGTACATAATATTTTGAGTGTAGTTTCATCAATATTACCTCGTTTAATTGGAATAATTTGAAAATACTTTCAGCAATGGTCGACAGTAGTTTTTTTGAAGCGCGTTGGAATTTTTTTCTCTCAGATAAATAGGTGGTGGCTTAAAAGACTTTTGAGATGATGCAGCAGGCTTGTCGTTATTGTCTTGCAATAATGAAAATGATTTTGACGATTGGTAGATGATGCGCTGTTATCCCTAGCCATATTTGGAGCAGATGAAATTTTAGAAGAATTCGGGCTTCGCCCACGCTTTACCACGGTTATATATCTGTCCATTCCGACTTATACCTTGGGTTTTGAGGTACAGTTATCTGTAGTGATAACTTTGCTAAGTGATGGAAATGAGCCCGAAGGGGATGATATCGCTGACTTATATAAGGAAGTAGTAGGCAACTGAAATGTTAGTCCCAAATCACACTATGCAAGTCTTATTGCTAAGCTGATTCGTTTCAGGGAGAGAGAGACGAGGGGAACAGCAACGTTTCTTTTCCCCCCGTCTCTCTAGCCTAACAGACTAATCAGCTTAGCAATAAGACTTGCATAGTGTAAATTGGGACTTAATGAATCACTAGTTGGCATTGGACAAAGCGAAGTTAATCGCTGGCGAAAAAGTGGCTTTGCCGTTAGAGAAAGTCTGTCATCAGATTTTTTTATTTTTATTGTTTTCATTAAGAGCTTTAGAACTCACAGTAAGCCTATCATCAGATTTTTAATTGTTATCATTATGAGCATCAGAAATCACAGTAAAATAGACATTTCTGCCGTTATAACTCACTTATCAATTATTTGTTTTTGAGGTACTCATATAGAGTATTCCTCAAGGGCACTTTGTTTGTGTTTTTTTGTTTGGAGTTTTTTGTTTGTTTTTGTTATTTATGACTATATAAAAAATATTAGTAAAGCAATTAAAGCTTATTGATCAAGGATAAATGCGTACTACGAATATTTTTTTATGATTTTGTTTGTTTTGTATGTATTTAAAAAAAACTCCGCTAAGACGTCTGTTCACTATGAAGGTACAACGAGAACAAAACATAAAAAAAAACATAGAGCATAAACATAAATTAGCTTTTAATTAAACTATTGTTTTGAGCTTTTTTTGTATTTTATTTGATCAATATTTCGTTAACATTCGTTAACTTCTTCAGGATATTTGTATTTTGTTTTTAGTTTTTTGATATTTAGTATTTTCTTTTGCTTTTCTCCTTTCAATTACAAATTATTTTACAATGTGTGTCATATATTTTTATAATTTTTGAAAAGTTTTGGTAATAAAACAAAATTAAAAATATATTTGACACATTGTTATTTTAAAATTGTAAAATAATTTGTAATTGAAAGGAGAAAAGAAATAACAAAATGCTAAATATCAAAAAAAAAATCAGTTCTCGTTGAACCTTCATAGTGAAGAGACATTAAAGCGGATTTTTTTTTACATACATACATACGAAACAAATATAAAAAACAACAAAATCAAAAATCATACAAAAAATATTCGTAATACATATTCACCTTGATAAATAAGCTTATTGGCTTTACTAATATTTTTTACATAGCAAGAAATAGCAAAAACAAAAAAAAACCGTAAACACAAACAAAGTTCCCTTGAGGAATAATACTCTGTATGAGTACCTCAAAGGAAAAAAATTTTGAAGTGAGTTCTAACGGCAGAAATGCTTATTTTACTGTGAGTTCTGAAACTCTTAATGAAAAAAATATAAATAATAAATCTGATGAAAATCTTTTTTTAACGGAAAAGCCAATTTTTCGTCAGCGATCAACTTCGCTTTGTCCAATGCCAACTAGTGAATCGTTAACATTACCATTGCCTAGTACTTCTTCATTTAAGTCTGCGATATCATCCGCATCGGGCTCGCCTTCATCACTAAACCAAGTTATCACTACAGATAACAGTAGCTCAAAACCCAAGGTACAAGTGGGAATGGACAGATATATAACAGTGGTAAAGCGTGGGCGAAGCCCAAATTCTTCAAAAATTTCATCTGCTCCAAAGATGTCTAGGGATAACAGCGCATCATCTACCAATCGTCAAAATCGTTTTTCATTATTGCAAGACACCGACGACAAGCCCTCTACATCATCGCAAAAGTCTTTTAAGCCACCACCTATTTATCTGAGAGAAAAAAATTCTAACGCACTTATAAAAAAAACTACTGTCGACCATTGGTGAAAATACTTTTCACATCATTCCAATTAAACGAGGTAATATTGATGAAACTAAAATCCAAATATATAATGAAAAAGATTTCCGAAAAATTGTTACTGAATTCGAAAAAAATAAAACAAATTTTTACACATACCAACTTAAGAGTGCTAAAGGCCTACAGATAGTATTAAAGGGCATAGATTCATATGTTGAACCCGAAGAAGTAAAATGTGCACTTGTCGACCAGGGATTCAAGGTAAAAAATGTTACCAACATATTTAATAGAGAAAAGGTCCCCCAACCCCTATTTCGGGTTGAACTGGAGCCGAACGACATACAATTGAAAAAAATTAAGCCCATCCAGTTTATAACGTAAAGTATCTCTTACATCGAAAAATCACAGTTGAAGAGCCACGTAAGCGTTCAGGTCCCGTACAGTGCCATAATTGCCAAGAATATGGCCATACGAAAACTTACTGCAAGTTACCTACAGTGTGTGTTATCTGCGGTGAATTGCATGGTACTGCTAGCTGCACTAAGCCAAAAGATCAAGCAGAAAAAAAATGTAGTAATTGTGGAGGTAATCACACAGCTAACTATAGAGGGTGCCCTGTATTTTCTTTCGTTAAACAGGCTATGGGTCAAAAATCCAAGTTAACTCCAGCTCTACAAGTAAACGCGAACTCCGACACTTTTGCTCAAATCAGCCAACCAGTTACTTCACGTGTATCGTATGCTGATGCTGCTAAGACTAGTTCAATTCCCACGCAAAATGTTCCACCGCCAAATAATTCAACGAATTCAAACTCAAGCTTTAACTTTAGTCGCCTTGAAACTACTATTGAGAATCTGGTGCTAACTATAAACAACTTTACTACAAATATGACAAGCATGATGCAAGAAATGCTGCGAATGCAGAATACACTGCTTCAAGCATTAGTTAATAAACCATGAACACGTTAAAAATATGTTTCTGGAACGCAAACGGCATTCGCCAACATAAAAATGAACTTGAGCACTTCCTCATGGAAAAAAATATTGATATAATGTTGGTTTCTGAGACTCATTTGACCTCAAGAAGCTTATTTAAAATAAATGGTTATACTTTATATGATACAAAGGACCCGAGAGAGAGCATGTGGTGGATCAGCAATTCTGATTAAGTCAAGACTCAAGCACTATGTCCTTGACAACGTTAGTGAAGAATATTTGCAAGCAACGAATATTTTCGTAGAAAATTTTTGTGCGAATTTCGTGATATCATCAATTTACTCACCTCCCAGATTTTCAGTTAGCGAAGATCAGTATGAGAAGTTCTACAAATCGCTTGGATCTTGTTTCGTGGCAGCTGGTGACTACAATGCAAAACATACGTACTGGGGATCGCGTCTTGTTACACCTAGAGGTCGAGCCTTGTTCAATACAATTTCAAAAATGGGCTTAGATGTCATTTCGAGTGAGGAGCCTACTTACTGGCCTACTGAAGTAAGAAAAATTCCAGATGTTATATATTTTGCCGTCATGAAAAATATTCATAGGGACTTAATTCATGTAGAGGCCTCTCTAGATCTGTCCTCCGATCACTCTCCAACAATAGTTACAATTTTCAACCCACTAAGGAGTGATTTAACTAACTCATATGTGAAGATGATTATTGGAATCAACTGGCTGGCATTCATAAAATATCTTAGTAGTCACTGCGTAGAAAACATTCAGCTTAGATCATGCGATGATATTGAATTTAACATTGCCAATCTTAACGAAAATATTAAACAGGCTGCTGAACACGCCACTACCTCCTATCCGCAGACCGGCTTTAACAGAATTTATTCTACGGAAATTGAACGTCTTGTATGTGAAAAAAGGAGAGCTAGAAGAGAATGGCAACAACACAGATCACCCCTAAATAAAATCAGACTTAAAGAATGTACTAAACGACTCAAAGAGCTGCTATCGTCGGAAAAAACTGCACTACTGGAAAAGTATTTAGAAGGTCTTGATGTAACGTCCGCATCTAATTACTCTTTATGGCGCGCTACTAGAAATCTTAAACGACCCGTTGATATTAAATCACCATTGCGTACTGCGACCGGAGGCTGGGCAAGAAGTGATAGTGAGAAAGGTAACTTATTTTCTGAGCATTTAAAATCTGTATTCACTCCCAATTCATGTACGGGTGCTGCTGATTTACCGTGTGTAGTTTCTCTACCCCCTCGTCCCTTAAGGTTTAAGATGCGTGAAGTACAAAAAGTAATTGCTGAACTCAACCCGAAGAAAGCTCCAGGTATTGATGGCATTAGTAACAAAATGCTCATGAACTTGCCTCATATTGCAATAAGAATCCTGCTATTTACTTTTAATGCTATTTTAAGAATGCAGTATTTTCCACATAACTGGAAACTGGCCAAGATCAAAATGATTCCAAAGGCGGGCAAAGATCTTACCAAGACTGAGTCATATAGGCCTATAAGCTTACTATCTACAATCTCAAAGCTTTTCGAAAAGCTGCTCATGACTAGATTGTCCAAAATTTTAACTGATAATGATAAGTTGTAAGAACATTTGAAGAAAAGAAGTATTGTTCTGCTCTCTTTATTGATGTTTCTCAGGCGTTTGATAAAGTATGGCACGAAGGCCTAGTTTTAAAATTGAAGACATATCTGCCAATAAACATTCAAAAGCTTTTGGAAAGTTATATTATTGATAGGAAGTTCACTGTTGTGGAAGGAGAGTTCACGAGTGTGCCCGAAACTATATCTTCTGGTGTGCCCCAAGGTAGTATTCTGGGTCCTGTCTTGTATTTAATATATACTTGTGATATGCCTGTGAGCAATAATATCTATATTTCTACTTTTGCCGATGATACAGCCTGTATGAGTGTGCACGAAAACCCTTATGAGGCATTCCGCAATCTCCAGGAACATATCACCCAGCTGGAAATATGGCTGAACTTATGGAGAATTAAAGTCAATGGACAAAAGTGTGTCCATATAACGTTCACCCTAAGAAGAGATACTTGCTCCCCCATTCGAATCAACAATCAAAATATTCCTCAACATTCCCAAGTGAAATACCTTGGTATACACCTTGATCGAAGACTTACATGGAAACATCATATTGACTCTAAGTTAACTCAGATGAAACTTAAGTTAACTCAAATATATTGGTTGATTGGCAGAAACTCAACACTCAGCCTAGACTGCAAACTTTTATTATACAAGTCGCTTTTGAAGCCAATATGGCGCTACGGAATTCAGTTATGGGGCACTGCTTCAGCTTCCAATGTCGAGAGAATCCAACGAAGGCAAAACAAAATTTTACGGTTAATAACATCGGCTCCATGGTACATCCAAAATTCTATTATACATCGAGATTTAAATATGCCACTAGTGACTGAAGAAATTGAAAAATACGCAGGCAAATATTTAACAAAACTCGAATCACATCCTAATCCGCTTGCTCGTAATATTTTGAACTTTACTGGACACGTCCGCTTAAAAAAGAGGGACACACGGGCTCTTATACCTAACACTCCAGATGGGACTACTTGAAAATACTTTCCCCCCTTTTTTTTTTTTGATTATCACTACTAATGTATTATTTATAACTATCACTAAGTTTATGTCCGACACTGGTCGGGCCTAATAATTTTTTTTTTATAGATTTAAGATTTGAATACTTATTGTTAGTTCATATATGAAGATACAATAAATAAATACATGCATTAAAAAAAAAAAAAAAAAAAAATATCAAAAAACTAAAACCAATATACATATATACTGAAGAAATTAACCGAAAGTTAACGAAATATTAATCAAATAAAATACAAATAAAAGCAGATAATTAATAGTTTAATTAAATATATAAAAAAGATCGAAAAATTAGATAAAAGAATAAATTAGCGTTACTAAAATGATCAAATAGACTGAAAGTAGATACTTGTCAGTCCATGCTGTCTGCTTTAAATTTGTTTGAAAACGATTTGGAAGATTAGATTCCAAGTAAAGAAATTATTAATAAATACAGATGTACAATTTCAAATATAAGATATTTAATAACTGCATAATGCCTCTTGAGATTTTTATCAAATGGGTTTTCGTTAGAATAAATTTTTTGAGATATGCTGGTTTTTACGTAAATAAGTAATATGAACCATGTCAAAATAATATATTTATGTTTTTACAGTCTCTAATTTTTTGTAAACCTTAAGTGCTGGGGCATATTACGGCATTATCAAATAAAATTTCCAATTAATATCTATTATAATTTTGTTAAATATCTAATGCCGTAATTTGACCACTGTTTTATTATTATCATAGATATTTTTTATATTTACGGTCTAATTCATAAATAACAAAAATTAAAAATTTAAAAACCTCCGACTTTTTTCAGAAAAGATGTTATATCTCCTAAACGGCTGGACCGATTTTCTTCAAACATAGCTAATCGGTCCAGCCGTTTGGCCTGTACGTGCACACGGAGAGACACACAGATACACAGACATACACTATAAACTTATAACACCCATTTTTTAGTCGGGGATTAATTAGTCGGGAGTTAAAACTATTTTAGGTTTATTACAGGTTTATTTGACAAATTTCCCATAGAAATATTTAAAATAAGCGCTTAATAAACCTGAAATATTTTTTATAAATAAGTCAGTTAGTAGCTATCTATACTACGTTTGTATTCCTCTTATTTGCAAATAAAAGCTGCATTTGCAAATACTCAACTAGCCGGTATGATAGACATATATTTGCAGTCGTCAAATAAGGAATTATCAGTTCTCGTTGCACATTCATAGTGAACAGACGTCTTAGCGGAGTTTTTCTTACATACTAAACAAAGAAAATTATACGAAAAAATATTCGGAGTACATATTGACATTAATAAATAAGCTTTATTTGCTTTGCTTATATTTTTTAGTTAGAAATAACAAGATCAAAAATAAACACAAACAAGGTGACATTGAGGAATACTCTATATAAGTACCTCAAAAACAAATAATTGTGAAGTGAGTTCTAATGGCAGAAATGCCTATTTTACTGTGAGATCTGAAGATCTTAATGAAAATAATAAAAATAAATAAATTCAGTGAATTCATGTAAATCAATACGCACTTTAGCATATATGAAATATAGTTTGGCTTTTTTTCGTTTTTGGGTTTTTTCGGTTTTGAGCGTTTTTTTAGTGTTTGCGTTTTTCGGTTTTGGAAAGTTTTTCTCGTTTTGACGATTTTTTCGCTTTTTAACGTTTTTTTTATTTTGGCGATTTATTTTTGATATAAGCGATTTTTTTAGTTTTGGTGCCTTTTTCGCGTTTTGGCAATTTTTTCGGTTTTTTTATTTTAGCATTTATTTTCATTTTGGCGATTTTTTCGGATTTGGCGATTTAAATTAGTGTTAGAATTTTTTTTTAATTTTGAAAATTTTTTCGATTTGGCGATTTTTTTTTCTATTTTTGGCGATTTTTTTCGGATAGGCGATTTTATAATTTTGGGATTTTTTAGCTTTGCCGTTTTTGAAAATTTCAAGAGTTTGCCTCTCACGGTTTCCAAGATATAGCAAGTTATCAAAAACACATAGTCAAAATTGCATTAACTGATAGAACACTCTTTAATTTAAATTTTTTTAAATTTTAGTGTTATTTGTTTTAGCCTGTGTAAAAATACACTTATTTTAAAAATTTTAAGTGTCAATATACATACATATGTACATATGTATGTATGGGATTTTAACATTTTTCGTTGCACGTTTTGGAACACCCTTTAATTTTTAACTCTCATGTATTTGTTGTTGTGGCGGCCAAGGTTCTACATACAATGTCCAAATTTCAGGTCCACAGCTCTTACGGTTCCTGAGAAAATAGCCTGTGACGGACAGACAGACAGCGTAGCGAAAACAAGAGGGTCCCTTTTTACCTTTGGTGTACGGAACCTTAAAAATCTGATGATAAACTAAACCCAAAGTCCAAGTCGGAATGGACAGATATATAACCGTGGTAAACGTGGGCGAAGCCTAAATTCTTTTAAAATTTCATCTACTCCAAAGATGTCTAGGGATAACAGCGCATCCTCTACTAATCGTCAAGATCGTTTTTCATTATTACAAGACACTGACGACAAGCCCGCTGCATCATCCCAAGTCTTTTAAGCCACCACCTATCTATCTAAGAGAAAAAATTCCAACGCGATTCTAAAAAAAACTATTGTCGATCATTGGTGAAAATACTTTTCTCATTATTCATATTAAACGAGATAATATTGATGAAACTAAAATCCAAATATATGATGAAAAAGATTTCCGAAAAATTGTGACAGAATTTGAAATAAATAAATACCAACTTAAGAGTTTGAAAGGCCTACAGATAGTATTGAAGGCAATATTAGACATCTGCATGAAACTTAATAATGATGTTCTTGAAACTTTCGTTATAATTTTTTTATTCGTTTCATTTCTATTTCTACATATGAATAACTATGAAACAAGAACACTCAAAAGTTACGAACGCAGTAAAATGATGTTGGTTGTTTACTTATACAAGAGCATACTAACATTTACAAATGTGAAACAGAACATGTGTTGAGTAAATCGCGATTAACAGCCTGTTTTTAGAAAACATAAGCCCTTTCGTTTTTATGTTTCGTTTATAAACGATAACGTTTAAAATTTGATTTTAATAAAAAATATTCTAAAGCTTTCGTTTTGACATAAAAATAGCTTTTTAGGTATAACCAAAAATTTACACTCAAAAAATTATTACAGTGAAGGAATACAAAAAATAATATCTATTAAAAAAATTTTGTATAAAAAATTTTAAATAAAATTCATTTCAAATTAATTTTAAATTTTATCAATAAGGGGGTAAGCAATTTAATTTTCAATTGATTTTAGCATTCAATTGGAAATCCATCTATCCATTAAAACAGATTTTCATTGCATTTCGTATTTTCCGTTGTTTATGAGAACTAACCCCCTGTTTGTGTAAGACGTTTGAGTTAGAAATCTAGGCGTTTCTGTAATAGATTAAAGAAAAGTTGCACAAGTTTCCTTTAGTCTATTACAAAAACGCCAAGATTTTTAACTGAAACGTTTTACACAAACAGGGGGTAAGTAATTTTTCTCTATAACTTTTACTTTATTTTGCCTCAATACTAAAATTTTTTGTGATTTGTTTGACAGTCAAATTATGGGAAATAGAGTAAAAATTATTTGTTTCTACTGAATTTGGTGTTGATTCTTTCACAGAAAAATTATAGAAGCAAGATAAACGGAAATCTAGATTCGTTCTTGTGAAAGTTAAATCAATCCGCAGTAGATTAGTAATGAGGACGATAGTCCTGTTTTGGGAATTCAAAACCGGGAAAAAATAAAAATGATGGCAACCCTGTTATAAATGGGGGGATTTTGGGGATTTTCATGCTGCTATTGTGTGTGTGTGTGTGTGCGTGTGTGTGTTTGTGTGTGAGTCTGATTCCTTGGTTATGTCTATGCATGTGTATGGGGGTGTTTGTATGTGTGTATGGGAGTGTGTGTGTGTGTGTGTGTTTGTGTATGTGTTTTTGTATTTACTTGTATGTTTGACGGTGTCCGATACTTTTGTTGTACTGGCAAACAATCATTATACCCAGTAGGAAATGTCGATGGTGAAAATGTACTGAGTCGCTTTTGACTTGTCGCTTGTGCGACGTACATACAAATGTATGTATACTGACAAGTTATTGACAAGTCCACCACAAATACACCATATCTGTTTCCTCTTCTTCTTTTATACTGACGGATAGAAGAAAACTTATTATACCAAAATTGTTACTAGAATTTTAGTGTTGACACAAAGACACTTGCTCCCATTCTGACTGCAGGGTAGTTACAAGGGATCTGTATATTTGTGTGCATATAGTGATTGTTATTTGATAGACTTTCTGCAGCTGTTTTGAGCTATCGTTGGTATGCTTATGTAGGGTTATTGTGTATATATGTACGCATTTATGTTTGCGATCTGTGGGGAAATAATCTAATAGCTGCAGAGATTGGCAACCCTATGGTTGAATGGAAGTGAATGCGGAATGTATTTGGTAATGGATGTATATGTTGTTGTATTAATGTATGCGATCGTTTCTATTTTTGCTTTGAAAAATATCATTGCTTGTGTGAGTTACATCAACACTTTTTCATACATATTTATAAATGAATGTGTATAGGTTTTCTAAGCTATTGACGTTGATATTCTTATTGATATAAAATGTTGTGTTGGCATAGGTTTTATGTGTACAAGTGCAGTTCAGATATTAATTGTTTAGAATCCAATCAGGTTGATAAGTAGAGTTTTTGATAGGGGTAGTGATATTTTTATTTCAATATATTTTACTTTAATGTAACAATTATAGGAAATAGCTTTCGGAGAAATACAGCAAAAACTTATAGAAGCACCTATATTCACGTGTCCCCGATTTTTATCGTACCTTTGTATTGCAAACTGATGTTAGCGATTTTGGTATGGGTGTTGCTAGACTGTGGGAATTTCATCATATCTCGTAATACCAACAGAGAAATTAGATTTGACGACTACTACACGATTCTCATATGAATTGGGGGGGGGGGGGGGATGTATATATATATATATATATATGTGTGTGTGTGTGTGTGTGTAGTGTGTGTGTGTGTGTGTGTGTGCAGTGTGTGTGTATATGAATTTCATCATATGTCATAATACCGTCAGATAAATTAGATTTGATAACTACAACGCGATTCTCATATAAAGTATATAAGAAGAAGAAATAATGTAGATTGTCATCAGTCTGCTCTGATATCTCAACAAGTGACAACTTATTTTCCCAACCAAACTTTCTAAGGTGTTTGAAATCCAAAAACTATAAAAGTGCTAAAACTAATTATTGTTTGCTAAACAAGTTTATAGTGCATAAAAAATAATTAAATAAATTGTTTATAACTGAAATAAATTGTTTATTAATAAAATAATTAAATAAATTGTTTATAAATATAATAATTAAATTAATTAATAAACGAATAAATAATTAAAGAAAATGAATACTACAAGTTGTAGCATCTGCAATAAAGTCTTTCTGACTCAAACAAAACTAAATCAGCATATTGAAACGCACTCATATGCTAACCAATCGAAGGCTATGGTTGGAACTAGTAAGCTAAATCTTCAAAACAAATATTGTGAGGATTGTGATGAGATGATCCCATCAAATGGTTATATGGCTCATGTCAGAACCACAAAACATAAAAACAGTTGTCAACAAGAACGGATTGGAGATTTTCTCACAAAAAGAGCAAGCAACTTCAATGGGACGATCGAGACATATATTGTCCTAAACAAAAATGTGGGTGTCTTGTTTCCGGAGGAGTTTCTGAAATCTGCCAAGAGCTCCATAGTACAACAAATCAATGAACGTAGTAGGGTACATACTACATTTAAATTTAATATGGAGCTCACGTGTGATTATATGAAGATGGTGAATGATGAGATTAATGTTTCCCAACTTGTTCATATTTCGAAAATGATGATGGTTACTTTATCTGATGACATAGAGGATATGTATAAGAAACAAACCGAGGAGCTAAGAGCCAAAATGGAAGAATTTCAAGAGAGGGATAGCGGATGGACCTTGATTTCAATAAATTCCCTTGAAGTTAATATAAACAAGGCGTCCATAATAAGAGGATCGAGCTTTATCCCTCTTCCAAAAAATATTGCAATGAAACGTGCATGCATAAATGTCGAGAACTGTGATGTTTATTGCTTTAAATGGTGTCTTATTGCGGCTTTGAATGTAAACAGTGGTCTGAGTCCTAAACAACGGAAAAACTGTAGAAATTTCAATATTGCAAACATTTCTGATGAGAATATTAATAGAGGGGAAGTTGTATTAAATTTTAAAGACCTAGAGTTTCCACTCCCATTGAAGCAGATACAAAAATTTGAAAGTCAAAATTATGTGAGCATCAATGTATTTGGTCACAATGGAACATCGCTTATAGGACCATACTACATAACAAAAGGAGAAAAACATGTTCATATTAATCTCTTATTGCTCCAGTCCAATGAAAACTTCCACTATGTACTCATCAATGATATATCAAAGTAAGTTTCATTTGTGCATTTAAGCGAAATATGTTTTCATATCTATTTAAACAGTTACTTATTATTGTTATATTAATTTACATACTATTTTATTTTGTATATTTTCTTCAGACTTCTTCGTTCCAACATGACGTCACACAGAAGTAAGATTCTGATATGCAACACCTGCCTATATTATACACATGATGATTATGTGTATAATCATCACAAAAACGTTTGCGGCAAAAAAGTCATCAGAATGCCAGAAGATGGATCTATTATCAAGTTTACGAAGCACTACAAACAGTTAAATGTACCATTTGTAATATACGCAGACTTTGAGTCCATTTTAGAAAAAGTCAATGATCCTGTAAGTAAAAGCACTACAAATGTACAGAAACACCATGCGTGTGCATTCGGGTATTTTATTAATTGTAGTTTTAAGAGAGAAAATAATTTATATAGGAATTATTTTGGTGAAGATTCGGCAAATGTATTTATTAAAAAAATAGTTGAAGATTGTACAGATATTTATCTAAATTATTTAATTAAAGTTAAGAAAATGTTCATAACCCCAATAGAAATAGCTCAATATAATAATGCAAAAAATTGTTATATATGTAAGAAAATATTAAATAACGATAAAGTTAGAGATCATTGTCATCTTACGGGCAATTATCGTGGGGCAGCTCATAGCGAATGTAATTTGAATTATAAAACACCTCAGTTTATACCGGTTATCCTGCATAATCTTTCTGCATATGATATACACCTATTTTTCAAAGAACTTTCTACTATAAAATACTCCACAATAAAAGTGATTCCCCAGAACACAGAGCGGTATATTTCTCTTTCAATTTTCATCAGATTAGATGAAAAATATGGATTCGAAATAAGATTTATAGACTCGTTTAGATTTATGGCTTCGAGCTTAGATACGTTAGCGAAAAATCTTGATAGCAATGATTTCAATACTATTCGATCATGTTTCGTTGATGAAGATCATTTCAACCTGATTAGAAGAAAGGGTGTATTTCCGTACTCTTACATGGATTCCATGACTAAGTTTAAGGAAACTAAGCTCCCTAGTAGAGACGAGTTCTTCAATATTCTAACGAATGAAGAATGTGATGTATTCGAGTATGAACATGCTCAAAAAATATGGAGGGTGTTTAACTGTAAAACCCTCCTTGACTATACTGAGCTCTACTTAAAGACAGATGTTCTACTTCTAGCCGATGTGTTTGAAAATTTTAGGAAAATTTGTAGAGATATATACGATTTGGACCCCTGCCACTATTATACAGCACCAGGCTTATCCTGGGATGCAATGTTGAAAACCACAGAAGTTTCACTGGAACAGTTCACTGATTCCGAAATGTATATGTTTATGCAAAACGGAATTAGAGGTGGACTAGTTCAATGCTCGCAAAGATATTCCAAAGCAAATAACAAATATTTGGAAGATTTTGATCCATCAAAGCCATGAGAATTTCTTGTATATTTAGACGCTAACAATTTGTATGGTTGGGCGATGTCGGAATATCTTCCTTGGGGTGAATTTGAGTGGGTATGTGATACTGATTTTGATGTTAAAACAATTTCTGATACTGCAGAGTATGGGTACATTTTGGAAGTGGATATAGATTATCCGGATTCAGTGCATGATCTTCATAATGATTTGCCATTTTGTCCCCAAAATAAGACCGTGGGAGGATCCAAAATCAAAAAAATTAGTTGCAGACTTACACTCAAAAACAAATTACACCATACACTATAGAGTTTTAAAACAAGCCATTTCAAATGGCCTCATTTTAAAACAAACCCGTAGAATACTCAGATTTAAGCAATCCCCATGGCTTAAAAAATATATTGACTTAAACACATTTCATAGGACAAATGCTAAAAATAATTTTGAAAAAGATTTCTTCAAACTTTTAAACAATGCTGTTTACGGGAAGACAATGGAAAACATTGAAAAACGTAGGGACATTAGAATTACTTCATCTTGGGAAACAACAAACAGGAATCATTTAGGACTCCGAGCATTAATTGCGAAACCTAATTTTAAGCAGTTGACAAAATTTTCTGATGATATGTATGCGGTAGAGTTAGAAAAAATGGAACCACTATATGATAAACCCATATATGTTGGTTTTACAGTACTGGAGTTATCCAAGTGGAGAATGTATGACTTCCATTATGGCTTCATGAAGCCTAAATTTGGAGACAACATTTCTCTCAACTATATGGATACTGACTCATTTATTTATTCAATTAAAACTGATGATTTTTACGATGACATCCGTAATGACATTAGTTTGAATTTTGATACGTCAGAATATCCTATAGATAATCAATTTCGTTTGCCGCTACTAAATAACAAGGTTTTAGGAATGATGAAAGATGAAAACCATGGGGATATAATGACAGAGTTTGTTGGTTTAAGAGCAAAAATGTATTCTCTGTCGACTCTTCGCTCGGAAGCTGTTAAAAAATCAAAAGGGATCAAAAAGTCTGTAATTAAAAAGTTGTCCATTAATGATTACAAAAGTTGCTTATTCGAATCCAAAATCATCTCGGATGAAATGTTTTTGTTTAGATCTAAAACACATCAACTATATACACAAAAACTGCATAAAATAGCACTTAGCTTTTCTGATGATAAAAGAAATATAATGAAAGATAAAATAAAAACGCGTGCTTGGGGACATTACATAGACCGAAATAATGATGCAATGGATGTAGAATAGAATGATTCCTACTAAATTGCATGTAAGATGTCAATGAAAATTTAATTTTGTACTAATTGTATTTATTTATTAATGTATTTCTTTAATTATTTATTAATTTATTTATTATTCACTTATTTGTTTATTAATTAATTTATGTATTTATTATTTATTTGTTTATTAATTTATTAATTAGTTTATGCCTTTATTTCTTTATTAATTTACTTATTTATTAATTTATTTATTGTTTATATATTTGTTTATAAATTTATCTATTGATTTTAGTATTTTATTCACACAAAAGTATGTAAAAATTTAATGCTTTAAAGCTTTTATCTTTTTACCTATACCTAAGTTACCTTTAAATAAAAATTAAATATTAGATTAATGATCTTTTTTCTTTTTATATCTGTATATTTTTATTTATAAATATAGTTAAATTTGTATTGGTACTAAGATTTTTAAGAAAAAATGTTAAATAAAATATGGAAAAAATAATAATATATATAAATGGTTTTTATTTCAACTTAAATTTACTTAATAGAAATTTTAACTACAAATGTCCACATCTTTATATTTTGTTTCTTTATGGGTTTTACTTAAAAAATTTTTTCTTTCATGCGAATTCTTGTTTTTTCTTTTCATATCGCTTAAACATGCACAGTCTTGTTATCTTTGAAAGGTTCTGCACAAAACAAATCGAATTTCACAATATTATGAAATTCCATTATATTTCATTAGGTATTTTCTTATCGACACCAACTGCTTTAACACCATCTCATTTACGTTTGCTAACAGCAAATAGTACAATAGGTGTCAGCTATTAGATCAGCTATTAGACCAGCTTATTAGCACCTGGTCTGTTTTTCAGATCAGCTTTTCAGGAGCTGGTCTGGTTTTCAGATCAGCTTTTCAGGACCTGGTCTGGTTTTCAGATCAGCTTTTCAGGACCTGGTCTGGTTTCCAGATCAGCTTTTCAGGACCTGGTCTGGTTTTCAGATCAGCTTTTCAGGACCTGGTCTGGTTTTCAGATCAGCTTTTCAGGACCTGGTCTGGTTTTCAGATCAGCTTTTCAGGACCCGGTCTCGTTTTCAGATCAGCTTTTCAGGACCTGGTCTGGTTTTCAGATCAGCTTTTCTGGACCTGGTCTGGTTTTCAGATCAGCTTTTCAGGACCTGGTCTGGTTTTCAGATCAGGCTATCAGGACCTGATCTGGTTTTCAGGTCAGCTTATTAGGAGCTGGTCTGATTTTCAGGTCAGCTTATTAGGAGCTGGTCTGGTTTTCAGGTCAGATGAAATAACTAAAGTCTATCTTTTATTAGCAGTATTTTTTTTTCTATAACGAAAATCGTTTAATTCAATACATTTACTTATAATCAAAAATCCATATTTATCCTTCCAACACTCTACAAATTTTTTAAAACTTGTCAAAATTCATATTACTGCCAACATGAACCTTGTAAACATGCTTCATATTTTTCTCATCTTACTTAAACATTATAATTACATATGCATTGTCTCTTATTAAATGCTTATAGCCATATTCATAAAAATTTTGAACAGCATTTCAAATGTTCTTTGAGCAAAATTCGCTAAAATTGTATTCATAATAGAATATTAGCTTAAAAACGTTTTTTAACTTGCGTAAATCAACAAATCTTATAAATTAAATGCACCCACACTTAAAATAATTTTGAACTGACGTCGTTCTAGTTTTGCTTCTTGTTTATTTATATTTTTGACTTTGTCTGTATGTATGTATGTATGCCTGTATTAAGAATTATGCTTATGTTTGGCACAAGTAGAATGAGTCATCATTCTTCTGTCGCCCCATACAAAAATATACACGTACACGTACATATGTATGTATATTATTCTGCTTTCCACATGCAACATCAGCAAATATCATAATTGAAATGTATTAAGCTTCATTACCAGAAAAAAAAAAATAAATGTATAATAACCCATTCTTTTAATTATGAAATTATGTAATTTCTTTAACTATTCATATTTGTAGTAGTATATAGATAATTTTAGTATAAATATATGTTTTTAAACCTCAGATAGTAGTAGGGAACTCCCACTCCTGCCCCAATTAAAATTGTTAAATTGTTGCTGAAATTGTTAAATTTGGGTAATTAAAATTTGAAAATTTTAAAATTCTTGAAATTTGATACCTACGAGGGTGGTTCGATAAGTCCTTTAAATATTTTTCGAGGGTGGTTCAATAAGTCACTCTTATTTTTGTAACATAAGAAGTTTTTGTTTACATTAAGTCTATGTCTGTCTGTCTGCCTGATTTGGGTTGTGTAATAATTTCTGGGTGTCCTTTGTCGGGGTTATGGGTAATTAAACTTAAAAATTTTAATCTACGCCGGAGTGGGATTTCACTACTACTATCTGAGGTTTAAAAACATATATTTATACTAAAATTATCTATATACTACTACAAATATGAATAGTTAAAGAAATTACATAATTTCATAATTAAAAGAATGGGTTATTATACATTTATTTTTTTTTTTTTTCTGGTAATGAAGCTTAATACATTTCAATTATGATATTTGCTGATGTTGCATGTGGAAAGCAGAATAATATACATACATATGTACGTGTACGTGTATATTTTTGTATGGGGCGACAGAAGAATGATGACTCATTCTACTTGTGCCAAACATAAGCATAATTCTTAATACAGGCATACATACATACATACAGACAAAGTCAAAAATATAAATAAACAAGAAGCAAAACTAGAACGACGTCAGTTCAAAATTATTTTAAGTGTGGGTGCATTTAATTTATAAGATTTGTTGATTTACGCAAGTTAAAAAACGTTTTTAAGCTAATATTCTATTATGAATACAATTTTAGCGAATTTTGATCAAAGAACATTTGAAATGCTGTTCAAAATTTTTATGAATATGGCTATAAGCATTTAATAAGAGACAATGCATATGTAATTATAATGTTTAAGTAAGATGAGAAAAATATGAAGCATGTTTACAAGGTTCATGTTGGCAGTAATATGAATTTTGACAAGTTTTAAAAAATTTGTAGAGTGTTGGAAGGATAAATATGGATTTTTGATTATAAGTAAATGTATTGAATTAAACGATTTTCGTTATAGAAAAAAAAATACTGCTAATAAAAGATAGACTTTAGTTATTTCATCTGACCTGAAAACCAGACCAGCTCCTAATAAGCTGACCTGAAAATCAGACCAGCTCCTAATAAGCTGACCTGAAAACCAGATCAGGTCCTGATAGCCTGATCTGAAAACCAGACCAGGTCCTGAAAAGCTGATCTGAAAACCAGACCAGGTCCAGAAAAGCTGATCTGAAAACCAGACCAGGTCCTGAAAAGCTGATCTGAAAACGAGACCGGGTCCTGAAAAGCTGATCTGAAAACCAGACCAGGTCCTGAAAAGCTGATCTGAAAACCAGACCAGGTCCTGAAAAGCTGATCTGAAAACCAGACCAGGTCCTGAAAAGCTGATCTGGAAACCAGACCAGGTCCTGAAAAGCTGATCTGAAAACCAGACCAGGTCCTGAAAAGCTGATCTGAAAACCAGACCAGCTCCTGAAAAGCTGATCTGAAAAACAGACCAGGTGCTAATAAGCTGGTCTAATAGCTGATCTAATAGCTGACACCTATTGTACTATTTGCTGTTAGCAAACGTAAATGAGATGGTGTTAAAGCAGTTGGTGTCGATAAGAAAATACCTAATGAAATATAATGGAATTTCATAATATTGTGAAATTCGATTTGTTTTGTGCAGAACCTTTCAAAGATAACAAGACTGTGCATGTTTAAGCGATATGAAAAGAAAAAACAAGAATTCGCATGAAAGAAAAAATTTTTTAAGTAAAACCCATAAAGAAACAAAATATAAAGATGTGGACATTTGTAGTTAAAATTTCTATTAAGTAAATTTAAGTTGAAATAAAAACCATTTATATATATTATTATTTTTTCCATATTTTATTTAACATTTTTTCTTAAAAATCTTAGTACCAATACAAATTTAACTATATTTATAAATAAAAATATACAGATATAAAAAGAAAAAAGATCATTAATCTAATATTTAATTTTTATTTAAAGGTAACTTAGGTATAGGTAAAAAGATAAAAGCTTTAAAGCATTAAATTTTTACATACTTTTGTGTGAATAAAATACTAAAATCAATAGATAAATTTATAAACAAATATATAAACAATAAATAAATTAATAAATAAGTAAATTAATAAAGAAATAAAGGCATAAACTAATTAATAAATTAATAAACAAATAAATAATAAATACATAAATTAATTAATAAACAAATAAGTGAATAATAAATAAATTAATAAATAATTAAAGAAATACATTAATAAATAAATACAATTAGTACAAAATTAAATTTTCATTGACATCTTACATGCAATTTAGTAGGAATCATTCTATTCTACATCCATTGCATCATTATTTCGGTCTATGTAATGTCCCCAAGCACGCGTTTTTATTTTATCTTTCATTATATTTCTTTTATCATCAGAAAAGCTAAGTGCTATTTTATGCAGTTTTTGTGTATATAGTTGATGTGTTTTAGATCTAAACAAAAACATTTCATCCGAGATGATTTTGGATTCGAATAAGCAACTTTTGTAATCATTAATGGACAACTTTTTAATTACAGACTTTTTGATCCCTTTTGATTTTTTAACAGCTTCCGAGCGAAGAGTCGACAGAGAATACATTTTTGCTCTTAAACCAACAAACTCTGTCATTATATCCCCATGGTTTTCATCTTTCATCATTCCTAAAACCTTCTTATTTAGTAGCGGCAAACGAAATTGATTATCTATAGGATATTCTGACGTATCAAAATTCAAACTAATGTCATTACGGATGTCATCGTAAAAATCATCAGTTTTAATTGAATAAATAAATGAGTCAGTATCCATATAGTTGAGAGAAATGTTGTCTCCAAATTTAGGCTTCATGAAGCCATAATGGAAGTCATACATTCTCCACTTGGATAACTCCAGTACTGTAAAACCAACATATATGGGTTTATCATATAGTGGTTCCATTTTTTCTAACTCTACCGCATACATATCATCAGAAAATTTTGTCAACTGCTTAAAATTAGGTTTCGCAATTAATGCTCGGAGTCCTAAATGATTCCTGTTTGTTGTTTCCCAAGATGAAGTAATTCTAATGTCCCTACGTTTTTCAATGTTTTCCATTGTCTTCCCGTAAACAGCATTGTTTAAAAGTTTGAAGAAATCTTTTTCAAAATTATTTTTAGCATTTGTCCTATGAAATGTGTTTAAGTCAATATATTTTTTAAGCCATGGGGATTGCTTAAATCTGAGTATTCTACGGGTTTGTTTTAAAATGAGGCCATTTGAAATGGCTTGTTTTAAAACTCTATAGTGTATGGTGTAATTTGTTTTTGAGTGTAAGTCTGCAACTAATTTTTTGATTTTGGATCCTCCCACGGTCTTATTTTGGGGACAAAATGGCAAATCATTATGAAGATCATGCACTGAATCCGGATAATCTATATCCACTTCCAAAATGTACCCATACTCTGCAGTATCAGAAATTGTTTTAACATCAAAATCAGTATCACATACCCACTCAAATTCACCCCAAGGAAGATATTCCGACATCGCCCAACCATACAAATTGTTAGCGTCTAAATATACAAGAAATTCTGATGGCTTTGATGGATCAAAATCTTCCAAATATTTGTTATTTGCTTTGGAATATCTTTGCGAGCATTGAACTAGTCCACCTCTAATTCCGTTTTGCATAAACATATACATTTCGGAATCAGTGAACTGTTCCAGTGAAACTTCTGTGGTTTTCAACATTGCATCCCAGGATAAGCCTGGTGCTGTATAATAGTGGCAGGGGTCCAAATCGTATATATCTCTACAAATTTTCCTAAAATTTTCAAACACATCGGCTAGAAGTAGAACATCTGTCTTTAAGTAGAGCTCAGTATAGTCAAGGAGGGTTTTACAGTTAAACACCCTCCATATTTTTTGAGCATGTTCATACTCGAATACATCACATTCTTCATTCGTTAGAATATTGAAGAACTCGTCTCTACTAGGGAGCTTAGTTTCCTTAAACTTAGTCATGGAATCCATGTAAGAGTACGGAAATACACCCTTTCTTCTAATCAGGTTGAAATGATCTTCATCAACGAAACATGATCGAATAGTATTGAAATCATTGCTATCAAGATTTTTCGCTAACGTATCTAAGCTCGAAGCCATAAATCTAAACGAGTCTATAAATCTTATTTCGAATCCATATTTTTCATCTAATCTGATGAAAATTGAAAGAGAAATATACCGCTCTGTGTTCTGGGGAATCACTTTTATTGTGGAGTATTTTATAGTAGAAAGTTCTTTGAAAAATAGGTGTATATCATATGCAGAAAGATTATGCAGGATAACCGGTATAAACTGAGGTGTTTTATAATTCAAATTACATTCGCTATGAGCTGCCCCACGATAATTGCCCGTAAGATGACAATGATCTCTAACTTTATCGTTATTTAATATTTTCTTACATATATAACAATTTTTTGCATTATTATATTGAGCTATTTCTATTGGGGTTATGAACATTTTCTTAACTTTAATTAAATAATTTAGATAAATATCTGTACAATCTTCAACTATTTTTTTAATAAATACATTTGCCGAATCTTCACCAAAATAATTCCTATATAAATTATTTTCTCTCTTAAAACTACAATTAATAAAATACCCGAATGCACACGCATGGTGTTTCTGTACATTTGTAGTGCTTTTACTTACAGGATCATTGACTTTTTCTAAAATGGACTCAAAGTCTGCGTATATTACAAATGGTACATTTAACTGTTTGTAGTGCTTCGTAAACTTGATAATAGATCCATCTTCTGGCATTCTGATGACTTTTTTGCCGCAAACGTTTTTGTGATGATTATACACATAATCATCATGTGTATAATATAGGCAGGTGTTGCATATCAGAATCTTACTTCTGTGTGACGTCATGTTGGAACGAAGAAGTCTGAAGAAAATATACAAAATAAAATAGTATGTAAATTAATATAACAATAATAAGTAACTGTTTAAATAGATATGAAAACATATTTCGCTTAAATGCACAAATGAAACTTACTTTGATATATCATTGATGAGTACATAGTGGAAGTTTTCATTGAACTGGAGCAATAAGAGATTAATATGAACATGTTTTTCTCCTTTTGTTATGTAGTATGGTCCTATAAGCGATGTTCCATTGTGACCAAATACATTGATGCTCACATAATTTTGACTTTCAAATTTTTGTATCTGCTTCAATGGGAGTGGAAACTCTAGGTCTTTAAAATTTAATACAACTTCCCCTCTATTAATATTCTCATCAGAAATGTTTGCAATATTGAAATTTCTACAGTTTTTCCGTTGTTTAGGACTCAGACCACTGTTTACATTCAAAGCCGCAATAAGACACCATTTAAAGCAATAAACATCACAGTTCTCGACATTTATGCATGCACGTTTCATTGCAATATTTTTTGGAAGAGGGATAAAGCTCGATCCTCTTATTATGGACGCCTTGTTTATATTAACTTCAAGGGAATTTATTGAAATCAAGGTCCATCCGCTATCCCTCTCTTGAAATTCTTCCATTTTGGCTCTTAGCTCCTCGGTTTGTTTCTTATACATATCCTCTATGTCATCAGATAAAGTAACCATCATCATTTTCGAAATATGAACAAGTTAGGAAACATTAATCTCATCATTCACCATCTTCATATAATCACACGTGAGCTCCATATTAAATTTAAATGTAGTATGTACCCTACTACGTTCATTGATTTGTTGTACTATGGAGCTCTTGGCAGATTTCAGAAACTCCTCCGGAAACAAGACACCCACATTTTTGTTTAGGACAATATATGTCTCGATCGTCCCATTGAAGTTGCTTGCTCTTTTTGTGAGAAAATCTCCAATCCGTTCTTGTTGACAACTGTTTTTATGTTTTGTGGTTCTGACATGAGCCATATAACCATTTGATGGGATCATCTCATCACAATCCTCACAATATTTGTTTTGAAGATTTAGCTTACTAGTTCCAACCATAGCCTTCGATTGGTTAGCATATGAGTGCGTTTCAATATGCTGATTTAGTTTTGTTTGAGTCAGAAAGACTTTATTGCAGATGCTACAACTTGTAGTATTCATTTTCTTTAATTATTTATTCGTTTATTAATTAATTTAATTATTATATTTATAAACAATTTATTTAATTATTTTATTAATAAACAATTTATTTCAGTTATAAACAATTTATTTAATTATTTTTTATGCACTATAAACTTGTTTAGCAAACAATAATTAGTTTTAGCACTTTTATAGTTTTTGGATTTCAAACACCTTAGAAAGTTTGGTTGGGAAAATAAGTTGTCACTTGTTGAGATATCAGAGCAGACTGATGACAATCTACATTATTTCTTCTTCTTATATACTTTATATGAGAATCGCGTTGTAGTTATCAAATCTAATTTATCTGACGGTATTATGACATATGATGAAATTCATATACACACACACTGCACACACACACACACACACACACTACACACACACACACACACACACACACACACACACACATATATATATATATATATATATATATATATATATATATATATATATATATATATATATATACATCCCCCCCCCAATTCATATGAGAATCGTGTAGTAGTCGTCAAATCTAATTTCTCTGTTGGTATTACGAGATATGATGAAATTCCCACAGTCTAGCAACACCCATACCAAAATCGCTAACATCAGTTTGCAATACAAAGGTACGATAAAAATCGGGGACACGTGAATATAGGTGCTTCTATAAGTTTTTGCTGTATTTCTCCGAAAGCTATTTCCTATAATTGTTACATTAAAGTAAAATATATTGAAATAAAAATATCACTACCCCTATCAAAAACTCTACTTATCAACCTGATTGGATTCTAAACAATTAATATCTGAACTGCACTTGTACACATAAAACCTATGCCAACACAACATTTTATATCAATAAGAATATCAACGTCAATAGCTTAGAAAACCTATACACATTCATTTATAAATATGTATGAAAAAGTGTTGATGTAACTCACACAAGCAATGATATTTTTCAAAGCAAAAATAGAAACGATCGCATACATTAATACAACAACATATACATCCATTACCAAATACATTCCGCATTCACTTCCATTCAACCATAGGGTTGCCAATCTCTGCAGCTATTAGATTATTTCCCCACAGATCGCAAACATAAATGCGTACATATATACACAATAACCCTACATAAGCATACCAACGATAGCTCAAAACAGCTGCAGAAAGTCTATCAAATAACAATCACTATATGCACACAAATATACAGATCCCTTGTAACTACCCTGCAGTCAGAATGGGAGCAAGTGTCTTTGTGTCAACACTAAAATTCTAGTAACAATTTTGGTATAATAAGTTTTCTTCTATCCGTCAGTATAAAAGAAGAAGAGGAAACAGATATGGTGTATTTGTGGTGGACTTGTCAATAACTTGTCAGTATACATACATTTGTATGTACGTCGCACAAGCGACAAGTCAAAAGCGACTCAGTACATTTTCACCATCGACATTTCCTACTGGGTATAATGATTGTTTGCCACTACAACAAAAGTATCGGACACCGTCAAACATACAAGTAAATACAAAAACACATACACAAACACACACACACACACACACACTCCCATACACACATACAAACACCCCCATACACATGCATAGACATAACCAAGGAATCAGACTCACACACAAACACACACACGCACACACACACACACACAATAGCAGCATGAAAATCCCCAAAATCCCCCCATTTATAACAGGGTTGCCATCATTTTTATTTTTTCCCGGTTTTGAATTCCCAAAACAGGACTATCGTCCCCATTACTAATCTACTATCCGCCATTAAAAGCCATTTAGATTTTTTCGTTTATTAATTTTTTTTTGTAATTTATAGTAAAAAATAAAAGGAAAAAATAGTTTTTCGCTGTTTTAAGTCAGTTCACATTCCAACATTAAAAATTAAATAAAATTTTAGTTAAAGTGAAATGAAAAATATGTAGACTGATTTTTAATTAATTTTACATAAAAAATTTATGAATGTGAAAAACTGAAAGCTCTTTTGTTGTCACACACATGAAAATAAATAAATGTTTTAAAAACGAAAACATGGTTTCATTCGTTATTTTAAAGAACGTATACTGTAAGTTCATGCAAAAACGATATGCTTTTAAATATCAGTATCAGGAAAAGGGAAATAGTAGAATAATCACCGAAGTGAAGTTAACGAGCTCTAAATTAAATTCAGTTTTTATTACTGGGACTTCTGCAACTTCGGTAAAATATTTCATTTAGGTAAAAGTATTTAATTTTATACCATCTTTCGCTTTCACTAAATAGATTACATACACATGTATGTATAAACTAGGGATGTAACGAATACTAGTTTAGCGAATGCGAAAGCGAATAACACCTTTTAGTTTTTGCGAAAGGGAATGGAAAGCGAATGCAAATATTACAATACATTCAAAAACCACATAAAAATAAATTTGTACAATAATATGTAGTTGTATTATGTATATAGATGTCCTCCATATAGTATTTTATTTAAATTCAGACTTAAATTGAGCAAATATTTATTAATTTATTAAAAATACAAATTTTTAAAACAGAAAGATAAATGAAATTATGGGTCTAATTTTGTAAAATGTAGCGCCAAGCGTTGACAAATTTTATATGAAAAAAATTAAAACAACAAAAACAAAATACATACAAAATTGGTCAACGCTAAGCGCTGCGATTTACAAAATTAGGCCCTATGTTAAAATTAGTATAGATAATAATTAAAAATAAATTTACAAAATGTTAGGCAATCATCCCATTCGTACTTTGGCCCTAAAGCCTGGTACTCTGTTCAATATTTCATGTGAAATGTCAAAATATATATTAAAAGAAAGTGGAATGAATTGTTTTCAGAAGAAGTAGTACTCTGTTCCTCTTGGGAAAAACATATGAAATATACATATATTCAACATTTTATATACATATATATATTCAACAAAGTTTTCATGCGAAATAATATGAGAGACATTTGTTTCGCGTAGAATTTATAACAAACAAGGACTAGTTAATAGTGTTTGCATTTGAAATTTTTGTACGAAGTAATGAATGGTGCTCAACATTTTGCAAAAGCTTAAACAGACTAGTAGTCTTAAGTAGAACATATTTTCGCGCAAATCAAACACTGCCGCTTCTGTTTCAAAAACTGAAAAGTATTTACAAACACTGCTGGATTTTGGCTTCATTTTGATACTTATGAGCACTTATTGATGGAAAAGTTTCCCGCTAAAATGTTAAAGCTTTGATTGGAATGCTTTACTTGTAATTATGTATATGTATTTTTTTCATGCTGCTTAAAATAATTTTCTTTATTTTACTACTATTCGTCGGAAATATTTGCATATATTTTAGCGAATGTAAATAGCAAAAGTAAGCAAATAATTTGCGAATGCGAAAGCGAACATTCGTTACATCCCTAGGAAAAATAGAAGTTATGTAAATGCACACATATGTAATTGTCTTTCTTTTAAATGCAATATTGTTGTTGTTTAACATTTCGTATTTTAACATAAAGGTGATAATCAAATTTTTCGAGTTTTATTACAAATATGAATTTCAAAAATAATTTTTAGTTATATAGTTGCTTGCAAGTATGTATATAAATACTCATTTTCCCTTTAAACGAGTACTTTTGTTGTGTTTTATTTAATTTTTGTCAATTTCAATTTTTTTATATCAAATAAAATAAAAAAAACAAGCACGTGACCAAAACCGTTAAGGTACGGTCACACTTGTCAAACATTTGCCCAAAAAAGCGTAACCACTAAATACTAATGCAAAATCTTTCAATTCAGAGAAAAGTTTGTCAAGTTAAAATGTAGCCAATAGTGTTGGATTCTATGACATTATTTATTAGTTGTGTTCGAAACATTTTAATTTGATAAACAAGCGTCTGGATCAAAACTTTTTTCATTAGTGTTTGTTGGTGACGCTTTTTTGGGCAAATGTTTGACAAGTGTGACCATAGCTTTAGTCACCTACACAACTAATAATCAAATTTGGTTAAGAACACACATATTTATTTCTCATAAACCAATTCCTTTTTTTCTTTTGTCATCTAAAAGTGTGTGTTTCGTTCCATAGCATTTCATTTCAGGGTTGTGTGCAGTTCATTACAATAATAAATAATATATTAAAATAGTTTAAAGATTTATATTATTTAAAAATCCAAATGACAAACTAAAATATGTACTACTAATATGTATGGTATATATGTGCTTAGTTATGTATGTATGTGTAAAAGTTAAAACTTTAATTTAAAAGTGGAACTTATTACACATGTGCGACGCATACAAAAAATTCCATGATATCACTGTATTGGCAACGTTGCTAATGCTTATTAAATAACAAAAGATGAGATGAGAGAAAGCAACATGAACAAAACTCGTTTCAGTGAACAATCTCTTTGTGTTATCAGTATGAAACGAAATGTTTCCACTCACAGTATGATAAAAGCACCAGTTTGTTCAGTATTAATATATTTTATTTGGGGTTTAGTAAACAAATATTTCAGTAGTTTCATGGATGGAATTGTTTATGCTACTCTATAATTCATATGTTGACGCTGAAGAAGTTAAATGTGCACTTATCGACCAAGGATTTAAGGTAAATAATGTTACTAATATAATAAACAGAGAAAAGGTACGTATTAAACTGGAGCCGAATGATATTCACTCGAAAAAAACGAGACAAATCTAATTTTTAATCTAAAATACTTCTTATACCGAAAAATCACAGTTGAAGAGCCACATAAGCGTTCAGGTCCGTGCAGTGCAATAATTACCAAGAATATGGCCATACAAAAACTTAATGCAATTGACCTACAGTTTGTGTTATCTGCGGTGAATTGCACGGTACTGCTAGTTGTACTAAACCAAAAGACCACGCAGAAAAAAATTTAGTAACTGTGGAAGTAATCACACCGCTAACTACAGATGATGTCCTGTATATTCTTTCGTTAGACTATGGGACAAAAACCAAAGTTAGCTCCAGCTCAATCAGTAAACGCTTACTTCGCCAATCTTTCTCAAATGAGCAAACCAGTTACTTCACGTGTATCGTATGCCGATGCTACTAAGGCTAGTTCTATTCCCACACAAAATGTTTCACCTCAAAATAATTCAACAAATAAAAACTCAAGTTTTAATTTTAATCGCCTTGAAGCTACTATAGATAATCTGGTGCAAACTATAAATAATTTTAAAACAAAAATGATTAGCATGATGCAAGAAAAGCTACGAATGCAGAATACACTGCTTCAAGCACTAGTTAACAACTCCTTAAAAAATATGTTTCTGGAACGCAAACTGCATTCGCAAATATAAAAATGAACTTGAGCACTTCCTCACGGAGAAAAAAATTGATATAATGTTGGTCTCTGAGACTTATTTGACCTCAAAAATCTTATTTTAAATAAATGGTTACACTCTATATGATTCAAAGGATGAGGCGGATCAGCAATTCTAATTAAGTCAAGACTAAAGCACTATGTCTTTGATAATATTTGTGCAGAACATCTACAAACAACTAATATTTGTGTCGAAAATTTGTGTACAAATTTCGTTATATCATCAATTTACTCCCCTCCCAGATTCTCAATCACTGAGGATCAATATGAGGATTTCTACAAATCGCTTGGACCTTGTTTCGTATCAGCTGGAGATTACAATGCAAGACATACGTTTTGGGGTTCGCGCCTTATTACACCTAGATGTAGAGCATTATTCAACAAAATTTCAAAAATGGGATTGGACGTGATTTCGAACGGGGAGCTCCCTTACTGGCATACGGATATACATAAAATTCCAGATGTTATAGATTTTGGCGTCATAAAAAATATTTTCAGGCATTTAGTTCATGCTGAAGCTTCTTTAGATCTCTCCCTTGATCATTTTCCCACTATCGTTCCGGTCTGTAACCTAATAAGAAGTGTTTTACCTCACCCATATGTGAAGATGATCAACCGTGTTAATATGCTGGGATTAAAAAAGTATCTTAGTAGTCATTGCACGGAAAATATTACGCTAAGAACACCCGATGATAGAATCTAACATTGCCAACCTTAATGAAAATATTAAACAGGCTGCTGAACATGCCACAAACTCCCATTCGCAGACAGGGTTTAATAGAAATCTCGTCTCGTATGTGAAAAAGAAGAGCCAGAAGGGAATGGCAACAGCACAGATCACCTCAACACAAAATCAGATTTAAAGTGTGTACAAAACGACTCCAAGAATTGCTTGCATATGAAAAAAATCTCTTAAAAAATATCTGGAAGGTCTTGATGTCACACCAGCGTCTAATTGCTCTTTGTGGCGCGCTGCGAAAAGGATTAAAACAACCGTTGAGTTTAAACCATCCCTGCGCACTTCTACCGGAGGTCGGACAAGATGCGATATTGAAAAAGGTAACATATTTGCATTTAAAATCCGTACTTACCCCAAATACATGTACTGGTGCTGTGGATTTACCGAGTGTAGTTACTGTACCTCCTCGACCCTTAAAGTTTAAGATGCTTGATGTACAGAAACTAATTACTGAACTCAACCCGAAAAAAGCACCAGGTATTGATGGAATTAATAACAAGATGCTGATGAACTTACCTCATATTGCAATAAGAATCCTGCTATTTATTTTAATGCCGTTTTACGAATGCAGTGTTTTCCACATAACTGTATGGAAAATACAGAGGCTGTAACAATTCCCCTAAAATTATATTTTTTCATAGTTATTACAAACTAAAATTCCAAGAAAAACAGATTATTCTACAAACTTATTTTTCAAAGTTAAGAAAAAATTATTTTTTTTGTAGATTTTTATATTTTCAACTTTTTATACAAAACTTCGTATATAACACGAAATTGTTCTTCGTGATTCACGAATTTTTTTTGTAATATACATAAATACAATATTTCGTAAATTTACGAATAAAATATATGTAAAAATACAAAATTTTCTTATTTACAAATAAACAAATACTAGCTACGAAAGATTTGGTAACGAAAAAATAACGAATATCTTCGTAAAATGAACCACATTTTTAATTTATTTTACCTATGATATACGTGTGTTTTGTGTGTATATGAGGCTATCAGCGCAGAAGTGGTGTACTCACATTAGATTTTTGGTTGCTGTTCTGGTGATATATATGTACATAATTTACGTTACCAACTATCAAACAAAATTAGAGAAAACCGCATTTTGGTATTCTAAAGAAAATGGAGCTGAAAATCGCTTTTGCACAGATTATAACATTGCAAAGTAATAAAGCAATTAAATAACTAAAAAGAGTAATTGTTAAAAAAACTAGATGTGGGTTACACCACTTCTGCGCTGGTGGCCTCATATATGGGTGGTGGTCGATTAAGTAAACCATAAAATTCTTTAAAGTTAAAAGTTTTATATATTTCTTTATGTATGGCTAAAAGATTTATCAATGATTTCATTAGCATTTATAAATTTTTAGACAAAAATTAATATGTTTCGCTGCCAAAATTTAGAGAGATAAATTATAAATTATACTAATTAATTTATAAATTATACTAATTTTAATGTAGCAATATTGCGCCATCTTAATTTTTTCATTGCGAGCAAGCACCGATATACATAAATACACATACTGTGTATATCAAGGTCAGGCAAACACACATACATCTTTATATTATTTATATATTATATTTAGCTGCAAAATTTTCATTTAGCTCTTAGCTTATTTTTTTGACTTTTTTAAAAACTGATTTAGCTTTTTTAGCCGTTTTTTATGCCCTAATTCTGTTCGACGATTGTGCCGACTTGTCTATGGACGGAAAAAGCCGCAGTTGTGATTCTTTAAAACAATTATTAGTAATAGTCTCTGCTAGAAGGTGCGTGTATTTGCTTTATGATTTTATTCCAAACATTATATCCAACACATATTTTTTCATATATTTTTCAAAATATTGTATAATACTTTCATTTAATTTTTATATTTTAAAAACATGGTAATAATATTTTTATTTTTCATTATCAAAGACAAAAATCATTTTTAAAGAAAATAATTTGAAGAATTCAAAAACAAAAACTCAAAAGTATTTTCAAACAAAAACGTCCCAAATCTTCTTACTGAATTAGGGCATTAATCTAAATTACATGTTCTCAAAAAATATGTTAAAGACATAAAAAATTTATAATAACAAAAATTAAACATTTTAAGAACCCCCAACGTACTGACCAAACGGCTGGACTAATTTTCTTCAAGTATAGACGAGATCAAGTCACTTTATAAACGACAAAAACAAAATTAAAATCGGTCAAGCCGTTTGGGAGCTATGGTGTAAAGGACAAAGATTCAACTAAATATACCTTCTGAACGGCTGGACCGATTTTCTTCATAGCTAAGAACATTCTCGATCAAGTCACCTTAAATCGAAATCGATCCAGCCGTTTGGTCTGCGGCAGAATTGTATGTAAATAAAATTAGTTACCATGTGGGAAATTTAACAGTTGGAAGTTCACAATAGCGTAGAAATGGTTTGTTCAACTGCTTGTAAAAACGTTAATTTCTACACTATTGCAATAAATTTTTACGACGAGGTGTATTTGGGTGAAATATATTGGAATAAGTGAAAACCTCAATTTCGTCAAAAATGCGATGGCCTTTATACTTGAGGCCATCGATATGTTTATTAAAAAAACCAAGATTAAAAAGCACGAACATACTAAATTTTTATTTCATAAATATATTAAAGTTCCTATACGAAAACAAAATTTATTTAACATACATATAAATTATTAAAAATTAATAAAGAGTAGCAGCCTTGTTTATAAAAATTATTAAGTCTTTTAAAGAGTTAGTAAAAAATATTTTTATGAAAATTTGTTTCAAAAATCCTTAATACAATCTTAATTATTTTTATAAATAAGGTTGAAAAAATTTCATATTACTTTTCTATAACAATAAAATTTTTTTTATATATACATATGTACATGTAAATTAGGTATGGCATAGTGGACAACTTTTCGATTTCGACAAGCAAGGACAACTCATTTTGTGAGGTTCGGAAAAAAATATTTGAGCTAAAAAAAATGGCGGCCAGATGGGGACAAAGGTCGCCTCATCGTACTCAAAGTTGAGGGTAAAAGCAAAAAAATTTACAAAAAATCATATGACTTTCCCGGGGTCATCGCTACAAGGGTCAAATTTAGTATACCTAGACCATATTAATTTTCCACGCCCAACATCTTTTCTGAGTACACCGACCCCCTAACGCCTCTCCTTAAGAGTGCTTTTTATAAAATTTACTCGCAGGGCTCTAACTGCCCCTAGGGCGTGCCTATCGAAGTCAAATGTATGACCGACCTCCAATATTTTTTCCATACGACGATTTTCTCTAAACATACTTATCATCTATCTTCAACCATTAAGGTGGCCCTCATGCAAAAACATAATTTTTTTAATAAAAATAAAATGCAGTATCGACCACAGTAATTTTCTAAGTAACATTTCCTCCGGATATACCAATGCCCTATCTCGTATCCTTAAGGGGGCTCCCATACAAAGGCGAAATTTTTATAAAATTTACTTGCAAGTATGATTGACCTAAAATATTTCTTCAATATAAAAATTTTATCTTATCATACTTGTCATCTATCTTCAGCCATTAAGGTTGTGTCCATACAAAAAGAGAATTCTTTGTTAAACCATTAAATTATTTTTGGCATGTGTTGGATATATCTTTTTATTTTGGGCAACGAATTGAAGTAAAAATATTATTTCTTCTTTGTCGCGACACAACGCACCGCTGCAATCTTCTTAAGGCTGGGTTAGCCGAACGTTGCTGTTGCTGTACCGTACCGTACCGTATTGTTAGCACGTTGGTGCACTTATTGAACATTTAAAAACGTGCGTATGCTTTATATCGTTTTTTTGTTTTAATATGAAAAAGGAACAGCTGTTCACAAAACAGTGATGGGAAATAAAAAAGTTCAAATGGTAAATGTACCGAAGAAAAGTTCCTAAAAGTACCTAAATATGTATGTTATACATTATAATAAATAAATATGTTCATACATACATACATATCGATGGACACAAGTACACATCGTTACAAAAATTTATTGCAAATACCGTAAAAATAACACTTTTAAAAGCAGTTGTACTTTTTATTATTATGTTTTCATCTTCTCCTGTTAAATTACAATTATTTGAGTTAGGGCCTTTCTACTTGTGACCAACGATATGTATGCAACATGAAATAATCTTTACATGTGTGCATACACAATAAGAAGTATTGATACCATTTAAATCCTTTAATACATATCACATTTACATTATGCCCATACATATATATGAATTTCTTTATTAACCTGTTGTCAACCTAGAACCATATGTCTCTATGTCAATACTCTTTCTCCAGCGACAATTGCACTAGTTAAAATGTCGACAACTTTCCTTTTATGCGCGGGTAGAGATACGTTAGAGACGACAGTTCTAGTGTATTTCTGGTGATATTGTCAATGAACGCGTCAATAGTTTGTTTTTCTTTTTTATTATGTTGTGCAATAATATTAAATAAATATATGTGACGCGCAAAATAGAAAGGGTAAAAACCGGTTTTGTTCAGGAGAGCCATTTTAAAGATTTAAATACGTGTATCTTTGGTGTACCATCACATCATAAAACGCGCATATCTCTGGGAGGGAACACTTTTGGGACATGGGATCGGTCTCATTCGATGCAGATGTTGTCCACATCAAAAAAAAAAAAAAAAAAAAATAAAAATTTAAATTGCTTTTCTTACCCTTAGGTCCCTTTCTCTATGCGCTGTCACATATGTAGACGGTTGTCACTAAAATTTGCGAATGAATCTTCGGTTCAAATATCTCCATATGGTCGTAAAAGAACTACCTTCTCAACAGTGTTAAAGTCTACTGATAGATTTTCAATAACAACCCTATGTTATTTGTCAATAGGCATTTGCATTGGCTGGGGTACACCTAGTCAGTAGCACTATTGACAATGTCACTAGAAAATCACTATAAGTTTACTATTGACAGCGAGATTGGATATATCGATATTGTAGACTAGAGCCCCTAAAATTTACTAGTGAATCTTTGGCGCCAATGTCTCCATGTGGTCCCGAAAGAACTACTAAGTTAGGAGTGCTATAGTCTAGTGGTAGATTTTCAATGACAAGCTAATGTTAAATGTCAATAGATGATACCATTGGTTGGGGTACACCTGGTCAGTAGTGCTACTGACAACGTCACTAGTAAATCACCACAATTTCACTATTCGCACTTTCTGCGGGGTATATATAAGAACATATACATACACATGTATGTATATATTTGTGTACATAAGTATGTATATACATACCCAAATATTTATGTACTATTTTAAGTTAATTTTTCACACATATATTTTTAACAAAAGTACCAAATAGCCAAAATAGCCCTATTCTATTTAACTTACAATGGTACCATCACTGGCTTACAAACGTCACTTAACAGCGTTAGGAAATTCTATTTTATACAGGTTGAGACGTGCCGTCAACGTTACAGCTAATTTCGGTAAGCGTTTGCATTGTTTTTAATCAACAAAAACTATCAGCTGTTTCGTTAGCTTACGTGGACGTTCGGCTAATTCTACCTTTATAATTTGGTGCCTCTTTCTGCAGCGTTGTTGACAACTTGTAGTTTTTGCAATATCTCTTACGCTTGATTATAGTCTTCACTTTGTCCCAGGTTTCTAGATCGCTTTTAAAAACCTTATTGGTAATCCAAAGCGTAAAAAAAGCTTTCTGTCCCAGGTATTACGATGATACAGCCTGTCTTAGTGTGCACGAAAATCCTCATGAGGCATCCCGATATCTTCAGGAACATATAACACAGCTTGAGCTATGGGTAATCTTATGGAGATTAAAAGTAAACGAACAGAAGTGCGTACAGATAACATTTACCCTACGAAAAGATACTGGTCCCCCCATTAGAATCAACAATCAAGTTGTTCCTCAACATTCACATGTGAAATACTTGGTATACACCTTGATCGTCGGCTTATATGGAAACACCATATTGACTCAAAGCTAACACAAATGAAACTTAAATTAACTCAGATACATTGGTTGATTGGTAAAATTCAACACTCAGTCTAGATTGTAAACTTATAATATACAAGTCGATTTTAAATCCAATATGGTGCTACGGAATTAAACTAAAGCAGTGCCCCGCTTCAGCTTTCAATGTAGAGAGAATCCAAGGCAAAACAAAATTTTACGGTTAATAGCATCGGCTCCATGGTAAACAAAAAAATTCAAATATACATCGTGATTTCAATATGCCACTAGTGATTGAAGAAATTGCAAAATACGCAGGCAAATATTTAACAAAACTCGAGTCACATCCTAATCCGCTTGCTCGTAATATTTTGAACTTTTTTCCTATATTTTCTGTAACACAAATTTCGCTATTTGACTCTATTTGGAATGTTGATGACATTATGATTCTCTCTTGTTAGATAAAACACTTTTTACATTAATTAAATTAAATATTAAAGTTAGAGTTTGATATAGCGCGTAGTCATTGAATCAGTTTTCTAACAATACAAAAAAAAAACATCTTGAAGTGCATAATTTAAATTTTTATATGGCAGGTATGCTCAAACAAAATAGATTTGAAATTTTTATCTTAGTGCACTTCCGCAAAAAAGATTAAAAATTAATTTAAAAAGCACTGAGCACTGTAGTCGAAAGTACTGATCGAACGAATCTTCATTTGGTATTATGACAAGCCTTATTTTGTAAAGTGATTTTCAAAATTTGCTACAATTTTAACTAAAAATAAATAACAATCGTTTATAATAATTTTTATACAAAAATACCTCATCGAAAACTAAATTGTGTTCGATAGAAAATTCGTTCCTCAACGAAATTTTTGATGCTAATAATATGAATTAGACTTTAGATATTTGATAACCTGCGAAGATCGAAAATCGAATGCAACTCATAATATGGCCCCATTTTGATTTAAAACCAGCACTTCTGAGCCTATAGTACACGACATGTAGAAAGGAACACGGTGTTAGGAGAATTTCCAGCATGTTGTATGTTGCATGTTGCATTTTGTGTAGCGGATACAGTGCGTAAAATTTTGATAATATTTTGGTGTCAAAATCTAAATGTAACACACATTTCTATAGACAGCACTTGTGTATACATGTAAAGATCTACATTTGCATACATACATATAATGTTACTAGTACGTGGCATGTAGCATATGCAGCATGTTGGTGACGTCAATATTACTTTCGAGCTACATGCGCACGTGGTATTTTACATGCCGAGTACAACATGCTTTATTTTTCATGCTAATCAAATGATTTCTCAGTTATTTTTTTTTTAATTTAAACTTTAGTAAAAACGAATGTTTTTTATTTTATTTTCAACAGCAAAGAAACAACATACACATATCGTGCCATTAACGCCAAGGAAGCTTAACCAACATGGTTTCGAAATGCGTTTTTTTTTTATAAAAATCATTAACTTGTTATCATTCCCATTATCTATCAAAATTGTAGAACCATACGATATACCGTTTCAATTTTATAGCAAGAACAATTTAAGCTTAAGTACAAACAATTTTTGTAACAGCACTTGTTACTTAAGCTAAAATTTCTTTTTGAAAATAAGTAAGATATAATATTCGGATTAGCCGTATATTATAAATCCATCACCGACGTCGTATGAAGTATATGCATACATACAATATTACATGCATTATCTATTTTTAAAATAATTAACTAGATCAGCCTTTTCTGATAGCAATTTATTCACCCACATATAAAAAACTTGAGTAAACATTCGACCACCCAAATTGCAGAAAATATTTATTTTATTCGCAGTATCAGAATCTGAAATTCAGGCCACAAAAAATTACGTGTGTAAAAATTGCACTATAGCATGGATACCGGTCATGCGCATTGCACATTTCACCTAAAAAATTACCTACCTTGGATAGAAACACTTTTAGCACCATAACTTTTAAATGCGGCGTTTTTCGAAAAAAAATTTATAACCATTTTTGTTTAAAATAAATACCACAATATCTTTTTTCTACATAATTTTCTCCTAAATATGGCCTATCATGGTCCTTTAATGGGATGAAACTAAGTTTTTTTTTGGAAATATTTTTTTCAACGGCTCTCGCTAAAAAATGGAGTGATAATTATAATTTGTTTTCATTTTTTTTATAAGGTAAGATTTGTTTACTAGATAGCCTCATTACATTGGGATCCAATATGTATCATCGTATAATATAAGGATAAAAACATCACATGTTACCTTATTATAATCTTTGTTATGTAATTATTTGGAAATTATCCTACAGCTCGTGATCAATTGAAATTTTTTCAACCAAACTAAACACAAATATATACGATAGAGGAAAAACCGTTTTCGCATTAAAGAAACTGCGTACATGCTTGTATATAAAGGGTGTTTTTTATTGAGGTATAGAACTTTAAGTTGGCATCACTTTTTTAACTGGCGGCCATTTTGTCAGCTGTTAAGTGATTAATATTTAGTTTGGTTTGCCATTTCATCATGAACAGGTTGACAAAAGAACAACGCTTGCAAATCGTGCAAATTTATTTCGAAAATAATGGTTCAGTTCGCGAAGTTTACCGCAAGCTCCGTCCATTTTATGGTCGACATAATCGTCCATCAGAGCAATTAATTCGGTTAACCATGGATCGTTTTCGCACTACGTTTACTCTTTGTGATAATACGCATCTGCAGAGACGTCGAACAGTGCGCGCCGAAGAAACAATTGCCGCTGTAGAGCAAAGTGTTGAAGAGGACCCGAATGAATCGATTCGCCACCGCGCACAGCAATTGGAGCCGACTAACCGACTATTTTGTTCCCGAATTGGATGGCATGAATGTGGATGAGTTGTGGTTCCAACAAGACGGCGCTACATGCCACACAGCGCACGTCACAATCGATTTATTGAAGGAAGCATTCGATGAGCGCATAATTTCGCGGAATGGACCTGTCAATTGGCCACCAAGATCGTGTGATTTGACATCATTGGATTATCTTCTTTGGGGATATGTGAAGTCGCTCGTCTACGCCAACAAACCAGAAACGTTAGGGGACTTGGAAGCCAACATTCGTGGCGTTATTGCCAACATACGGCCCCATATGCTCGAAAAAGTGGTTGAAAATTGGACCTGTAGAATTGGCTTTATTCGAGCCAGCCGCGGCGGCCACATGCCGGAAATTATATTTAAACATTAATGGCATAAAATTATCCTTCCAATAAAGCCAAATTAATGGACATTAAAACGATTTTCTTGTGTTTTATTTCAATTCAAAGTTCTATACCTCTTAAAAAAACACCCTATATTATGTAACTTCACGAACAAATCATTAGAATTCTCCCAACAAAAAAATAAAAACAAATAAATACAGTGTTTTTAATCTAGAACCAAATTTTTGTAGTCGAAGTCGAAATAAGCAAATCACGATACAGCCCTAGTCAAAAAATTCGATTGTACTGAAGTGAGTTACCATGGTTTTAAAGGCAATGTTCTCCAACTTGAAAAAAAATCATCTATAAGTCTTAAATATGGTTATTTGGATAACACTGCAACAATTTATTATGATTTAAATTTGATTACGCGGTCCAGGCGAAAAACTGACATAGTCGCTAGTTCAGTTCCGGTACGTAGCAATTTATTAAAAATTTCTTCACAAAAGTATATGGGCTTGTAAATGCTTTCTGTCGGTAAAACTATACACAACAAATGTAATAGCGAACTCGTTAATTTGAAAAGTAATAAGTATGTAGAAGATTTACTACATGGAGCCGATCAAGAAGACAATAATTTAGCAATTTGGAGACAAGTTTAGGTCAAAAAAAACTGATATTTACTTTTTCTTAAAATTTTTTTTTAGCTTAACCAACACAAAAATATACACAGAAGGTTATCAGGGAGCCTGCAAAAAAACCTTAAGGGACAAAAAATACCGTTATTATGCTAATATTTAGTTAAAATTAATTTATATTTGGTATAATAACTAGGGTGATCGATTATTCGACTTTTTCCATAAACCGGTTTTCGAATAGTTCGAATATTTGAAATTATGAAAAACCCGGTTTCGGTTTTTACAATTCAGAAAAAACCGGTCGACCGGTTTTTTTAAATAAGAAAATTATTGAGTTAAAAGTTTATGTAAATACTATAAAACAATAAAAAATTAAAGGAAAAACACAAAAATTAACTTCATATAATTACTTATACATAGTACATACAGTACATATTTATAATCTCCCTTATCGTGGGTGGCGTATTTCAAATACGACTTCGACTGTTTGGTAATAGATCAAAGAAAAACTGTTGAAGTCTTCTTTCAGGGAAAATCTGCAACTAAAAAATAAGAACGCGTCACATTAATTCAATAATTTTCCATATAATAGAAAATGTATGTTGAGATACTTTAGCTGGATTTACCCATTGTTTACGAACAAAATTTTTGTCCAGACAAAAATTTTTTTCCTGCAGCACGATGCATCCATTTCGAACATTTTGTCTACAAAATCAAAGCTACTATATGAAATACATAAGTGTGTAAACGATGCGTATTAATTTTACAATTGGCAGCACATCGGCAAATGATTAAATGATCGGCTGTGTCTTTTTAATTGTTCAATGCAATTCTTTCGTTCAACTCCATATGTATATGTTTTATTTTACAATTTTGCTTTATTTCTATTGTAATTAATACAAGTATATTCTATGTTTTTATTATTCATATAATATGATGTGGCAGCTCAGTTCAACTTTGGCTGAAAAATTAAAATACTTGGCAGCTCAGTTCGATTTTGTCCGGACAAAATATAAAATTAAGCCAATTCTAACTGAATCCAGCTTTAAAAATAAATAAAATTAAAAAATTAATACTGTAAATTAATATATTTCCATATTGAAATAAAAAATTTCAACATGCCTAGACTTTCGTTTATGTTTTTTATTAATTCAATATGGTTTTTATTGATTTTAAGTTTTTTCTCTGGGTGTAGTCAAATTTGAAATACGCCAACCACGATAAAGGCCGGGGCACATTGAATCCGTCATACGTTAAACTTAGCCTTTTTCAACTGACAGCTAAGTTGAAATACATGGTTTCTTATGAGGGCTGTTACATTCAGTACGTGTCCGTCAACGCAGAGTACAAAAACTGGTCAACTTTTAACTTTTTGCATACGTTGAGTAGTTTGACAGATATTGGTTGGTTTTTTTGGTATGTTCGGATTTAGATTTTTGCAGCAAAAATAAAATTAAACAAAAGAAATAAACGAAATAAATACAAAAAGGTGAATTTAATAAATAATATAGAGAATCAACCTATTGAAACTATTCAAATGCTTCCGTCAATAAAGTACTCATTGTACCAACCTTCTCCGTCGTTGCGTTAATAGGTGCGTTTGAGTACTTTTCCAGTAAAATCCAGTAACTGAGTAAATACTGAGTAATTTAAAGAAATTACTCTCAATAAAAAAGTTTGCATCTAAAAGTACGCGAACGGAAAAATTGTAAAATCCAGTAAAATATATACAACAGCTGATTACCAATTTTGGCGCTAAAAAAATTATGCATATGAAATACAAGATAGAATATTTTGTTTAATAACAAAAGTAATAGATATGAACATATGTTTGTATTTAAACTTATTTGGGCGGTCCACGATGTCAACAAGAAACTTTCTATAGCTTACTCACAAAAATAAACTTTCTTATATTTTGTTTTAAATATAAGTAAGCGATAGAAACTTTCTTGTCGACATCTCGGGTCAGGCCGTTAAAGTTTCTAAGATTTTTACCCTGAACGTGAGAAGTTATTAAGATGATATATTCAAGACAACGAAAAACTGGGAAAGAATTTAAAACAAGTATGTACACAAAGTAAATTAAAATAAACCGTCGACCTGACAATATGTATAAACAAAAATTTCAATAAAATAATCTATTAACTTTATTCACGTTTAAAAACAATCGGTTATGTTCTGAATTTCATGTGAAATTAAATCGTTCGGAAATGCAATAGCATTGTTATTTAAATACATACATACATACATATGTGCATACATACATATTTCCAAACATTCTATGGAAATTCCGCACGTTTTAATTTCACGTGGAATACATAACATACCCGAATATTTTTCTAGCATCAAACTTAAATAAATGTTATAATGCTTATAACTTAATACATTTGTTTTTTGTTATTTTAAAAACTTCATCAAATACTAAACATTTTTGTTTCCCTTTACTTTTGTTTGTTTATATTTAAAAACATATGGTTTCGTTTTACTGGATTTTACTGGCAAAAATTTGTCCAGTAAAAACTTGCATTTACTCAGTAAATGAACTGTCATTTTTCTCTCTCAATTCAACCTCTCATTTACTGGATTTTGTGTACTCGAACGCAATCCAGTAAAAAATGGTACAAATTTGTACAAATTTTTGAGTTCTCGAACGCACTTAATGTCGTAGTTTAACGCATGACGGATTCATTGTGCCCCGGCCTTAAGGCAGAATATATATAAATCGCCTCTGATACCACCTCATTAAATAATTTCGCATAAATTTCATGTTTCAGTATATGTTGCCATGCTCAAAAAGCTCTTAGAACTTTAACACTAAAAAAAATACTAAGAAAAATCAACAGAAAACGTTGGTCTAAGTTTTACCAGAGTAAAAACTAATTTTAATGCAAAATGTACAAATCAAGAAGTATTCGACTCAGCCCGTTTTTAAATTGTAAAAAAACCGGACTATTCGACATTCGAAAAATCAACATTTTGAAAAAACCTACAACCGTATTGGGAAACAGCCGGGACTTAAAACCGGTTATAAAACCGAGTCGATCACCCTAATACATATGTATGTTTCCATACAGCATCAAGAACCTCCACAAGCTGAATTAGCTGTGTCGTAATGTCATGCGTTCAGGGGCCCGTTTCTCAAAACTATAAATTACAAATATACGAGTAAAATACACAAAAAACAACAACACTTTTACAAATGTTATTGTTGTTTTGTGTGTATTTTACTTGTAGACTTGTAATTTGTAGTTTTGAGAAACGGGCCCCAGGGCGTTTGAATTTCTCTGACACTCTCCCATGCTTTTTCGTTTTCCATACTTTTAAATTTTTATACCAGCACACCAGAGAACGAGGCCGACGAAAAAAAATCGGCGGCGTCGGCTGAACACAAAATGAACCAGTGTTCGATTTTAGAAAATAGGACGACAAAAATAAAAAATTAAATAAAAGTTAATTAAAAATTTAAATTGACCACGCTATTTGCAAGCGAAGACCCAGACTAGCTTAAAACTATATGATTCTTGTATATCTTTCAGTTTGTATGCTTATAACGGTACTCTAAATGACATGTTAAAATAAAAAAAGAAAAACAAAAATATACTATGGGTATTTTGTGCAATTTCAAAAGTAAATAGAAGGTGGTGTAGATGCGATATTAATTTTTTTTTTTTAAATTCAATTGTAACCTTTGACTTCTTGTTAACTAACACACAAAAACACATTATTTTCTAATAAACGGCAATTTTTTTATTAAGTGTTAAGCAAAGTGAGTTTTTTTTACAATTATTACCAAAGAAACTAACTCAATCAGACGAAATATTTTGATATCCATCCGTTTCACCACATCCATAAACGTTTCTGTAATCTGTCAACCTTACGGTTATAGAATTTACATAAAATTCCTGCCCAAGCTGCCCCATTAAATTTTTTTTCAAAAGTAGAATATGAGCATCAACTCAGAATAAGTTATTGTTATTTTTTATATTATTGTTAATTTATGAAATTTCTTTTACCTTTTTTTATTGTAAAATATGTGTGAACATAATTTTAGAGTACATACTTTGTGAATATCACAAATATATAAATAATTTTTTTATATTATTTTTAATTTGTGAAATTTCTTTTACTTCTATATATGTAAAACATGTGTGAAAATAAGTTAAATGTACATATTTTATGAATACCCCAAATATATAAATAAATTTAATAAGAACGAATTTAATATGAAAATACAAAAAATTAGGACTCGTATGTTAATTATTTACAAATTTATAATTTTTGTCGTCCTAAATTCTTAAATCGAACACTGTGCGGCGGCTAAAAATCAACTAGAAAAAGGGATTTTTTATATTCTTTTAGGATGTGCTGCCGAATTATATCGATCCTTATTTTCGATTTTATCGTAAGCGACATGTTATCGAAAATAGACTTTTTTTATTGCAATTAAAATTTTATGGTCCTGTCCATAGTTTAGAATTATAAAAATGCCAAAATTGTTGATAACTTTTAAGATGCGGGCTGTAAAAATTTATCGTAAGCGACAATTTACGTACAAAAACATATTTGAATATTTTTTAAAAACATTTTCCTTAAAAATTTAATTTTTGTCGCTTACGATAAAATCGTAAATAAGGCTCGTGAATATAACGTATTTTTACACATTTTATATGTTTGACACATCTTAGAATGACGCGTGTAATATATAAATTGATCTAGAAATACTATGAAACACTGATACCAGCTTCGTCCATTAAGCACTAGTTTTTTGGCTTTTTAAATTTTAAAGTTGTATATCATAGCCGGCCAAAGTGGCCTCAGAGTATGGAACTTCAATCGGTTTCCTTTAATAGAATTTCATGAAGTCGAAAAATAGTCGGCTCAATTTTTAGCCGAAAGCAGCCGCCTGAACCGGCAAATAAATCGGCGGCGGCTTAACCGCGGCTGAAAACCAGTCGGCTTCGTTCTCTGCCGCACACATTTAAAATTCTTTCGGTATTTTCTCAATTTTAAAATGTCAACACGCTGAAATTTTCTTTTTGTGTTTGCAATGCAGCCAACTTATTCTCACAACTGTTTACATCAGATACGTAAACAGTTTGTTTGGTAATGCCAGACAACGAAAAATATCGGAAATGACAACGTTGCCACTAGTTCCCACTGTTATTTTTGCTATATTTGTCACAAATTGCTACAGTGTGTACTCGGCCTTAGTTTGTAGTAATTTAAAAAAAAAATCATTTTTATTTTTTTGCTATCCGTTTTTCCGCCAAATAATCTGCTATAGTTTTTTCTATTGATGGCTGAGCAGTATTTGAAACACCAAGATGAGAATTGCCATTAGCCTCACAGTCGCTTTTACTAGTGCTTATAAGTCATGTCAGTGCGCATTTCTTAATTTCGGAATCTTTATTTTCATCTAATCTTGTAGGTTTCGGATTTTGATTAAGAGAGCTTGTTTGGCCATCTTTAAATAAACTTAAAATGTACGTGAAACTAAAAAATATATAAGTTTATATCTTGGACCAATAAAGGTTGGCGTGGTGAAAAATATTTAATTTTCTAAAAGTAAACATTTTTTTAACCAGTGCAGTTAGCGGGAGGGCTTTAAACATACACATTGCTAGTGTGTTTTGAGAGATCAAATAACTCAAAGTTATATCCATTACGAAAGATATGTAATTTTTCTTTAATTAATTTTTGTCTCTTCTACAACATTACATTTTCAATATATAATATTTGGCCATTAAAAAATATTCCTTAAAAATAACTTAAAATTAGATGGTCACAATCAGGGTTACCGCTAGAAATTTTAGAAAAGTCGCATAAATGGTCGTTTTGTAAAAATAAAGTCGCACAAAAAAGTCGTATTTGCCAAATGCATTTTTATCTTATTTCATAACATATGCAGTTGCATTATGTGTACATGCTTATATATGTACATATTTTCATGTACACTGAGTATGCTGCCAAGGCCAAAAGAGTAGTTAAGTTAAAGTTAAGATATTTTTGCTTATTATTCTACTTCCATTCGTTTGATTTTGCCACCATATTTCATATTTTTTAAGTAAAATTATTTGTACTTCAAAAGTTTTTTCTTAGCATACATATGTACATATGTACTACTTTTTTGAAATTTCATTTCTATATTTAACAATAAGTTATCACAGGGAATCCAGTCTTCTATATCTTTGTCTATTAAATTTAAAGCTGACAGCATTGAGTTCCCTTTTTTTACTTTTAATTTATTAGTTAATTTGTTTTTAAGCAAAGCTAATTTCGAAAAAATTCTTTCTGCACAAGCATTGCTGTTAGGTAGAGTTAATATGTGTATGGCCAGTTTGTACAAATTACGAAATATTGGTTCGTTTAGCGAATTTTTTAAGTTAAATATTTTATGCCAAAATGAAAAATTGATGTGTTGAATTTACTTAAACCGTCCATAGAGTTAAACGAGTGATTTTTGATAATAGCAGGTAAAGCTAACTTCATATCTGCAATTGCAATATTTTTACGGAAGTCAGCGGTTTCCTTTGACAAAAACTTATTCAGTTGCATTTTTTCAGTTTCAGAAGCTTCCTTTGCATTATTAATGTGTTTTTTGGGTTTTCACATACCGCTGAAGATGATTGTTTTGGTTCACTAAAAGCTGTTTACAAAAAGTGCAAAAAGGTCGCTTTGACTCCATGTCCTGTTCCCAGTCTCTCGAATAGTATCGCGAAATATTACTTTTCTTGGAAGGACCAGCGGCAATGTTAACGTTATCCGTCTCAGACTCTATGGTTTCTTCCGCTTCTGAACACGTATTTCTAGATTCGTTTTTTTTTCGTTTTCAGAATTTCTTTTCGATTTAACATGAAATCTTATTTTAAAGAATAAAAAAAAATAAAATTTATTTTTTAAGCTAAAGCAAAATATTCACATCTTGGTACATACCTGTCCATGTTTTACTTGTTTCATTGACGTGGTGGCTAAAAATAATTTTGTAAAATAAGCACTGCAAAACCCACAATTTTTTATTTTAAAAAGATTTTAGTTAAAACTATTCTTTGCGACTTCTACTGAAAATTTGTGAAAAATTTCTTGAATACATTTTACACATGACATGATTGCAAAAAAGTGAAAAAAGTGTTGCCAAATGAACAATAATCTGTGAATTGCTTCTAAATTTTGCCGACGTTATTTTTTTGATGTGTAAACATCTATGCGCTAGGGGGTAAAAATCTTTTTTACAATACAATCACAAATTTTGAGAAAGATGCACACCGCGTTGTCAAATCGGTGTGAGCTATATATACGGTGACCATCCGTTCTGTATTATACAGAACAGTACTGTATTTGAGAGTCCTGTTCTGTATAAATTATTCATTAGGAAATAACGTTGAAATATTCTGTATTTTGTTAACTGTTCAGTATTTGTTCTGTATTCTCATGACTCATACTGCATTTAAAAAATTAACTTAGTTTCTGCAACAATACTGTTTTAATCAACTTTGAAAAAGGGCTTAATATACGAGTATCAACTGGATATGCAGCAGTCCTATAAAAATACAGAAACAACATGAGTTTTGTTTCCTTACTTTTTCCTTGAGAACGTGAATAGGAAATTTGTGTGTTAGTGACATTTTATGTTTTAAAGCTTATTTTTGACGATCCCGCTTCAGGAGCCTGGATTTTCTTCGTTCATTGTCAAGCTCCTTTATATCATGATTATATAACACAGATTGAGTCTCAAAAATATGTATGACTGAGGTCTTTCTCATTATTAATGAACTTATGGCCAATCCCACGATGTCAAAAAAAAACTATTAAAATTTGTTTTTGTTTTGAATGTAAGTGTGCGATAAGTCGAACGTTGTCGACATCGTGGGATTGTCCCTCAAGTTTAAAATCGTAATTGAGCTAAGCCAGAAAAATGTAATTGATATGGATTAGTTTAAAGCTAATGCAAGCCGATTTTATGCAGATTGTATTGAATACTTCAATTAATGGAATACTGCCTACCAAGAAGTTGAAACTCCTACGTGGAAAGATGTTAAATCCAGTTTTGTTTTCATTATGGATAAAAGAAATGAATTAAACATAAATTTTTTTTTTTTTTTTTGTTGAATGCATGTATTTATTTATTGTATCTTCATATATGAACTAACAATAAGTATTCAAATCTTAAATCTATAAAAAACATTATTAGGCCCGACCAGTGTCGGACATAAACTTAGTGATAGTTATAAATAATACATTAGTAGTGATAATCAAAAAAAAAAGGGGGGGGGGGAAAAGTATTTTCAAGTAGTCCCATCTGGAGTGTTAGGTATAAGAGCCCGTGTGTCCCTCTTTTTTAAGCGGACGTGTCCAGTAAAGTTCAAAATATTACGAGCAAGCGGATTAGGATGTGATTCGAGTTTTGTTAAATATTTGCCTGCGTATTTTTCAATTTCTTCAGTCACTAGTGGCATATTTAAATCTCGATGTATAATAGAATTTTGGATGTACCATGGAGCCGATGTTATTAACCGTAAAATTTTGTTTTGCCTTCGTTGGATTCTCTCGACATTGGAAGCTGAAGCAGTGCCCCATAACTGAATTCCGTAGCGCCATATTGGCTTCAAAAGCGACTTGTATAATAAAAGTTTGCAGTCTAGGCTGAGTGTTGAGTTTCTGCCAATCAACCAATATATTTGAGTTAACTTAAGTTTCATCTGAGTTAACTTAGAGTCAATATGATGTTTCCATGTAAGTCTTCGATCAAGGTGTATACCAAGGTATTTCACTTGGGAATGTTGAGGAATATTTTGATTGTTGATTCGAATGGGGGAGCAAGTATCTCTTCTTAGGGTGAACGTTATATGGACACACTTTTGTTCATTGACTTTAATTCTCCATAAGTTCAGCCATATTTCCAGCTGGGTGATATGTTCCTGGAGATTGCGGGATGCCTCATAAGGGTTTTCGTGCACACTCATACAGGCTGTATCATCGGCAAAAGTAGAAATATGGATATTATTGCTCACAGGCATATCACAAGTATATATTAAATACAAGATAGGACCCAGAATACTACCTTGGGGCACACCAGAAGATATAGTTTCGGGCACACTCGTGAACTCTCCTTCCACAACAGTGAACTTCCTAGCAATAATATAACTTTCCAAAAGCTTTTGAATGTTTATTGGCAGATATGTCTTCAATTTTAAAACTAGGCCTTCGTGCCATACTTTATCAAACGCCTGAGAAACATCAATAAAGAGAGCAGAACAATACTTCTTTTCTTCAAATGTTCATCTTACAACTTGGACCAATCTATGCGTTTGTTCAATCGTGCTGTGCTGACTTCTAAGGCCAAATTGATGGTCTGGAATGCACCCATTATCAGTTAAAATTTTGGACAATTTAGTCATGAGCAGCTTTTCGAAAAGCTTTGAGATTGTAGATAGTAAGCTTATAGGCCTATATGACTCAGTCTTGGTAAGATCTTTGCCCACCTTTGGAATCATTTTGATCTTGGCCAGTTTCCAGTTATGTGAAAAATACTGCATTCTTAAAATAGCATTAAAAGTAAATAGCAGGATTCTTATTGCAATATGAGGCAAGTTCATGAGCATTTTGTTACTAATGCCATCAATACCTGGAGCTTTCTTCGGGTTGAGTTCAGCAATTACTTTTTGTACTCCACGCATCTTAAACCTTAAGGGACGAGGGGGTAGAAAAACTATACCCGGTAAATCAGCAGCACCCGTACATGAATTGGGAGTGAATACAGATTTTAAGTGCTCAGAAAATAAGTTACCTTTCTCACTATCACTTCTTGCCCAGCCTCCGGTCGCAGTACGCAATGGTGATTTAAGATCAACGGGTCGTTTAAAATTTCTAGTAGTGCGCCATAAAGAGTAATTAGATGCGGACGTTACATCAAGACCTTCTAAATACTTTTCAAGTAGTGCAGTTTTTTCCGACGATAGCAGCTCTTTGAGTCGTTTAGTACATTCTTTAAGTCTGATTTTATTTAGGGGTGATCTGTGTTGTTGCCATTCTCTTCTAGCTCTCCTTTTTTCACATACAAGACGTTCAATTTCCGTAGAATAAATTCTGTTAAAGCCGGTCTGCGGATAGGAGGTAGTGGCGTGTTCAGCAGCCTGTTTAGTATTTTCGTTAAGATTGGCAATGTTAAATTCAATATCATCGCATGATCTAAGCTGAATGTTTTCTACGCAGTGACTACTAAGATATTTTTTGAATGCCAGCCAGTTGATTCCATTAATCATCTTCACATATGAGTTAGTTAAATGACTCCTTAGTGGGTTGAAAATTGTAACTATTGTTGGAGAGTGATCGGAGGACAGATCTAGAGAGGCCTCTACATGAATTAAGTCCCTATGAATATTTTTAGTGACGGCAAAATCTATAACATCTGGAATTTTTCTTACGTCAGTAGGCCAGTAAGTAGGCTCCCCACTCGAAATGACATCTAAGCCCATTTTTGAAATTGTATTGAACAAGGCTCGACCTCTAGGTGTAACAAGACGCGATCCCCAGTACGTATGTTTTGCATTGTAGTCACCAGCTGCCACGAAACAAGATCCAAGCGATTTGTAGAACTTCTCGTACTGATCTTCGGTAACTGAAAATCTGGGAGGTGAGTAAATTGATGATATCACGAGATTCGCACAAAAATTTTCTACGAAAATATTCGTTGCTTGCAAATATTCTTCACTAACGTTGTCAAGGACATAGTGCTTGAGTCTTGACTTAATCAGAATTGCTGATCCACCACATGCTCTCTCTCTCGGGTCCTTTGTATCATATAAAGTGTAACCATTTATTTTAAATAAGCTTCTTGAGGTCAAATGAGTCTCAGAAACCAACATTATATCAATATTTTTTTCCATGAGTCAAATAAACCTTAAATATTTTTTATGAATACGGAATATTATATTTAGTACCTTTTCATTTAACTCAAGTGTTTTTCCTGGTTGCATTGCTTTTTGAAATCTAAATGTTGACAACATTGTCCCTCATTATAGAAAATGGAGAGTGTGGCAACCGCCAGTGCTGCCAAATGTAGATATTTGTTACTAAAGGCGACGATAAGACTTCGTTTTTAACGATGAAAATTTTGAAGTATTTTTTGGCAATTTGCTTCGCAATATTTTAATTCCTTGGCGATATTTTTAGCTATATCCATATATGCAATTTCAATAAAATGGGTTAGTGTTTAAAATATAGCAAATTTTGCGAGGAAATTTTTCTACAACATAAAATAATTAATGCAAAAGAGAGTTATTTTCTATACCGTATGTTTACCAGTGAGGATGTAAATAGCTGAATATAATGACTAGTACAACAATTTGTACTTAAATTTATTCTTAAGTAAATGTTAATTGTATGTTATCACCAGACTTCAATATTTATTTTGATCCCGATGTTAAAGTTTAATTTTTCTTATTAAGATTCATCTTTTGGTATAAGTAATTTTTATTATGTTTTATACGACAATATTTTTATGTTATGGTAAGCTAATGTATGTCTTATACAGGGTGGGCCAAAAGAAACCAAGGGGTGTAAAAGTTTAATAACTTTTTTGTTTATTAGTTTTTTTTATTTTTTCTTTCAGATTATATAGACAACACTTGGAGAATTTATAATGGAGAGGTTCACAACTGAACAGAGAACCAGAACAATAGAATTTTATTATTTAAACCAGAGATCAATTATTTTAACGCAAAGAGCATATCGTCGACATTTTAACGTCAGAATTTCGCCCTCTGAAGCGATGATTCATTGCTTAGTTAATCATCATCACCAACATGGCAGCGTAAGAGATTTGCCTCGAACCGGTAGACCACGTTTAAGTCGCACTGCGGAAAATATTGAACGAGTACAGCAAAGTGTTAACGAAGCACCAGAAACATCTGGCAGAAGGCGTTCTGCTCAGCTAGAAATGTCTCGTACGTCACTACGGCGCATTTTAAAAAAAGATTTACAGTTATACCCATATAAGGTGCAATTGAACCAAGAATTAAAACCCGCAGATCATCGGCAACGTCTAATATTTTGGAGAGCGAATAATTTCTCGAAATTCGGAAATTATTTGGCCAGCGCGATCGCCAGATTTGACAGCACCCGACTATTTTCTTTGGGGTTTTTCGAAGGAGCGAGTGTATGTGAACAAGCCAGAGACAATCCTTGAACTCAAGGCAAACATTGTTGCAGAAATTCGAACGCTACAGCCACAAGTTTTGAAAGATGTTATGGAAAATGGTCTAAAAAGAGCCCATCAGTGCGAAGCTGAAAACGGTGGTCATTTAGGAGACATCATTTTTCATACTTAGTGTAAAAAAATTTCCATTTTGTATATTATATAATCTGAAAGAAAAAATAAAAAAAAGTTAATAAACAAAAAAGTTATTAAACTTTTACACCCCTTGGTTTCTTTTGGCCCACCCTGTAAATTAACTTTTGTTAATGTAAAAACTTATTTTATTTAAATTTAACAATATTTGTTAAATAAAAACATTTTTTTTTAATGCATGTTTTTTATTTATTGTATCTTCAAATATGAACTAACAATAAGTATTCAAATCGTAAATCTATAAAAAAATTATTAGGCCCGACCAAAGTCGGACATAAGCTTAGTGATAGTTATTAATAATACATAAGTAGTGATAAGCAACAAAAAGAAAAAAGTGTTTTCAAGCAGCTTCATCATCTAGAGTGTTGAATATTAGAGCCCGTGTATCTCTCTTTTTTAAGCGGATGTGCCCAGTAAAGTTCAAAATATTACGAGCAAGCGGATTAGGATGTGACTCGAGTTTTGTTAGATATTTGCCTGCGTATTTTACAATTTCTTCAGTCACTAGTGGCATATTCAAATCGCGATGTATATTTGAATTTTTGATGTACCATGGAGCCGATGTTATCATGCGTAAAATTTTATTTTGCCTTCGTTGAATTTTCTCTACATTTGAAGCTGAAGCAGTGCCCCATAGTTGAATTCTGTAACACCATATTGGCTTTAAAAGCGACTTTTATATTAAAAGTTTGCAGTCTAGGCTAAGTGTTGAATTTCTACCAATCAGCCAATGTACCTGAGTTAATTTAAGTTTCATTTGAGTTAACTTAGAGTCAATGTGGTGTTTCCATGTAAGTCGTCGATCAAGGTGTATACCCAGATATTTCACATGTGAATGTTGAGGAACAACTTGATTGTTAATCCGAATGGGGGAGCAATTATCTCTTCTTAGGGTGAACGTTATATGGACACACTTTTGTTCATTGACTTTAATTCTCCATAAGTTTAACCAAAGCTCCATCTGGCTAATGTGTTCCTGGAGTTTGCGGGATGCCCCATCAGGGTTTTCGTGCATACTAAGGCAGGCTGTATCGTCGGCAAATGTGGAAGTATGGATACTACTGCTCACAGGCATATCACAAGTATAAATCAAGTATAAAACTGGTCCCAGTATGCTCCCCTGTGGCACACCGGATGAAATAGTTTCAGGCCTACTCGTAAAGTCTCCTTCCACAACAGTGAACTTACGGGAAATAATGTAACTTTCCAAAATATTTAAAATGTTTATTGGTAAGTAAGTCTTCAATTTTAAAATTAGGCCTTCATGCCACACTTTATCAAATGCCTGGGAAACGTCAATAAAGAGCGCAGAACAATACTTTTTTTCCTCAAAAGTTCAATGGTGCTATGCTGACTTCTAAAACCAAATTGATGGTCTAGTATGCACCCACTACTAATTAGAATTGGGGACAATTTTGTTTTGAGCAGTTTTTCGAAAAGCTTTGACATAGTTGATAGTAGACTTATTGGCCTATATGACTCAGCCTTGGTTAGATCTTTGCCCGGCTTTGGAATCATTTTAACCTTGGCAAGCTTCCAGCTGTGTGGATAATACTCCAGTCGTAAAATGGCATTAAATATGAATAATAGGATTCTCATTGCAATACGAGGCAAGTTCATAAGCATGTGGTTACTAATTCCATCAATACCCGGAGCTTTCTTCGGGTTGAGTTCGGCAATTAATTTTTGTAAATCACGCGTCTTAAACTTTATGTGTTGAGGGGGTAGAGCGACTACATTCGGCAAATCAGCAACACCAGTACATATGTTTGGCGTAAAAACGGATTTTAAGTGCTCAGCAAATATTTTACCTTTTTCAGTATCGCTTCTTGCCCAACTTCCGGTAGATGTGCGTAGAGGTGGCTTATACTCAATGGGTGTTTTAAGCTTTCTAGCAGCGCGCCACAAAGAGTAATTAGACGCTGGTGTGACATCAAGACCTTCCATATAATTTTTAAGAGATGCAGTTTTTTCAGACGCAAGCAACTCTTGGAGTCGTTTAGTGCACTCTTTAAATCTGATTTTATTTTGTGGTGATCTGTGCTGTTGCCATTCCCTTCTAGCTCTTCTTTTTTCACGTACGAGACGTTCAATGTCTGTAGAATAAATTTTATTAAACCCAGTCTGCGGATGGGAGATAGTGGCATGTTCAGCAGCCTGTTTAATATTCTCGCTGAGATTGGCAATGTTAGATTCAATATCATCGGATGTTCTAAGCGTAATGTTTTCCGTACAATGGCTACTGTGATATTTTTTGAACCCCAGCCAATTAACACGATTGCTCATCTTCACATATGGGTCAGGTAAGTTACTTCTTAATGAACTACAAATGATCGTCGGAGAGTGATCGGACGAAAGATCAAGAGAAGCTTGAACTTGAATTAAATCCCTAGAGATATTTTTTATGACGCCAAAATCTATAACATCCGGAATTTTTTGTATGTGAGTAGGCCAATAAGTGGGCTCCCCACTCGAAATGACATCCAAGCCCATTTTTGAAATAGTGTTGAACAATGCTCGACCTCTGGGGGTAATAAGACGCGAACGCCAGAACGTATGCTTAGCATTATAGTCGCCAGCTGCTACAAAACAAGGTCCAAGAGATTTGTAGAAATCCTCATATTGATTCTCAGTGATTGAAAATCTGGGAGGGGAGTAAATTGATGATATAACAAAATTTGTACAAAAACTTTCAATGCCAATATTTGTTGCTTGTAGGTGTTCTTCACAAATGTTATCAAGAACATAGTGCTTGAGTCTTGACTTTATTAGAATTGCTGATCCACCGCAAGCCCTTCCTCTAGGGTCCTTTGTATCATATATAGTGTAGCCATAAATTTTAAAAAGACTTCTCGAAGTCAAATGTGTCTCAGATACTAACATTACATCAATATTTTTTTCCGTGAGGAAGTGCTCAAGTTCATTTTTATGTTGGCGAATGCCGTTTGCGTTCCAGAAACATATTGTTAACGTGTTCATGGCTTATTAATTAATGCTTGAAGCAGAGTATTCTGCATTCGCAGCATTTCTTGCATCATGCTAGTCATATTTGTTGTAAAATTGTTTATAGTTTGCACCAGATTTTCAATAGTAGCTTCAAGGCGATTAAAATTAAAGCTTGCGTCAGTATTTTTTGAATTATTTGGCGGGGAAACATTTTGTGTGGGAATTGAATTTGTCTTAGCAGCATCTGCATACGATACACGGGAAGTAACTGGTTGGCTCATTTGCGCAAAAGTGGCAGAGTAAGCGTTTGCTGATTGAGCTGGAGCTAATTTAGGTTTTTTCACCATAGTCTTCTTTACGAAAGAGTACACAGGACAACCTCTGTAGTTAGCGGTGTGATTACCTCCACAATTACTGCATTTTTTATCACTTTGATCTTTTGGCTTATTGCAACTAGCAGTGCCGTGTAATTCGCCGCACACAACACAAACAGAGGGTAAATTGCAGTATGTTTTTGTATGGCCATATTCTTGGCAATTATGGCACTGTACAGGACCTGAACGCTTATGTGGCTCTTCAACTGTGATTTTTCGATACAAGAGGTATTTCAAATTATAAATTGGATGCGTCTAATTTTTTTTCAATATTATATCATTAGGCTCAAGTTCAACACGAAATAGGGGTTGGGGAATCTTCTCTCTGTTTATTATATTGGACACATTTTTTACCTTAAACCCCTGGAGGACGAGTGCATCTTTTATTTCTTCGGGAACAACATAAGAATCTATGCCCTTCAATACGATCTGCATGCCTTTAGCGCTCTTAAGCTGGTATGTGTAGAAGCTTGTTTTATTTTTTTTTCAAATTCAGCAACCATTTTGCAGAAATCTTTTTCGTCATAAATTTGGACTTTAGTTTCATCTATGTTTCCACGTTTTATTGGAACAATGTGAAATTTATTCTCACCAATGACCGAAATTAATTTTTTAATAAGGGCATTTGAATTATTTTGTCTCAAATAGATTGGTGGCGGCTTGGATATTTTATTCGAGGATACCTCGGGTTTGTCGTTGTCATCTTGCAAAATTTCGAAGCGGTTTTGGCGATTAGTTAAGGCTGAAGGGGATGATATTACTGGCTTATATGAAGAAGTACTAGGCAACTGTAATGTTAATGCATCATTACTATTTGGCATTGGACAAAGCGAAGTTGATCGCTGACGAAAAATTGGCTTTGACGTTAAAAAAAAGACTTTTATCAGATTTATTATTTATATTTTTTCCATTAAGAGTTTCAGAACTCACAGTAAAATAAGCATTTCTGCCGTTAGAACTCACTTCAAATTTTTTTGCATTTGCGGCACTCATACAAAGAATTCCTCAAGGGATATTTGTTTGTTTTTTTATGTTTGCGGTCTTTTTTTGTTATTTATGATTGTTTATTTGTTTAGAGGTACACATATATATAGTATTCCTCAATATCAATTTGTTTAATTTTTTTTGTTTGCGGTTTTTTTTTGTTTTTGTTATTTTTACTATGTTAAAATATCAGCAAAGCATAAAGCTTATTTATTTAAGACCGTATGTACCTATTACGAATAATATGTACTACGAATATTTTTTGTTTGTTTAATTTTTTGTAAGTAGAAAAATTCCGCTAATCAACTGTTCCCTATGAAGGTACCACGAGAACTGGTGTGAATCTTTTTATTTGTGTAAGGTTTTTAAATATACGAGTACAATTGCACACTCATACCTGAAAATTCTAACTGTATTTTCGACAGCTATTGTGAAAACCAAATTTAATTAAAGTACATATCTTTAAAAGGCTGTTCTGTAAACCGATCGAGTTGAAATCACATGATTTCAGAAAACTAAAACAACCAAACACGTGGCCAATTCCCAAAAGCAAATGATCAAAACATATCCGAATTTTTACCAAAAAAAAAATACTTATTTTCAGAGGAAAGAGACTATTGCTGATGATAAGTTGCAACTACTCGTTTAAGTCAATGCACAAATTGGCCAAATTAAACTAAAAAATAACCCAGATTCAGCAATTGCAAGGTCGGTGAGTTACACCTTATTTCATCTTTATTAAAAAACTTACAAAAAAAAAAAAAAAAAAAAAACACAAAGCGTAAACTTAAATTAGCATTGCTAAAAAATTTTCAAATAGACTGGAATAAGACACTTGTCTGTCCATGCTGTCTGCCTTAAATTTATTTCAAAACGATTTGAAAGAATGGATTGCAAGTGATTGTACAGATGTACAATTTCAAAAGAATTGATATTTAAGGTATTTAATAAGTATGCATTATGCATAAAAATAATGCCATATATATATTATCCTCTTCAGAATCGAAGTTTAAAAGTTTTTATCAAAACTTTAAATGGTTAAGTAAGTTTTTTGAATTATACTGGTTTTTAAGTAAAAAACTGATATGCCACAAAAGATCCCAAAAAATTTATTAATGTATTTTTTAATTTTTTTGTAAATCTTAAGAACTAGGGCAAATTACGGCATTCAATATCGAAAGAAATTTGAGCAGTGTTTCATTATTATCATATATTTTATGAATTTTTTTTATATTTAGTAGCTATCTATACTACGTTTATACTCGTCTTATTTGTAAATAAAAACTGTATTTGCAAATACTCAACTAGTCGTCAAATAAACAATTGTAAAATCAAAAATTTCTTTTTTTGTGTACATACATCTCATCCCCAGTAATCAGTAATTGTTCACGTGAGTTGGTACAGGCTTCATTATTCTTTACTTTCTGTTGATGTTCTGTGCTGTGCCGTTCTGTTACTAAATTTAACTAAATAGTTACATTTTATGTTATAGTTTATCACCTGTTTGTGAGCAGAACACCCACAGTTTTTCACTGAAGTGATGAGTTCGTCTATTTTTATGTTTCAAAATAATTTTATGTTTTTCTGATAAAAATTGAATTTCTTAAATTTTAAAAGCATAATCACAATTTTTATTTTATTTGTGCTGTCACTTAAAATTTTTTGGATTTTCACAGGTTGAACCGTAACAGAACAGAACGAAACATAAAAACTAAGAACTTGTGTAAAGCGCACTATTCACGGTCAAAACGCATGACACAAGCACAGTATACGTGTGCATGAAGGTTTCGGCATAATTACGGTGACCATAACTTTCAAATCAAAATACAGAACAAGGAAATATTTAATAAACAGCAACTAAAGTACAAACAACCTTGCAGACATATTAAACATATGGAATTTCACGGATTTATTAATTTTTTATTTTTTGACATAGGCAAAATTAACAAAAAAAATTCAAAAAGTAACATAACAATGTAATCACATACGCTAATCTACATATGTATGTACTTATATGTACATATGTATGTATATCAGGAGGTCAACTCTATAATTCGAAACGAAAGAAAACGCTTTCGAATTACACAGTAGACCCCCAGTACAAAAAATGTATAGCTACATACATACATAGTTTAAATTTTGGAATTTTTCTGTGAAATAAATTTCTTTAAACTCAATACAATTTAAATCATAGTTTAATTTGGAATTAAAAACGTTTTGATAGTATCCATCTTCATTTAAGGAGTTTCACTAGTTCATATATTATTTTAAACAGAAAATACTCTTTTTGTTGGGGCATTAGAACCAGATAAACATAAAGTGAATTCGACAACTTTCAACCTATTTTAGAAACTTATGTCTCCTTATTTAAAATGTTTAAACATTTTAACCCACCGCTCGTGCAGATTTTTGGTTCTCATTCTATTCCTTTAATTTTTCTAAAGAGGAATATCTTTTAACAAGAGTTAATTCATCAAATAATTCCGTGTCATTTATGTTTAATTCATTTCTTTTATCCATAATGAAAACAAAACTGGATTTAACATCTTTCCACGTAGGAGTTTCAACTTCTTGCTAGGCAGTATTCCATTAATTGAAGTATTCAATACAATCTGCATAAAATCGGCTTGCATTAGCTTTAAACTAATCCATATCAATTTCATTTTTCTGGCTTAGCTCAATTACGATTTTAAACTTGAGGGACAATCCCACGATGTCGACAACGTTCGACTTATCGCACACTTACATTCAAAACAAAAATAAATTTTAATAGTTTTTTTTTGACATCGTGGGATTGGCCATAAGTTCATTAATAATGAGAAAGACCTCAGTCATACATATTTTTGGGACTCAATCTGTGTTATATAATCATGATATAAAGGAGCTTGACAATGAACGAAGAAAATCCAGGCTCCTGAAGCGGGATCGTCAAAAATAAGCTTTAAAACATAAAATGTCACTAACACACAAATTTCCTATTCACGCTCTCAAGGAAAAAGTAAGGAAACAAAACTCATGTTGTTTCTGTATTTTTATAGGACTGCTGCATATCCAGTTGATACTCGTATATTAACCCTTTTTCAAAGTTGATTAAAACAGTATTGTTGCAGAAACTATGTTAATTTTTTAAATGCAGTATGAGTCATGAGAATACAGAACAAATACTGAACAGTTAACAAAATACAGAACATTTCAACGTTATTTCCTAATGAATAATTTATATAGAACAGGACTCTCAAATACAGTACTGTTCTGTATAATACAGAACGGATGGTCACCGTAGGCATAATTAATATCATCTTATGTATAGCTAAATGCAACACAAATGTCAAAATACATAGAAAAACTTTTTACGCTTAGAATTTGACAAGTAGATATATTTATAAGCCACTACTTTGAGTAGTTTATCTTGTTATGTTTGTGTTGTATACATGCATGTGCAAAAATCAAACAATTTAGATTTTGCTTCAAGCGTCGTCGGTGTGACTCATACAGACAAAATTTTGCTAATATTATTATAATGGTCATGCATTCTGACCTTGAATAATGCGCTTAAGATTTCTAAAAGCAAAAAAGATTCAGCTGATTCGTAACAGAACAGAAAGTAAAACCTAATTCTGCCACAAGTTAGAATTTTTACTTGCAAATAAAACGTACGAATAAACTTATATGAGTTCTCATAAAATTAATGTTTGTGTACTTTTTATACATGAGAAATTTGTTTTTATTGTTTGTTTTTAATAAAAATAGGTTGATAAATATGTTTGTTTCTTTAATTTTCTTTGATTTTAAAGCTGCCCCTATTTTTCTTAGAAATCCCCTTTTTGTGCCACTTTTTTTTTTTTGAAATTCTCCCTTTTTGAAAAATTTCAACGGTAACGCTGTATAAGCGTATGTGCATTCATTTGTACAAAAAGCCGATTGATGTTCGGCACTCTGGCGATCCTCTGGCCAGCAGTGCCGTAGCTATATATGAGTGTATTAGTATTTGAAAGAAGCAATACAACCCTCTAGTCAACCTAGAACCATATGTCTCTATGTCAATACTCTTTCTCCAGCGACAATTGCACTAGTTAAAATGTCTACAACTTTCCTTTTATGCGCGAGTAGAGATACGTTAGAGACGACAGTTCTAGTGTATTTCTGGTGATATTGTCAATAAACGCGTCAATAGTTTGTTTTCATTTTTTATTATGTTGTGCAATAATATTAAATAAATATATGTAGACGAGGGTCACTAAAATCTACGAGTGAATCTTCGGTTCAAATATCTCCATATGGTCATAAAAGAACTACCTTCTCAATAATGCTAAAGTCTACTGATAGATTTTGAATGACAACCCTATGTTATTTGTCAATAGGCATTTGCATTGGCTGGGGTACACCTAGTCAATAACACTATTGACAATGTCACTAGAAAATCACTATAAGATTACTATTGACAACGAGAGAGGATATATCGATATTGTAGACTAGAGCCCCTAAAATTTACTAGTGAATCTTTGGTGCAAATGTCTCCATGTGGTCCCGAAAGAACTACTAAGTCAGTAGTGCTATAGTCTATGGTGGATTTTCAATGACAAGCTAATGTTAAATGTCAATAGATGATACCATTGGCTGGGGTACACCTGGTCAGTAGTGCTACTGACAACGTCACTAGTAAATCACCACAATTTCACTATTCTCACTTTCTGCAGGGAAACTTATTTAAAATATTGTAAATACATAGGAATTTGCAGGTTTTTATTTGTTTTATTTAACTTGATAATTGCTTTATTAGGGTTCCGTACACCAAAGGTGAAAATGAACACTAATGTTTTCGCTACGCTGTCCGTCCGTCTGTCACAAGGTATTTTCTCGAGAACTGTAAGAGCTACAGACCTGATATTTGGACACAGTGTGTAGATATTTGGCCGCTACAACAACAAATACATGAAAAATGCAAGGGTGTTGCAAAACGAGAGTAGTATTGAACTGGCGTTTCTGCCGCAATTAAAATTGTTAAATTGTGGGTGAAATTGTTAAATTGTGGGCTGAAATTGTTAAATTGTTGCTGAAATTGTTAAATTTGGTAATTAAAATTTGAAAATTGTTAAATTCTTGGAATTTTTTTTTTTGTTTACATTAGGAGTTTTTTGTTTACATTAGGAGTTTTTTGTTTATATTAGGAGTTTTTGTTTACATTAAGTGTATGTCTGTCTGTCTGCCTGCCTGACCGTGGGAAGTTTGTGTGTGGAATATTTTGTGTGAATGTATTAAGGCGGTTCATAGTTTGGCGGTTTTTAGTGTGTATGTGACGACGGGGAAAATCATGAAAATGGTTTTTCCTAATGCTGACGGAAAATCATCTAATGATTTTTCGTAATTCCGAAGGCAAAACATGATAATTTTTCGTAATACCGAAGGCAAAACATGATAATTTTTCCTAATGCCTACTGCAATACATGATAATTTTTCCTAATGCCTACCGCAATACATGATTATTATTTTTTTCAAATGCCGACGGCAAAAAATGAATATAAGTAGTAGGGAATTGCCAATTCTGGACCAATTAAAATTGTTAAATTGTTGCTGAAATTGTTAAATTGTGGGCTGAAATTGTTAAATTGTTGCTGAAATTGTTAAATTTGGGTAATTAAAATTTGAAAATTGTTAAATTCTTGGAAATTTGTGTTTTTTGTTTACATTAGGAGTTTTTGTTTACATTAAGTGTATGTCTGTCTGTCTGCCTGACCGTGGATGTTTGTGTGTGGAATATTTTGTGTGAATGTATTAAGGCGGTTCATAGTTTGGCGGTTTTTATGTGCGTATATACAGACGAGGAAAATCATGAAAATGATTTTTCCTAATACTAATGGTGAAATAGTGATTATTAATTTTTCTTAATGCCTACGGCAATGCATGATAATTTTTCCTAATGCCGGGCAATACATGAATATTATTTTTTCAAATGCCAACGGGAAAATGATTTTTCCTAATGACGACGGGAAAACGTGAAAGTTATTTTTTCTAGTGCTAATGTAGGTGTTGCTAGACTGTGGGAATTTAAGGCTGACCGTGATTTGAGTGGGTGGCGTTGTTGCCGTAATATGTAACCATAGGAATTTGCGGATGTGTCTGTCTGTCTGTGAGAATTTAGGTGAGGGTTTGATTGGAAGGGGCGGGGTGTAGTTGAGGTAGATCGAATGCGTGTGTATGTGTGTGTGTGTGTGTGTGTGTGTGTGTGTGTGTGTATGTGTGTGTGTGTGTGTGTGTGTGTGTGTGTGTGTGTGTGTATGTTTGTAGGAATTTCAATGTGTGTATTTCTGTAGGAGCTTAGGGCTGATTGTGATTTATGAGGGGTGAGGTGTTCCAGTAAAATTCAACCGGGGGAATCTGTGTGTTTGTATGTCTGTAGGAGTTTAAGGCTGACCATGATTTGGGTGGGCAGGGTTGTTGACGTAATATGTATCCATGGGGATTTGTGGATGTGTCTGTCTATAGTAGTTTAAGGCTGATCGTGATTTGAGGTAGGTGAGGATGTTGTTGAGGTAATTTGGTTATTTGTATGTATGTATGTATATATTTTTGTAAGAATTTAAGATGATTGTGATTTATTAGGGGCGAGGTGTTCTTGTAATATGTAGCCGTGAGAATCTATGTGTATAGACGTCTGTAGAAGTTTAAGACTATCTGTAATTTCAGGTAGGTGAGAGTGTTGTGTTGTTGAGATTAATCTTATATATTTTATATGTATGTATGTATGATCATGGGAATTTGTGCATGTATATCTGAGGGAGAACTTAAGGCTCGTCATGATTTCCAAGATGTGGGGTGTTGTTGAAATTTTCTTGGATATTTCTTATATGAATTCTGCTATGTGTGTGTGTGTATTTGCGCTAATATTTATATGTAGATAGAAATAAATTGTTTTCAGTATCGACATTTGGTACTATAGAATACTATCATATGTCTGGACTTCCCTAATCTTATTATGTTTTTATACTTACGCTTGTTTTATATTTTCTCATACTTAAATTTGTCTCGCGTTAAAGTCTGCCTATATGAAATTTGTTTATAGTTATTACAGATTTTGTTTATTTCAATCTTTGAATACATTTTTTTTGTCATTGATGTCTTTTGTTCTTCTTGTTGTTGGTGTTGTTGTTGTAAATATTCGTCTGTGTATAGATGCGATATATTCAGTTTTTTTTATTTGAAAATAAAAACGTTTTAATTTTTATCTGCGTTTACCTAAAAGTTTGTGAGGATTTTCTGTTTTTAAGTAAAACTGAATTCCTGAAGATACATACTCTATAGTAATAGCAACTATAATAGAAATATTCCTTATACTCAATTTACATTTTTTAAAGTTGATGTAACGTTAGTAAGTTAACGTTAGAAATTTTTGTGGTACATAATTTTTTCTAACTATAGACTTTTTTCTTCACTTTCTACATTTGTTTTCGAAATCTTGCTTTGCTTTATGAAAATGTATAAACATTTTTAAATGAAACTGATCCGGCACTCCAGCTTATATACTGATAGTTTTTTTTTCTTTGGTAGTCAACTTACTTCTTTTTTATTTTTATTGATAAACATTTAAAATCAAAAGGGAGCTTTATATTGAAATTATTATTTTCATAATTGTTGAAAACAATCACTAGTTTTTTTTGTGATGAAATCATTTGAAGTTGAAGCTGATATCTTTGCTTACTGTTTTAAATTAAAATTTTATTCAATAGAATAAAAGGAGCTTTTTTCTTAAATTCTGATGCAGTTAAGATCGGATATGAGACTGAATTTAAATGTACTTTTAAATTAGTCATAATGAACAAACTTATTTTCTTGTTGAAAGGCGATCATCAGAAAACGAAGTGGTTTTCAGAGACTTTAGGTATACCCTTTCGACGGTTCCTCTAGGATACAAGATGACTTTGTTTGACGAAATTTCTGTTGCTTTATACTGATAATATTTTTACATTAATAAGGTACATATATGTTTGTTTTATGAAGGGTGAGCACCTTTCACTTTTATTTGTTGTCCCATATGATTATTTTTTAATTTTATTAAAGTTCATCGTATTGTGTATATATTTCTGAGATGTTTAAGTGTGTTTTGTGTTCCCATCGGACAGAGTGTACGTGTTAGTTGGTCAGTTAGTCTATATTTTTATTTATTTTTTCTTCTAATGTGCCACTCCTTTTTTCAGATTTTACTACTTGGAATAGAGTATGTTTGTCTAATTTTTTGCTGGGTATATACATTAGGTATGTAGAAATTAGTTTACTTACAAAGAAATGTATGTTTAATAAACAACTATTGTAGCAAATCGATCTCAAATAACTCAGTTACCTCTACCAGCAATTCACCGTCGGTGTTTTCATAAAGTGTTAGAAACAATGAAATATCTATGTTTGGGAGAATTTTTTTGCCTCAAGTAGGTATTTCTACATGAGGCGTGCTGGTTGACTCCTATCGCATTCATATGTAATGATTATCCACTTAAAAAAGGTCATCATCACCATCAATCACTCCCGTATACAATACATTCATGAGTTGGGTTGATCCAGATACAATTGCTGTCTCATCACCTTCTAACAGCTTTATATATTTTGCTAGTATGCATGCCTTAGCATGCTTCTATCGATAGTGACGTAAGAGTCCGAGATGTAGTAGTGTTACAATTAAAAATCTTTACTATTAGAATTTACCAGTTCTCTCTTTTGAATTTTTGCAAAGTAGATACATATGTATGTATGTATTTAAGTGACCACAAAATCATAAAATTTCTTTGCTTACAAAATTGTATGACTTGAGGATTTTTATTTTTTTTTTGAAATTATTCATGCTTCGGCATGCTTTCATTTTTTTTTCTGTAAATTTATTTAATACTCATACAGATACAGATATAAAGTAAGATCTGTTTGCAGTATGCATGCTTCAGCATGATTCTAGTTGAAGCGTATATTCATTCACTAAGTTTGCTTGATACTTATTCATACACATGTACATTCTTAAAGATTGGATATCAAAGTCCAAATTCCGTAGTTTATCTATATTTTCTAAAGATCTGATAGCTAAAGAAATAAATAGAGCGAAGATCTTCTATAATAATCCCATTTTCATATTGTAAAATTTTGCGTTCTAGCGCTTTCGATGGGAAAATGTACATACAACTTTATAAAAAGTGATAATATGATGTGCTGCTGAATATTGCACTATGTTATAGTTTATTTTAAACACTGAAGTTTTAGCAAATTTCATTCAGACCAACAAGTTTAGAGAATTCCACTACATTTAGCCAATAATCTAATTCCACTACATTTAGTTAATTACCTGTCTTAAGACCCATCATTCCTATTCAATCCTACAAAAAACTGGATTTTTTGTTTTAATTTAATTTTTATTTTTATTAAATTCAACATTCATTCTTCAAATTACTTTATACTGTATTAAGCAGCTTTTTCTCATTTGTTGAGTTAACTTTAATCGTAAACATTTTAATGTTGAGATAAATTTTTCTATTTTATGCACTAAGTAATTCTTTATATATGCATACCAATCCTTTTATATGAACCATTAAAGCTAATTCTTTTCACATCATTCCTTTTAATGCTCAATTAAATCATTGTACTATTGATGCTTTCATATTAAGTAATGTTTAATCTTCTATTTATGTATGAGTTTTCCAAAGTATTTATTAAAAAATTCCTTAGAATCATCTGTTTGTAAGTTTTTTTTTTTTTTTTTTTTTTGGTACCCGTACCACTTCAAAAATATTTTCCATTCCTTGGTTTTTTGAGTGCAGCTTTTATTTTCAGCTGTACTACAATTTGAGAATGTGTCAATTACAGTCTTCAAAAATCAACAATTTCTATTTTCTGTAGAGTAGTTCTCCATTTCACCTAACTTAGCTCCATAAAACTTCATATATTCCTGTCATTGCATCTCTACAAGCACAAACAATTTTCGAGTTTTAAAATGGAGTTCGTTTACTAAATTCCTTTTTAAAGACATTGAGTTGTTTTACAGATTTTTTCGATAGTGTGATGATCTACATGTTGCACTTTCAGCTATTTATACTAACATGTAGTTAATTTTCTAATCTATATATTTAATCGTACAACTCTTAAATTTATTTTTAATTATTTAATTTTTAGAATTGCTTTTCAATTTTATAACTCTCTTCCTTCTCTAATTTTATTTCACGTTGTAGTCCACCAATATGCATTTGAATATGTTCTTGAACTATATCAAAGCCTTAAGCTATATTATTAATTTGTTCTTTAGTTTGTCGATTTCAGTTTCCAGAAAAATTAACTTATATCAGCGTTCTCTGACGGAGAACGATGATGATTCTGTATGCATACATTAGTAGTAATTAAAATCTTTTTATAGATTTCGAGTTCAAATTTATCATAATTTTTTGGTATTTTATCAAACATTAGAGAAAATAGTCCTAGTGTTAGAGCCCATATTTGACCACCAACTTGTATTTTATCTTCATTCAGTTTGAGGTTACTATCACCATTAATTTGTATCTAATTCATTTCCTCCTTCCAATACTGATAAGTCTTCGGAATTGGAAGTCTTTGAGTACAAATCATCGTCATCATCATTCTCAGTATTAGCATCATTAAATAAGATGGTATTATCAAATATTGTTCCTTCTGCTAGTTTCTTTGGTGTACTTGTCTCTATCTTGACTGATGGTTTCTCATGCTTTAAACTTGTATATTTTCAACTTCTGTCTTGATTTTACTTTTTTCTTTCATAAGAATTCTTTTAATATTTTTAGAACTATTTATGAATTCTTCTGTTATAGGTTTAAATGCATCTCTTAGTTGTTCATTTGTATCTATTTCACTAGTTTTTATACTACGAAGCTTTTTCTTAATCACATTTGTTGTCAACACCAAATGCTTTAAAACTTTCTCATCCATGTTTGCTAACAGCAAATTCAGGTATCGGCTACTAGATCAGCTTATCAGGAGCTGATCTGATTTTCAGATCAGCTTATCAGGTAACAGATCAGGCTATCAGGAGCTGTTCAGATTTTCATTTCAAGATATCTGAGTCAGATTTAGTTATCAGTGTACAAGTAGCTAGCCATTTATAACATTTATATACATGAAGTTTAAAGTCAGATGAAATACGAAAAAGTAAAGTTTTATGTAGTAAAATTATTTTCTATAACGATCATCGTTTAATTCAATATCTTTGCTTATAATCAATAATTCATATTTAGCCTTTCAACATACTTTATATTTTTCTCACCTTACTTAAACATTAAAATTACATTATGATGATCTCTTATTAAATGTTTGGTGATTCTGGTGTAAGTTTTACATAAGTAGAATGAATCAACATTCTTAGCTCTCCCCATACAAAAATATGCTTCCCATACGCATCATCGTTAAATATCATATTGAAATTACTTTGGACTGAAATAACAGATTCACTATCGGCAAATTTTGTAATATATTATTATTTTAATTGATGTAATTAATTTCTTCAGGTATTTATATTTGGGTTGATATAAAGATTTTGAGTATAAATAAATGTTCTCAAATTTAAGTCCATTAGGACTTTCTAGCAAGCCAATCATAGCGTTTTTTTTTTTGCAATTTGACAGGTCAACTATTGTTCCACGAATATAATTTGATATAAGGGAACTATGATTTATTTTTGAATTATCGTTCGATGATTCATCAATACTTCGTACCAAGGTGTTTTAGGTTGTTTTACTAACCGCATTTATGTAGCTAAATACATTTTATAAATATTATCTCTTATGATAAAAAAAATAAACTAATACAGCTATACCATATCAGAAAATATTTTCTGAAATCGTATAGCTGCATTTGTTTATTTTTTCTATAATAAGAGATAATGATCCACACTCATAATCAAAACAGCATAAAAATATCCTTTGTTTTGACTATGAGTATGCATCAATATTTATGAAATGCGTTTAGTTACAAAAAATGTGGTTAGTAAAACAAAGTATATTTTAAAAGCCTTATTTACAAAACTCATTAGGGCTATATAAAGACTTTTTAAGAAAAATTTTGTATCAAAATTTGTTTTAAAAAGTCTTTATATAGCCCTAATGAGTTTTATAAATAAGGCTGTAAGAGTTTAAAGTCAGTATTTTGTATGATAATACTGATTTGAAACTCTTAAAATATTCTTTATTTTGACTATGAGTAGGGGCCATTATCTCTTATTATAGGACAAATAAAATAATATAGCTATACGATTTCAGAAAATATTTTCTGATATCGTATAGCTACATTTTTAATTTTTCTATAATAAGAGATAATATTTATGAAATACATTTCATAAATATTGGCGCATACTCATAGTAAAAACAACCTAAAAATACCTTGGTACGAAATATCGATGAATCATCAAAATTTCATACCATGCTATATTTATGTTGTTTTACTAATCGCATTTTGTAAATAAATGCATTTCATAAATATTATCTATTATTATAGGAAGAATCAAATAGTATGGTTATGTGATATTAGAAAACATGATTTCTGATATCATATAATCATACTATTTTATTTTTCTATAATAAGAGATAATGATTCATACTCATAGTCAAAACAAAGGATATTTTTATGCTGTTTTGATTATGAGTATGCGTCAACATTTATGAAATGCATTTACTTATAAAATGCGGTTAGTAAAACAAAGTATATTTTAAGAGTTTAAAACCAACATTTTTATGGTAATACCGGTTTTAAACACTTAAAGCATACTTTTTTTTGACTATAAGCATGAGCTGATATTTATGAAAAGGATTTTATAAATATTGACTCATACCCTTAGTCAAAACAACATAAATAATTCTTGGTACGAAATATTGATGAATCATCGAACGATAGTTCAAAAATAAATCATAGTTCCCTTATATCAAATTATATTCCTGGAACAATAGTTGACCTGTCAAATTGCAAAAAAAAACGCTATGATTGGCTTGCTAGAAAGTCCTAATGGACTTAAATTTGAGAACATTTATTTATACTCAAAATCTTTATATCAACCGAAATATAAATACCTGAAGAAATTAATTACATCAATTAAAATAATAATATATTACAAAATTTGCCGATAGTGAATCTGTTATTTCAGTCCAAAGTAATTCAATATGATATTTAACGATGATGCGTATGGGAAGCATATTTTTGTATGGGGAGAGCTAAGAATGTTGATTCATTCTACTTATGTAAAACTTACACCAGAATCACCAAACATTTAATAAGAGATCATCATAATGTAATTTTAATGTTTAAGTAAGGTGAGAAAAATATAAAGTATGTTGAAAGGCTAAATATGAATTTTTGATTATAAGCAAAGATATTGAATTAAACGATGATCGTTATAGAAAATAATTTTACTACATAAAACTTTACTTTTTCGTATTTCATCTGACTTTAAACTTCATGTATATAAATGTTCTAAATGGCTAGCTACTTGTACACTGATAACTAAATCTGACTCAGATATCTTGAAATGAAAATCTGAACAGCTCCTGATAGCCTGATCTGTTACCTGATAAGCTGATCTGAAAATCAGATCAGCTCCTGATAAGCTGATCTGATAACCAGACCAGCTCCTGATAAGCTGATCTGAAAACCAGACCAGCTCCTGACAAGCTGATCTGATAACCAAACCAGCTCCTGATAAGCTGATCTGAAAACCAGACCAGCTCCTGATAAGCTGATCTAAAAACCAGACCAGCTCCTGATAAGCTGATCTGAAAACCAGATCAGGTCCTGATAAGCTGATCTGATAACCAGACCAGCTCCTGATAAGCTGATCTTATAACCAGACCAGCTCCTGATAAGCTGATCTGATAACCAGACCAGCTCCTGATAAGCTGATCTGATAACTAGATCAGCTCCTGATAAGCTGATCTGAAAACCAGATCAGCTCCTGATAAGCTGATCTAGTAGCCGATACCTGAATTTGCTGTTAGCAAACATGGATGAGAAAGTTTTAAAGCATTTGATGTTGACAACAAATGTGATTAAGAAAAAGCTTCGTAGTATAAAAACTAGTGAAATAGATACAAATGAACAACTAAGAGATGCATTTAAACCTATAACAGAAGAATTCATAAATAGTTCTAACAATATTAAAAGAATTCTTATGAAAGAAAAAAGTAAAATCCAGACAGAAGTTGAAAATATACAAGTTTAAAGCATGAGAAACCATCAGTCAAGATAGAGACAAGTACACCAAAGAAACTAGCAGAAGAAACAATATTTGATAATACCATCTTATTTAATGATGCTAATACTGAAAATGATGATGACGATGATTTGTACTCAAAGACTTCCAATTCCGAAGACTTATCAGTATTGGAAGAAAGAAATGAATTAGATATAAACTAATGGTGATAGTAACCTCAAACTGAATGAAGATAAAATACAAGTTGATGGTCAAATATGGGCTCTAACACTAGGACTATTTTCTATAATGTTTGATAAAATACCAAAAAATTATGATAAATTTGAACTCGAAATCTATAAAAAGATTTTAATTACTACTAATGTATGCATACAGAATCATACAGAATCTGACGGAGAACGATGATATAAGTTAATTTTTCTGGAAGCTGAAATCGACAAACTAAAGAACAAATTAATAATATAGCTTAAGGCATTGATATAATTCAAGAATATATTCAAATGCATATTGGTGGACTACAACGTGAAATAAAATTAGAGAAGGAAGAGAGTTATAAAATTGAAAAGCAATTCTAAAAATTAAATAATTAAAAATAAATTGAAGTTGCACGATTAAATATATAGATTAGAAAATTAACTACATGTTAGTATAAATAGCTGAAAGTGCAACATGTAGATCACCACACTATCGAAAAAATCTGTAAAACAACTCAACGTCTTTAAAAAGAAATTTAGTAAACGAACTCCATATTAAAACTCGAAAATTGTTTGTGCTTGTAGGGATGCAATGACAGGAATATATGAAGTTTTATGGAGCTAAGTTAGGTGAAATGGAGAACTATTCTACAGAAAATAGAAATTGCTGATTTTTGAAGACTGTAATTGACACATTCTCAAATTGTAGTACAGCTGAAAATAAAAGCTGCACTCCAAAAACCAAGGAATGGAAAATATTTTTGAAGTGGTACGGGTACCAAAAAAAAACTTACAAACAGATGATTCTAAGGAATTTTTTAATAAATAATTTGGAAAACTCATAAATAAATAGAAGATTAAACATTACTTAATATGAAAGCATCAATAGTACAATGATTTAATTGAGCATTAAAAGGAATGATGTGAAAAGAATTAGCTTTAATGGTTCATATAAAAGGATTGGTATACATATATGTATAAAGAATTATTTAGTGCATAAAATAGAAAAATTTATCTCACCATTAAAATGTTTACGATTAAAGTTAACTCAACAAATGAGAAAAAGCTGCTTAATACAGTATAAAGTAATTTGAAGAATGAATGTTGAATTTAATAAAAATAAAAATTAAATTAAAACAAAAAATCTAGTTTTTTGTAGGATTGAATAGGAATGATGGGTCTTAAGAAAGGTAATTAACTACATGTAGTGGAATTAGATAATTAGCTAAATGTAGTGGAATTCTCTAAACTTGTTGGTCTGAATGAAATTTGCTAAAACTTCAGTGTTTAAAATAAACTATAACATAGTGCAATATTCAGCAGCACATCATATTATCACTTTTTATAAAGTTGTATGTACATTTTCCCATCGAAAGCGCTAGAACGCAAAATTTTACAATATGAAAATGGGATTATTATAGAAGATCTTCGCTCTATTTATTTCCTTAGCTCTCAGATCTTTAGAAAATATAGATAAACTACGGAATTTGGACTTTGATATCCAATCTTTAAGAATGTACATGTGTATGAATAAGTATCAAACAAACTTAGTGAATGAATATACGCTTCAACTAGAATCATGCTGAAGCATGCATACTGCAAACAGATCTTACTTTATATCTGTATCTGTATGAGTATTAAATAAATTTACAGAAAAAAAAAATGAAAGCATGCCGAAGCATGAACAATTAAAAAAAAAAATCCTCACGTCATACAATTTTGTAAGCAAAGAAATTTTATGGTTGATGGTGATTATGACCTTTTTTAAGTGAATAATAATTACATATGAATGCGATAGGAGTCAACCAGCAAACCTCATGTAGAAATACCTACTTGAGGCAAAAAAATTCTCCCAAACATAGATATTTCATTGTTTCTAACACTTTATGAAAACACCAACGGTGAATTGCTGGTAGAGGAAACTGAGTTATTTGAGATCGATTTGCTACAATAGTTGTTTATTAAACATACATTTCTTTGTAAGTAAACTAATTTCTACATACCTAATGTATATACCCAGCAAAAAATTAGACAAAAATACTCTATTCCAATTAGTAAAATCTGAAAAAAGGAGTGGCACATTAGATGAAAAAAAATAAATAAAAATATAGACTGACTGACCAACTAATACGTACACTCTGTCCGATGGGAACACAAAACACACTTAAACATTTCAGAAATATATACAAAATACGCTGAACTTTAATAAAATTAAAAAAAAATCATATAGGACAACAAATAAAAGTGATAGGTGCCCTTCATAAAACAAACATATATGTACCGTATTAATGTAAAAATATTATCAGTATAAAGCAACAGAAATTTCGTCACACAAAGTCATCTTGTATCCTAGAGTGAAACATATTTGTTCATTATGATTTAACTAATTTAAAAGTACATTTAAATTTAGTCTCATATCTGTACTTCTTAACATAAAAATTAAAAGTAAATGTTATCCAATTCTATATATGAAAGAATCTCCAGCGCTTCTAACTGCATCAGAGTTTAAGAAAAAAGCTCCTTTTATTCAATTGAATAAAATTTTAATTTGAAGCAGTAAGCAAATACATCAGCTTACTGCATTCTTATTCATAATCGTATAATAGAATATATAACCACTAAAGCACAAAGTCTAAAAGTCTTATAAATTAAGAAATATAGAAAATAACATAATTTTTATAAACGCGTAAAGTTTCAAAAGTAATTCAAATGATTACATCGCAAAAAACAAACAAAAAGCAGCGATTGTTTTCAATTATGAAAATAATAATTACAATATAAAACTCCCTTTTGATTTCCAATGTTTATCAATAAAAAATAACAAAATAAGTAAGTTAACTAACAACAAAAAAACTATCAGTACCTAGGCTGGAGTGCCGGATCAGTTTCATTTAAAAATGTTTATACATTTTTAAATAGCAAAGCAAGCTTTCCAAAATGAATGTAGAAGGCTATAGCTAGAAAAAATTTTATACCCTAAAAATGTCAAGCGTTGACTAACTAACATTGCATCAACTTTAAAAAAATGTAAATTGAGTATAAGGAATATTTCTTTTATAGTTACTATTACTATAGAGTATGTACATATCTTCAGGAATTCAGTTTTACTTAAAACAGAAAATCCTCACAAACTTTTAAGAAAACGCAGATAAAAATTAAAATGTTTTTAATTTCAACAACAACAGACATCACATGACAAAAAATAAAATAAAAAATGTATTCAAAGATTGAGTTAAACACTTATTTGTATGTACATATATATGTACATACATACATACATACATAAAATCAATTTGTAGATATGTATGTATACATATCAAATTTCTTATAAATGCTTAAGTATTTATTAGATCTACATCATGAAAATATATGAAGCGTCGTTTAGTTAAAGCACAATGCAAATATATGTGTATGTTTGTAGGAATTTCAATGTGTGTATTTCTGTAGGAGCTTAGGGCTGATTGTGATTTATGAGGGGTGAGGTGTTCTAGTAATATGTAACCGGGGGAATCTGTGTGTTTGTATGTCTGTAGGAGTTTAAGGCTGACCATGATTTGGGTGGGCAGGGTTGTTGACGTAATATGTATCCATGGGGATTTGTGGATGTGTCTGTCTATAGTAGTTTAAGGCTGATCGTGATTTGAGGTAGGTGAGGATGTTGTTGAGGTAATTTGGTTATTTGTATGTATGTATGTATATATTTTTGTAAGAATTTAAGATGATTGTGATTTATTAGGGGCGAGGTGTTCTTGTAATATGTAGCCGTGAGAATCTATGTGTATAGACGTCTGTAGAAGTTTAAGACTATCTGTAATTTCAGGTAGGTGAGAGTGTTGTGTTGTTGAGATTAATCTTATATATTGTATATGTATGTATGTATGATCATGGGAATTTGTGCATGTATATCTGAGGGAGAACTTAAGGCTCGTCATGATTTCCAAGATGTGGGGTGTTGTTGAAATTTTCTTGGATATTTCTTATATGAATTCTGCTATGTGTGTGTGTGTATTTGCGCTAATATTTATATGTAGATAGAAATAAATTGTTTTCAGTATCGACATTTGGTACTATAGAATACTATCATATGTCTGGACTTCCCTAATCTTATTATGTTTTTATACTTACGCTTGTTTTATATTTTCTCATACTTAAATTTGTCTCGCGTTAAAGTCTGCCTATATGAAATTTGTTTATAGTTATTACAGATTTTGTTTATTTCAATCTTTGAATACATTTTTTTTTGTCATTGATGTCTTTTGTTCTTCTTGTTGTTGGTGTTGTTGTTGTAAATATTCGTCTGTGTATAGATGCGATATATTCAGTTTTTTTTATTTGAAAATAAAAACGTTTTAATTTTTATCTGCGTTTACCTAAAAGTTTGTGAGGATTTTCTGTTTTTAAGTAAAACTGAATTCCTGAAGATACATACTCTATAGTAATAGCAACTATAATAGAAATATTCCTTATACTCAATTTACATTTTTTAAAGTTGATGCAACGTTAGTAAGTTAACGTTAGAAATTTTTGTGGTACATAATTTTTTCTAACTATAGACTTTTTTCTTCACTTTCTACATTTGTTTTCGAAATCTTGCTTTGCTTTATGAAAATGTATAAACATTTTTAAATGAAACTGATCCGGCACTCCAGCTTATATACTGATAGTTTTTTTTTTCTTTGGTAGTCAACTTACTTCTTTTTTTATTTTTATTGATAAACATTTAAAATCAAAAGGGAGCTTTATATTGAAATTATTATTTTCATAATTGTTGAAAACAATCACTAGTTTTTTTTTTGTGATGAAATCATTTGAAGTTGAAGCTGATATCTTTGCTTACTGTTTTAAATTAAAATTTTATTCAATAGAATAAAAGGAGCTTTTTTCTTAAATTCTGATGCAGTTAAGATCGGATATGAGACTGAATTTAAATGTACTTTTAAATTAGTCATAATGAACAAACTTATTTTCTTGTTGAAAGGCGATCATCAGAAAACGAAGTGGTTTTCAGAGACTTTAGGTATACCCTTTCGACGGTTCCTCTAGGATACAAGATGACTTTGTTTGACGAAATTTCTGTTGCTTTATACTGATAATATTTTTACATTAATAAGGTACATATATGTTTGTTTTATGAAGGGTGAGCACCTTTCACTTTTATTTGTTGTCCTATATGATTATTTTTTAATTTTATTAACGTTCATCGTATTGTGTATATATTTCTGAGATGTTTAAGTGTGTTTTGTGTTCCCATCGGACAGAGTGTACGTGTTAGTTGGTCAGTTAGTCTATATTTTTATTTATTTTTTCTTCTAATGTGCCACTCCTTTTTTCAGATTTTACTACTTGGAATAGAGTATGTTTGTCTAATTTTTTGCTGGGTATATACATTAGGTATGTAGAAATTAGTTTACTTACAAAGAAATGTATGTTTAATAAACAACTATTGTAGCAAATCGATCTCAAATAACTCAGTTACCTCTACCAGCAATTCACCGTCGGTGTTTTCATAAAGTGTTAGAAACAATGAAATATCTATGTTTGGGAGAATTTTTTTGCCTCAAGTAGGTATTTCTACATGAGGCGTGCTGGTTGACTCCTATCGCATTCATATGTAATGATTATCCACTTAAAAAAGGTCATCATCACCATCAATCACTCCCGTATACAATACATTCATGAGTTGGGTTGATCCAGATACAATTGCTGTCTCATCACCTTCTAACAGCTTTATATATTTTGCTAGTATGCATGCCTTAGCATGCTTCTATCGATAGTGACGTAAGAGTCCGAGATGTAGTAGTGTTACAATTAAAAATCTTTACTATTAGAATTTACCAGTTCTCTCTTTTGAATTTTTGCAAAGTAGATACATATGTATGTATGTATTTAAGTGACCACAAAATCATAAAATTTCTTTGCTTACAAAATTGTATGACTTGAGGATTTTTATTTTTTTTTTTTTAAATTATTCATGCTTCGGCATGCTTTCATTTTTTTTCTGTAAATTTATTTAATACTCATACAGATACAGATATAAAGTAAGATCTGTTTGCAGTATGCATGCTTCAGCATGATTCTAGTTGAAGCGTATATTCATTCACTAAGTTTGCTTGATACTTATTCATACACATGTACATTCTTAAAGATTGGATATCAAAGTCCAAATTCCGTAGCTTATCTATATTTTCTAAAGATCTGATAGCTAAAGAAATAAATAGAGCGAAGATCTTCTATAATAATCCCATTTTCATATTGTAAAATTTTGCGTTCTAACGCTTTCGATGGGAAAATGTACATAAAACTTTATAAAAAGTGATAATATGATGTGCTGCTGAATATTGCACTATGTTATAGTTTATTTTAAACACTGAAGTTTTAGCAAATTTCATTCAGACCAACAAGTTTAGAGAATTCCACTACATTTAGCCAATAATCTAATTCCACTACATTTAGTTAATTACCTGTCTTAAGACCCATCATTCCTATTCAATCCTACAAAAAACTGGATTTTTTGTTTTAATTTAATTTTTATTTTTATTAAATTCAACATTCATTCTTCAAATTACTTTATACTGTATTAAGCAGCTTTTTCTCATTTGTTGAGTTAACTTTAATCGTAAACATTTTAATGTTGAGATAAATTTTTCTATTTTATGCACTAAGTAATTCTTTATATATGCATACCAATCCTTTTATATGAACCATTAAAGCTAATTCTTTTCACATCATTCCTTTTAATGCTCAATTAAATCATTGTACTATTGATGCTTTCATATTAAGTAATGTTTAATCTTCTATTTATGTATGAGTTTTCCAAAGTATTTATTAAAAAATTCCTTAGAATCATCTGTTTGTAAGTTTTTTTTTTTTGGTACCCGTACCACTTCAAAAATATTTTCCATTCCTTGGTTTTTTGAGTGCAGCTTTTATTTTCAGCTGTACTACAATTTGAGAATGTGTCAATTACAGTCTTCAAAAATCAACAATTTCTATTTTCTGTAGAGTAGTTCTCCATTTCACCTAACCTAGCTCCATAAAACTTCATATATTCCTGTCATTGCATCTCTACAAGCACAAACAATTTTCGAGTTTTAAAATGGAGTTCGTTTACTAAATTTCTTTTTAAAGACATTGATTTGTTTTACAGATTTTTTCGATAGTGTGGTGATCTACGATGATGCGTATGGGAAGAATACTTTTTTATGGGGAGAGATAAGAATGTTGATTCATTCTACTTATGTAAAACTTACACCAGAATCACCAAACATTTAATAAGAGATCATCATAATGTAATTTTAATGTTTAAGTAAGGTGAGAAAAATATAAAGCATGTTGAAAGGCTAAATATGAATTTTTGATTATAAGCAAAGATATTGAATTAAACGATGATCGTTATAGAAAATAATTTTACTACATAAAACTTTACTTTTTCGTATTTCATTTGACCAGCTCCTGATAAGCTGATCTAGTAGCCGATACCTGAATTTGCTGTTAGCAAACATGGATGAGAAAGTTTTAAAGCATTTGGTGTTGACAACAAATGTGATTAAGAAAAAGCTTCGTAGTATAAAAACTAGTGAAATAGATACAAATGAACAACTAAGAGATGCATTTAAACCTATAACAGAAGAATTCATAAATAGTTCTAAAAATATTAAAAGAATTCTTATGAAAGAAAAAAGTAAAATCAAGACAGAAGTTGAAAATATACAAGTTTAAAGCATGAGAAACCATCAGTCAAGATAGAGACAAGTACACCAAAGAAACTAGCAGAAGGAACAATATTTGATAATACCATCTTATTTAATGATGCTAATACTGAGAATGATGATGACGATGATTTGTACTCAAAGACTTCCAATTCCGAGGACTTATCAGTATTGGAAGGAGGAAATGAATTAGATACAAATTAATGGTGATAGTAACCTCAAACTGAATGAAGATAAAATACAAGTTGGTGGTCAAATATGGGCTCTAACACTAGGACTATTTTCTCTAATGTTTGATAAAATACCAAAAAATTATCATAAATTTGAACTCGAAATCTATAAAAAGATTTTAATTACTACTAATGTATGCATACAGAATCATCATCGTTCTCCGTCAGAGAACGCTGATATAAGTTAATTTTTCTGGAAACTGAAATCGACAAACTAAAGAACAAATTAATAATATAGCTTAAGGCTTTGATATAATTCAAGAACATATTCAAATGCATATTGGTGGACTACAACGTGAAATAAAATTAGAGAAGGAAGAGAGTTATAAAATTGAAAAGCAATTCTAAAAATTAAATAATTAAAAATAAATTTAAGAGTTGTACGATTAAATATATAGATTAGAAAATTAACTACATGTTAGTATAAATAGCTGAAAGTGCAACATGTAGATCATCACACTATCGAAAAAATCTGTAAAACAACTCAATGTCTTTAAAAAGGAATTTAGTAAACGAACTCCATTTTAAAACTCGAAAATTGTTTGTGCTTGTAGAGATGCAATGACAGGAATATATGAAGTTTTATGGAGCTAAGTTAGGTGAAATGGAGAACTACTCTACAGAAAATAGAAATTGTTGATTTTTGAAGACTGTAATTGACACATTCTCAAATTGTAGTACAGCTGAAAATAAAAGCTGCACTCAAAAAACCAAGGAATGGAAAATATTTTTGAAGTGGTACGGGTACCAAAAAAAAAAAAAAAAAAAAAACTTACAAACAGATGATTCTAAGGAATTTTTTAATAAATACTTTGGAAAACTCATACATAAATAGAAGATTAAACATTACTTAATATGAAAGCATCAATAGTACAATGATTTAATTGAGCATTAAAAGGAATGATGTGAAAAGAATTAGCTTTAATGGTTCATATAAAAGGATTGGTATGCATATATAAAGAATTACTTAGTGCATAAAATAGAAAAATTTATCTCAACATTAAAATGTTTACGATTAAAGTTAACTCAACAAATGAGAAAAAGCTGCTTAATACAGTATAAAGTAATTTGAAGAATGAATGTTGAATTTAATAAAAATAAAAATTAAATTAAAACAAAAAATCCAGTTTTTTGTAGGATTGAATAGGAATGATGGGTCTTAAGACAGGTAATTAACTAAATGTAGTGGAATTAGATTATTGGCTAAATGTAGTGGAATTCTCTAAACTTGTTGGTCTGAATGAAATTTGCTAAAACTTCAGTGTTTAAAATAAACTATAACATAGTGCAATATTCAGCAGCACATCATATTATCACTTTTTATAAAGTTGTATGTACATTTTCCCATCGAAAGCGCTAGAACGCAAAATTTTACAATATGAAAATGGGATTATTATAGAAGATCTTCGCTCTATTTATTTCTTTAGCTATCAGATCTTTAGAAAATATAGATAAACTACGGAATTTGGACTTTGATATCCAATCTTTAAGAATGTACATGTGTATGAATAAGTATCAAGCAAACTTAGTGAATGAATATACGCTTCAACTAGAATCATGCTGAAGCATGCATACTGCAAACAGATCTTACTTTATATCTGTATCTGTATGAGTATTAAATAAATTTACAGAAAAAAAAATGAAAGCATGCCGAAGCATGAATAATTTCAAAAAAAAAATAAAAATCCTCAAGTCATACAATTTTGTAAGCAAAGAAATTTTATGATTTTGTGGTCACTTAAATACATACATACATATGTATCTACTTTGCAAAAATTCAAAAGAGAGAACTGGTAAATTCTAATAGTAAAGATTTTTAATTGTAACACTACTACATCTCGGACTCTTACGTCACTATCGATAGAAGCATGCTAAGGCATGCATACTAGCAAAATATATAAAGCTGTTAGAAGGTGATGAGACAGCAATTGTATCTGGATCAACCCAACTCATGAATGTATTGTATACGGGAGTGATTGATGGTGATGATGACCTTTTTTAAGTGGATAATCATTACATATGAATGCGATAGGAGTCAACCAGCACGCCTCATGTAGAAATACCTACTTGAGGCAAAAAAATTCTCCCAAACATAGATATTTCATTGTTTCTAACACTTTATGAAAACACCGACGGTGAATTGCTGGTAGAGGTAACTGAGTTATTTGAGATCGATTTGCTACAATAGTTGTTTATTAAACATACATTTCTTTGTAAGTAAACTAATTTCTACATACCTAATGTATATACCCAGCAAAAAATTAGACAAACATACTCTATTCCAAGTAGTAAAATCTGAAAAAAGGAGTGGCACATTAGAAGAAAAAATAAATAAAAATATAGACTAACTGACCAACTAACACGTACACTCTGTCCGATGGGAACACAAAACACACTTAAACATCTCAGAAATATATACACAATACGATGAACTTTAATAAAATTAAAAAATAATCATATAGGACAACAAATAAAAGTGAAAGGTGCTCACCCTTCATAAAACAAACATATATGTACCTTATTAATGTAAAAATATTATCAGTATAAAGCAACAGAAATTTCGTCAAACAAAGTCATCTTGTATCCTAGAGGAACCGTCGAAAGGGTATACCTAAAGTCTCTGAAAACCACTTCGTTTTCTGATGATCGCCTTTCAACAAGAAAATAAGTTTGTTCATTATGACTAATTTAAAAGTACATTTAAATTCAGTCTCATATCCGATCTTAACTGCATCAGAATTTAAGAAAAAAGCTCCTTTTATTCTATTGAATAAAATTTTAATTTAAAACAGTAAGCAAAGATATCAGCTTCAACTTCAAATGATTTCATCACAAAAAAAACTAGTGATTGTTTTCAACAATTATGAAAATAATAATTTCAATATAAAGCTCCCTTTTGATTTTAAATGTTTATCAATAAAAATAAAAAAAGAAGTAAGTTGACTACCAAAGAAAAAAAAACTATCAGTATATAAGCTGGAGTGCCGGATCAGTTTCATTTAAAAATGTTTATACATTTTCATAAAGCAAAGCAAGATTTCGAAAACAAATGTAGAAAGTGAAGAAAAAAGTCTATAGTTAGAAAAAATTATGTACCACAAAAATTTCTAACGTTAACTTACTAACGTTACATCAACTTTAAAAAATGTAAATTGAGTATAAGGAATATTTCTATTATAGTTGCTATTACTATAGAGTATGTATCTTCAGGAATTCAGTTTTACTTAAAAACAGAAAATCCTCACAAACTTTTAGGTAAACGCAGATAAAAATTAAAACGTTTTTATTTTCAAATAAAAAAAACTGAATATATCGCATCTATACACAGACGAATATTTACAACAACAACACCAACAACAAGAAGAACAAAAGACATCAATGACAAAAAAAATGTATTCAAAGATTGAAATAAACAAAATCTGTAATAACTATAAACAAATTTCATATAGGCAGACTTTAACGCGAGACAAATTTAAGTATGAGAAAATATAAAACAAGCGTAAGTATAAAAACATAATAAGATTAGGGAAGTCCAGACATATGATAGTATTCTATAGTACCAAATGTCGATACTGAAAACAATTTATTTCTATCTACATATAAATATTAGCGCAAATACACACACACACATAGCAGAATTCATATAAGAAATATCCAAGAAAATTTCAACAACACCCCACATCTTGGAAATCATGACGAGCCTTAAGTTCTCCCTCAGATATACATGCACAAATTCCCATGATCATACATACATACATATACAATATATAAGATTAATCTCAACAACACAACACTCTCACCTACCTGAAATTACAGATAGTCTTAAACTTCTACAGACGTCTATACACATAGATTCTCACGGCTACATATTACAAGAACACCTCGCCCCTAATAAATCACAATCATCTTAAATTCTTACAAAAATATATACATACATACATACAAATAACCAAATTACCTCAACAACATCCTCACCTACCTCAAATCACGATCAGCCTTAAACTACTATAGACAGACACATCCACAAATCCCCATGGATACATATTACGTCAACAACCCTGCCCACCCAAATCATGGTCAGCCTTAAACTCCTACAGACATACAAACACACAGATTCCCCCGGTTGAATTTTACTGGAACACCTCACCCCTCATAAATCACAATCAGCCCTAAGCTCCTACAGAAATACACACATTGAAATTCCTACAAACATACACACACACACACACACACACACACACACACACACATACACACACACACACACACACACACATACACACGCATTCGATCTACCTCAACTACACCCCGCCCCTTCCAATCAAACCCTCACCTAAATTCTCACAGACAGACAGACACATCCGCAAATTCCTACGGTTACATATTACGGCAACAACGCCACCCACTCAAATCACGGTCAGCCTTAAATTCCCACAGTCTAGCAACACCTACATTAGCATTAGAAAAAATAACTTTCACGTTTTCCCGTCGTCATTAGGAAAAATCATTTTCCCGTTGGCATTTGAAAAAATAATATTCATGTATTGCCCGGCATTAGGAAAAATTATCATGCATTGCCGTAGGCATTAAGAAAAATTAATAATCACTATTTCACCATTAGTATTAGGAAAAATCATTTTCATGATTTTCCTCGTCTGTATATACGCACATAAAAACCGCCAAACTATGAACCGCCTTAATACATTCACACAAAATATTCCACACACAAACATCCACGGTCAGGCAGACAGACAGACATACACTTAATGTAAACAAAAACTCCTAATGTAAACAAAAAACACAAATTTCCAAGAATTTAACAATTTTCAAATTTTAATTACCCAAATTTAACAATTTCAGCAACAATTTAACAATTTCAGCCCACAATTTAACAATTTCAGCAACAATTTAACAATTTTAATTGGTCCAGAATTGGCAATTCCCTACTACTTATATTCATTTTTTGCCGTCGGCATTTGAAAAAAATAATAATCATGTATTGCGGTAGGCATTAGGAAAAATTATCATGTATTGCAGTAGGCATTAGGAAAAATTATCATGTTTTGCCTTCGGTATTACGAAAAATTATCATGTTTTGCCTTCGGAATTACGAAAAATCATTAGATGATTTTTCGTCAGCATTAGGAAAAACCATTTTCATGATTTTCCCCGTCGTCACATACACACATAAAAACCGCCAAACTATGAACCGCCTTAATACATTCACACAAAATATTCCACACACAAACTTCCCACGGTCAGGCAGGCAGACAGACAGACAGACATGCACTTAATGTAAACAAAAACTCCTAATATAAACAAAAAACTCCTAATGTAAACAAAAAACTCCTAATGTAAACAAAAAAACAAATTTCCAAGAATTTAACAATTTTCAAATTTTAATTATCCAAATTTAACAATTTCAGCAACAATTTAACAATTTCAGCCCACAATTTAACAATTTCACCCACAATTTAACAATTTTAATTGCGGCAGAACCGCCAGTTCACTACTACTAACGAGCAACGAAAAATGTTAAAATCCCATGTAATATACATACAATTGTATGTACAAACATATATACACTTGAAATTTGTATTTTGTTTATTTTTATACAGACTACAACAATTAACACTAAATTTAAAAAAATTTAAATTAAAGGGTGTTCCATCAGTTAATGCAATTTTGACTTTGTAATTTTGACAACTTGCTGTATCTTGGAAACTGTAAGAGCAAAACTCTTGAAGTTTTCCAAAACGGTAAAACTAAAAAATCAAAAAATTATAAAATCGCCAAATCTAAAAAAATAAAAAAAAAATCGCCAAAACGAAAAAAGCACCAAATTAAAAAAAATTCTTGGACTCAAATAAATCGCGAAAAACAGGAAAAATCGCCAAAATGAAAAAACCCTTAAACAAAAAAAATCGCCAAAATGAAAAAATCGCCAAAATGAAAAAAATTGCGAAAATTAAAAAACCCCAAAAAGAGAAAAAAACGCCAAAACGAGAAAAAAGCGACAAAACTGAAAGAATCGTTTAAACTGAAAAAACTTAAAAAGCCACATCTAAAAAATGCTCAAAACCGAATGTACGGAACCCTTCGTGCGCGAGTCAAAGTCGCACTTTACTGAATTTATTTTAATTGCAATGCAAGAACAGCAACAACTCAACGCTGAACAGGAATTAAAAATTAAAAGTTAAGGCATTTACTATAGATGAGCAGTACCACTAAAATTTCAGTAAAAATAATAAAAAAAAAGTTTAACCAGTAAATTTTTACTGATGATTTATTATATAATAAGGTGCATTAAATTTTCAGTAATCAGTAATGCCCGTATTCATAACGAAATTCTACCAAGTGGCTAAATGTTTTTCATACAAAAGTTTTTAAATTTTGATTTTGCAACTTGCTACAATTTTATTATGAATACTGCCCTACGATTTTACTGGTAATGCAAATTAAATTTCATTAGCAGCAAAAATTTACTGAATTTTTTCAGTAATCAGTAAATTTACTGCTTACTGCAATTTTTAATGCAGTTATATACTGCAGTGTGCTCATTTACTAACCAAATAAGTTTAATAAAACAAACAAAAACCAACTAATTCCTATGTATTTATAATATTGAAAGTTTTGACACTTTTAATTAACTAATTTAAAAAAAAATATACTAAAAGCATAAGTACTTCCAACTTAAAAAAATTTCATTACTAGGTGTTTACACATCTCCTCTCTGATCGGACTCACATTGCTTTTTTTTGATAAAAAAATAATCAGAAAACTTTTTATTTACTACAAATTAACTGTTTTTTGAGAAGCTTCACCAAAAAGGTTAAAAATCGCAACAAAACTAAAAAAAGTCGGAAAAGTCGGTGATAAAAAAAGTCTCACAAAAAGTCTCAGACCGCTAAAAAAAGGGTCAAATTGCGACTTTAGTCGGGTGAACGTTAGTATAGAGATGTGCAAATGTCGTGATTTTATCGTGTCACGTGAGAATCACGCGTGACTTTAAAAAAATTCCTCGTGCGTGAGCTATTTTTAATAATCACGCACGAATTCTCACGCTCTCAAGAGATATCATTCCTGCATAGGTATCAATATACTATACCATTTTGCACATCCTACGATGCAAAACCATTTGCACAAGATTGTGCATTATAACATAAACAACAACAAACAACAAACAAACAAATTATAACAATAAATTTTTGCAGGCTTAGTAAACTGGCTCATATGAAATTCAAATATACCAATGTAGAAAAATAAAATTATTTTAATATATTTTTTATGCTACACAACTATATTTTCCCTAAATTCTGACTTTTTTTCAGAAAAGCTTCGCGTACATCCGCATTTATGAAAATGCACTCTTAAATTTTAGTTTAAAATGTTTAAAACTATCTACATAATAACATCTGATAGTTGAAACTTTCAAAATTTACCGTCACAACTTTTTATAACCGCTTAAACACAAAAAATATTTTTAAAATATTGAATGAATGGTTCTAGGCACATTATTAATGCACTGTTCTTAACGCTATGTAATTAAAAATGTATCAAACAAAGTTTTTTCCAAAACTGAAAATAATGAAGAACTTAAAAAATCACATGCCTTTTTCAGGGAAATTTAATATTTGGATTTGTTAGCCTTTTCACGATTTCACGAATGGATATGTTAGTAAATTTTTTTTCCTATATTTATTTAAAATTTTGTAAAAAATTTAACTTAAAATCCAACAATGAACTAAAAAGTAATAGGTGAAATACTGAAAAACGTCAAGGGAAAAAAATTTCTTTGTTTTAAGTAAAATATCTTATGAGAGATACGGAAACACATCTCGGGAAATTATTTCTTAAGAATTTCAAGTTTATGTCAAAATGCTTTATCCGGTAAAAATCGGATAATTTTTAAACAAGTTACAAGCTTCAGAAGTTTTTTGAGTACCAGGTAGTCAACTTGGGACATGACATTTGTGATAAAGCCTTATGCTTTATTTAAGGAGTTTCATATAATTCCAATCAGTAGTTTAGAAGTTCCAGATTTATTGCCATTTACTTTGTAAAAGTCCCCACTATGCAATGTAAATTTTACATATACATATACACGTGCATACATATGTATTTACATCAATGGTCACCAAGAAAAGAAAATACTTAAAAGCAGAACAGAACTAATACATGTTTAGTGCTGTTCCACAGAAAAAAATTGCTTTTGTAAATGTTTAATTGGGTATATGAAAAATATTTTTATGGGTTAATTTTATATGAATGAACGTTTGTATGTAGTGGTGCCTAAGACTGTATGTACCAGTTTTTTTCAATTTCTGGATACATACTTGACACTCTACATCTACAAAAATATTTGAGCCAAATAAACACTTATTTTTTAACTCTATATTCCACATATTTTGTATATATTTTATAGCAATAAAAAGTGCTGTTATAAAAAGATTTAAATTAGATAATTTATTTACATAAATAATATAGAAAAAAGAAATTAAGTCATTTTTGTGGTATTTGAATATTCTCGGTGTATTTTTTTTTTTCATAAAAAATGCTACAGAAATCTGCTCTTTTTGTGTGTTTTATGCTCTTGCTTTAGATTTTTGTTAGTAGTTGTGCTGTGTACGCATGCAAAGCAGAATGCTAGCAGAGCCCTCAGGGCAATGGGATGGTGGACTATGATGTACATCAGTGTCCCGCAAAATAAAATGTATCTGTATTGGTGAGAAAAATGAGAGTAAAATAAACTTGCACTTGAAGAAAAGTTTTGTAATATAAAATACATGATGTGGTTATTAGTTGTTTGTATTTTTTTTTTTTCTAAATAAGCAATTTAATAAAAAATTAACTAAAAATTTAATAACCATTCAACAATTTAGTGTATAAATTCAAAATTAAATTTATTCACAGCTATGTGGATACTATTAAAATGCCTTTTTAAACCATTTTCCCTATTATTTTTTAATGTTTCATAACATAAAATGCATTGCATATTGCGAAAAGCATTTTTCATCACAAAATATTTCTTAACTTCCATAATTATATTATCAATTTTTTGTCTGTAGAAATTTATTAAATTTTAACTTTAATTTCGTTCCGTGTGCTCAAAAAACTAAACCAAAAACCAGGAAAAAATTAATACATGCGTGCACAACTTAATTCGTCGCTTGCTCAGTGACGACTAAATGAAAGAGCATAAGCATGTATATGATTTTCATCTGCACAATTGTGCTATGGCTTGCGGGTTACTGATGTACATACATGCATATACATATACATATGTAACTGTAAAAACCTATATTTCAACCAGCGTTGTCAACTCGGTGCTTTTCGCACCGTTTTTAGTGCTTTTTGAAATTTTCGGCGCGAAAAATTTTGAAGTTAGTGCTCGATGCTTTTTTAAACTAATTTTTGGTGCTTTTTATTTCTTGGCGGTGAGTAGTAGGGAACTCCCACTTCTGCCCCACAGTGGGTCGATTCGCTAACCTGGCAGGTCAAAATTATTTGATGGTTAGTCTATACGGTTTTGGGGATGCTGAGTTCGACAGAAATAATTAAAAAATTCTAGCTCAATTTGTTAAGAAATATGACAGAGTTTTGCTATTGCGAACTTCGGTAGTAGTAATTTTTCATGTAATATTTTCAATATTTAATTTTTCATATAATATTTTCAGTACTTTTAGAACAAGTTCTTAGCTATCCAGAAATCCTTTTATTTTCTTGATATTGAAATGCTAATATTTATGGTTTTAGTCCAGATAAATTAAGCATTCATTCCACTGTGCACCCCCAAATTGTTAAATTTGGGTAATTAAAATTTTAAAATTGTTAAATTCTTGGAAATTTGTGTTTTTTGTTTACATTAGGAGTTTTTGTTTACATTAAGTGTATGTCTGTCTGTTCGTCTGTCGGTCTGTCTGCCTGATTGTAGATGTTTGCGTGTGGAATATTTTGTGTGAATGTATTAAGGCGGTTCATAGTTTGGCGGTTTTTATGTGTGTGTATATACAGACGAGGAAAATCATGAAAATGATTTTTCCTAATACCAATGGTGAAATAGTGATTACTAATTTTTCCTAATGCCTACGGCAATGCATGATAATTTTTCCTAATGCCGGGCAATACATGAACATTGTTTTTTCAAATGCCGACGGGAGAATGATTTTTCCTAATGACGACGGGAAAACGTGAAAGTTATTTTTTCTAATGCTAATGTAGGTGTTGCTAGACTGTGGGAGTTTAAGGCTGACCGTGATTTGAGTGGGTGGCGTTGTTGCCGTAATATGTAACCATAGGAATTTGCGGATGTGTCTGTCTGTCTGTGAGAATTTAGGTGAGGGTTTGATTGGAAGGGGCGGGGTGTAGTTGAGGTAGATCGATTGCGTGTGGATGTGTGTGTTTTTGTGTGTGTGTGTGTGTGTGTGTATGTGTGTGTGTGTGTATGTGTGTGTATGTGTGTGTATGTGTGTGTGTGTGTGTGTGTGTGTGTGTGTGTGTATGTTTGTAGGAATTTCAATGTGTGTATTTCTGTAGGAGCTTAGGGCTGATTGTGATTTATGAGGGGTGAGGTGTTCCAGTAATATTCAACCGGGGGAATCTGTGTGTTTGTATGTCTGTAGGAGTTTAAGGCTGACCATGACTTGGGTGGGCAGGGTTGTTGACGTAATATGTATCCATGGGGATTTGTGGATGTGTCTGTCTACAGTAGTTTAAGGCTGATCGTGATTTGAGGTAGGTGAGGATGCTGTTGAGGTAAATTGGTTATGTGTATGTATGTATGTATGTATTTTTGTAAGAATTTAAGATGATTGTGATTTATTAGGGGCGAGGTGTTCTTGTAATATGTAGCCGTGAGAATCTATGTGTATAGACGTATGTAGAAGTTTAAGACTATCTGTAATTTCAGGTAGGTGAGAGTGTTGTGTTGTTGAGATTAATCTTATATATTGTATATGTATGTATGTATGATCATGGGAATTTGTGTATATATATCTGAGGGAGAATTTAAGGCTCGTCATGATTTGCAAAAGGTGGGGTGTTGTTGAAATTTTCTTGGATATTTCTTATATGAATTCTGCTATGTGTGTGTATTTGAGCTGGTATTTATATGTAGGTAGAAATAAATTGTTTTCAATATCGACATTTGGTACTATAAAATACTATCATATATTTGGACTTCCCTATTCCTAGTATGTTTTTATACTTACGATTGCTTTATATTTTCTCATGCTTAAATTTGTCTCGCGTTAAAGTTTGTCTGTGTGAAATTTGTTTATATTACAGATTTTGTTTATTTAACTACATCCGTCTTCTTTGACTGAAAGAGTTTTCTGCACACAGAGAAAAACCAACTTGGAATCAGTAAAAACCATGCTGAATTAATAAGAACCATTAACAAAGGTTTAGACATATTGAAATTTCTTATTTCAATATGGACAAAATATTAATTTACAGTATTCATTTATTAAACTCATTAGTTTGTAGATATCTCAATATACATTTTCTATTATATTAAAAATTATTGAATTAATGTGACGAATTCTTATTTTTAAGCTGCAGATTTTCCCTGAGTGTATGGATTGTTTATATTTGCATTGTGCTTTAACTAAACGACGCTTCATATATTTTCATGATGTAGATCTAATAAATACTTAAGCATTGATAAGAAATTTGATATGTATACATACATATCTACAAATTGATTTTATGTATGTATGTTTGTATGTATGTATGTACATATATATGTACATACAAATAAGTGTTTAACTCAATCTTTGAATACATTTTTTATTTTATTTTTTGTCATGTGATGTCTGTTGTTGGTGAAATTAAAAACATTTTAATTTTTATCTGCGTTTACTTAAAAGTTTGTGAGGATTTTCTGTTTTAAGTAAAACTGAATTCCTGAAGATATGTACTTACATACTCTATAGTAATAGTAACTATAATAGAAATATTTCTTATACTTAATTTACAGTTTTTTTAAGTTGATGCAATGTTAGTTAGTCAAAGTTTGACATTTTTAGGGTATAAAATTTTTTCTAGCTATAGCCTTCTACATTTATTTTGGAAAGCTTGCTTTGCTTTTTAAAAATGTATAAACATTTTTAAATGAAACTGATCCGGCACTCCAGCTTAGGTACTGATAGTTTTTTTGTTGTTAGTTAACTTACTTATTTTTTATTTTTCATTGATAAACATTGGAAATCAAAAGGGAGTTTTATATTGTAATTATTATTTTCATAATTGTTGAAAACAATCGCTGCTTTTTGTTTGTTTTTTGCGATGAAATCATTTGAATTACTTTTGAAACTTTACGCGTTTATAAAAATTATGTTATTTTCTATATTTCTTAATTTATAAGACTTTTAGACTTTGTCCTTTAGTGGTTATATATTCTATTATACAATTATGAATAAGAATGCAGTAAGCTGATGTATTTGCTTACTGCTTCAAATTAAAATTTTATTCAATTGAATAAAAGGAGCTTTTTTCTTAAACTCTGATGCAGTTAGAAGCGCTGGAGATTCTTTCATATATAGAATTGGATAACATTTACTTTTAATTTTTATGTTAAGAAGTACAGATATGAGACTAAATTTAAATGTACTTTTAAATTAGTTAAATCATAATGAACAAATATGTTTCACTCTAGGATACAAGATGACTTTGTGTGACAAAATTTCTGTTGCTTTATACTGATAATATTTTTACATTAATAAGGTACATATATGTTTGTTTTATGAAGGGCGAGCACCTATCACTTTTATTTGTTGTCCTATATGATTTTTTTTTTTAATTTTACTAAAGTTCAGCGTATTTTGTATATATTTCTGAAATGTTTAAGTGTGTTTTTTGTTCCCATCGGACAGAGTGTACGTATTAGTTGGTCAGTCAGTCTATATTTTTATTTATTTTTTTTTCATCTAATGTGCCACTCCTTTTTTCAGATTTTACTAATTGGAATAGAGTATTTTTGTCTAATTTTTTGCTGGGTATATACATTAGGTATGTAGAAATTAGTTTACTTACAAAGAAATGTATGTTTAATAAACAACTATTGTAGCAAATCGATCTCAAATAACTCAGTTTCCTCTACCAGCAATTCACCGTTGGTGTTTTCATAAAGTGTTAGAAACAATGAAATATCTATGTTTGGGAGAATTTTTTTGCTTCAAGTAGGTATTTCTACATGAGGTTTGCTGGTTGACTCCTATCGCATTCATATGTAATTATTATTCACTTAAAAAAGGTCATAATCACCATCAACCATAAAATTTCTTTGCTTACAAAATTGTATGACGTGAGGATTTTTTTTTTTTAAATTGTTCATGCTTCGGCATGCTTTCATTTTTTTTCTGTAAATTTATTTAATACTCATACAGATACAGATATAAAGTAAGATCTGTTTGCAGTATGCATGCTTCAGCATGATTCTAGTTGAAGCGTATATTCATTCACTAAGTTTGTTTGATACTTATTCATACACATGTACATTCTTAAAGATTGGATATCAAAGTCCAAATTCCGTAGTTTATCTATATTTTCTAAAGATCTGAGAGCTAAAGAAATAAATAGAGCGAAGATCTTCTATAATAATCCCATTTTCATATTGTAAAATTTTGCGTTCTAGCGCTTTCGATGGGAAAATGTACATACAACTTTATAAAAAGTGATAATATGATGTGCTGCTGAATATTGCACTATGTTATAGTTTATTTTAAGCACTGAAGTTTTAGCAAATTTCTATCAGACCAACAAGTTTAGAGAATTCCACTACATTTAGCTAATTATCTAATTCCACTACATGTAGTTAATTACCTTTCTTAAGACCCATCATTCCTATTCAATCCTACAAAAAACTAGATTTTTCGTTTTAATTTAATTTTTATTTTTATTAAATTCAACATTCATTCTTCAAATTACTTTATACTGTATTAAGCAGCTTTTTCTCATTTGTTGAGTTAACTTTAATCGTAAACATTTTAATGGTGAGATAAATTTTTCTATTTTATGCACTAAATAATTCTTTATACATATATGTATACCAATCCTTTTATATGAACCATTAAAGCTTATTCTTTTCACATCATTCCTTTTAATGCTCAATTAAATCATTGTACTTGATGCTTTCATATTAAGTAATGTTTAATCTTCTATTTATGTATGAGTTTTCCAAAGTATTTATTAAAAAATTCCTTAGAATCATCTGTTTGTAAGTTTGTTTTGGTACCCGTACCACTTCAAAAATATTTTCCATTCCTTGGTTTTTGGAGTGCAGCTTTTATTTTCAGCTGTACTACAATTTGAGAATGTGTCAATTACAGTCTTCAAAAATCAACAATTTCTATTTTCTGTAGAATAGTTCTCCATTTCACCTAACTTAGCTCCATAAAACTTCATATATTCCTGTCATTGCATCCCTACAAGCACAAACAATTTTCGAGTTTTAATATGGAGTTCGTTTACTAAATTTCTTTTTAAAGACATTGAGTTGTTTTACAGATTTTCTCGATAGTGTGGTGATCTACATGTTGCACTTTCAGCTATTTATACTAACATGTAGTTAATTTTCTAATCTATATATTTAATCGTGCAACTTCAATTTATTTTTAATTATTTAATTTTTAGAATTGCTTTTCAATTTTATAACTCTCTTCCTTCTCTAATTTTATTTCACGTTGTAGTCCACCAATATGCATTTGAATATATTCTTGAATTATATCAATGCCTTAAGCTATATTATTAATTTGTTCTTTAGTTTGTCGATTTCAGTTTCCAGAAAAATTAACTTATATCATCGTTCTCCGTCAGATTCTGTATGATTCTGTATGCATACATTAGTAGTAATTAAAATCTTTTTATAGATTTCGAGTTCAAATTTATCATAATTTTTTGGTATTTTATCAAACATTAGAGAAAATAGTCCTAGTGTTAGAGCCCATATTTGACCATCAACTTGTATTTTATCTTCATTCAGTTTGAGGTTACTATCACCATTAGTTTATATCTAATTCATTTCTTTCTTCCAATACTGATAAGTCTTCGGAATTGGAAGTCTTTGAGTACAAATCATCGTCATCATCATTCTCAGTATTAGCATCATTAAATAAGATGGTATTATCAAATATTGTTTCTTCTGCTAGTTTCTTTGGTGTACTTGTCTCTATCTTGACTGATGGTTTCTCATGCTTTAAACTTGTATATTTTCAACTTCTGTCTGGATTTTACTTTTTTCTTTCATAAGAATTCTTTTAATATTGTTAGAACTATTTATGAATTCTTCTGTTATAGGTTTAAATGCATCTCTTAGTTGTTCATTTGTATCTATTTCACTAGTTTTTATACTACGAAGCTTTTTCTTAATCACATTTGTTGTCAACACCAAATGCTTTAAAACTTTCTCATCCATGTTTGCTAACAGCAAATTCAGGTATCGGCTACTAGATCAGCTTATCAGGAGCTGATCTGGTTTTCAGATCAGCTTATCAGGAGCTGATCTAGTTATCAGATCAGCTTATCAGGAGCTGGTCTGGTTATCAGATCAGCTTATCAGGAGCTGGTCTGGTTATAAGATCAGCTTATCAGGAGCTGGTCTGGTTATCAGATCAGCTTATCAGGACCTGATCTGGTTTTCAGATCAGCTTATCAGGAGCTGGTCTGGTTTTTAGATCAGCTTATCAGGAGCTGGTCTGGTTTTCAGATCAGCTTATCAGGAGCTGGTTTGGTTATCAGATCAGCTTGTCAGGAGCTGGTCTGGTTTTCAGATCAGCTTATCAGGAGCTGGTCTGGTTATCAGATCAGCTTATCAGGAGCTGATCTGATTTTCAGATCAGCTTATCAGGTAACAGATCAGGCTATCAGGAGCTGTTCAGATTTTCATTTCAAGATATCTGAGTCAGATTTAGTTATCAGTGTACAAGTAGCTAGCCATTTATAACATTTATATACATGAAGTTTAAAGTCAGATGAAATACGAAAAAGTAAAGTTTTATGTAGTAAAATTATTTTCTATAACGATCATCGTTTAATTCAATATCTTTGCTTATAATCAAAAATTCATATTTAGCCTTTCAACATACTTTATATTTTTCTCACCTTACTTAAACATTAAAATTACATTATGATGATCTCTTATTAAATGTTTGGTGATTCTGGTGTAAGTTTTACATAAGTAGAATGAATCAACATTCTTAGCTCTCCCCATACAAAAATATGCTTCCCATACGCATCATCGTTAAATATCATATTGAATTACTTTGGACTGAAATAACAGATTCACTATCGGCAAATTTTGTAATATATTATTATTTTAATTGATGTAATTAATTTCTTCAGGTATTTATATTTGGGTTGATATAAAGATTTTGAGTATAAATAAATGTTCTCAAATTTAAGTCCATTAGGACTTTCTAGCAAGCCAATCATAGCGTTTTTTTTTTTTGCAATTTGACAGGTCAACTATTGTTCCACGAATATAATTTGATATAAGGGAACTATGATTTATTTTTGAACTATCGTTCGATGATTCATCAATATTTCGTACCAAGAATTATTTATGTTGTTTTGACTAAGGGTATGAGTCAATATTTATAAAATCCTTTTCATAAATATCAGCTCATGCTTATAGTCAAAAAAAAGTATGCTTTAAGTGTTTAAAACCGGTATTACCATAAAAATGTTGGTTTTAAACTCTTAAAATATACTTTGTTTTACTAACCGCATTTTATAAGTAAATGCATTTCATAAATGTTGACGCATACTCATAATCAAAACAGCATAAAAATATCCTTTGTTTTGACTATGAGTATGAATCATTATCTCTTATTATAGAAAAATAAAATAGTATGATTATATGATATCAGAAATCATGTTTTCTAATATCACATAACCATACTATTTGATTCTTCCTATAATAATAGGTAATATTTATGAAATGCATTTATTTACAAAATGCGATTAGTAAAACAACATAAATATAGCATGGTATGAAATTTTGATGATTCATCGATATTTCGTACCAAGGTATTTTTAGGTTGTTTTTACTATGAGTATGCGCCAATATTTATGAAATGTATTTCATAAATATTATCTCTTATTATAGAAAAATTAAAAATGTAGCTATACGATATCAGAAAATATTTTCTGAAATCGTATAGCTATATTATTTTATTTGTCCTATAATAAGAGATAATGGCCCCTACTCATAGTCAAAATAAAGAATATTTTAAGAGTTTCAAATCAGTATTATCATACAAAATACTGACTTTAAACTCTTACAGCCTTATTTATAAAACTCATTAGGGCTATATAAAGACTTTTTAAAACAAATTTTGATACAAAATTTTTCTTAAAAAGTCTTTATATAGCCCTAATGAGTTTTGTAAATAAGGCTTTTAAAATATACTTTGTTTTACTAACCACATTTTTTGTAACTAAACGCATTTCATAAATATTGATGCATACTCATAGTCAAAACAAAGGATATTTTTATGCTGTTTTGATTATGAGTGTGGATCATTATCTCTTATTATAGAAAAAATAAACAAATGCAGCTATACGATTTCAGAAAATATTTTCTGATATGGTATAGCTGTATTAGTTTATTTTTTTTATCATAAGAGATAATATTTATAAAATGTATTTAGCTACATAAATGCGGTTAGTAAAACAACCTAAAACACCTTGGTACGAAGTATTGATGAATCATCGAACGATAATTCAAAAATAAATCATAGTTCCCTTATATAAAATTATATTCGTGGAACAATAGTTGACCTGTCAAATTGCAAAAAAAAAAACGCTATGATTGGCTTGCTAGAAAGTCCTAATGGACTTAAATTTGAGAACATTTATTTATACTCAAAATCTTTATATCAACCTAGATATAAAGAAATTAATTTAATCAATTAAAACAATAATATATTACAAAATTTACCGATAGTGAATCTGTTATTTCAGTCCAAAGTAATTCCAATATGATATTTAACGATGATGCGTATGGGAAGAATACTTTTTTATGGGGAGAGATAAGAATGTTGATTCATTCTACTTATGTAAAACTTACACCAGAATCACCAAACATTTAATAAGAGATCATCATAATGTAATTTTAATGTTTAAGTAAGGTGAGAAAAATATAAAGCATGTTGAAAGGCGAAATATGAATTTTTGATTATAAGTAAAGATATTGAATTAAACGATGATCGTTATAGAAAATAATTTTACTACATAAAAGTTTACTTTTTCGTATTTCATCTGACTTTAAACTTCATGTATATAAATGTTATAAATGGCTAGCTACTTGTACACTGATAACTAAATCTGACTCAGATATCTTGAAATGAAAATCTGAACAGCTCCTGATAGCCTGATCTGTTACCTGATAAGCTGATCTGAAAATCAGATCAGGTCCTGATAAGCTGATCTGATAACCAGACCAGCTCCTGATAAGCTGATCTGAAAACCAGACCAGCTCCTGATAAGCTGATCCGAAAACCAGACCAGCTCCTGATAAGCTGATCTGATAACCAGATCAGGTCCTGATAAGCTGATCTGATAACCAGACCAGCTCCTGATAAGCTGATCTGATAACCAGACCAGCTCCTGATAAGCTGATCTGATAACTAGACCAGCTCCTGATAAGCTGATCTGAAAACCAGACTAGCTCCTGATAAGCTGATCTGATAACCAGATCAGGTCCTGATAAGCTGATCTGATAACCAGACCAGCTCCTGATAAGCTGATCTGATAACCAGACCAGCTCCTGATAAGGTGATCTGATAACTAGACCAGCTCCTGATAAGCTGATCTGAAAACCAGATCAGCTCCTGATAAGCTGATCTAGTAGCCGATACCTGAATTTGCTGTTAGCAAACATGGATGAGAAAGTTTTAAAGCATTTGGTGTTGACAACAAATGTGATTAAGAAAAAGCTTCGTAGTATAAAAACTAGTGAAATAGATACAAATGAACCACTAAGAGATGCATTTAAACCTATAACAGAAGAATTCATAAATAGTTCTAAAAATATTAAAAGAATTCTTATGAAAGAAAAAAGTAAAATCAAGACAGAAGTTGAAAATATACAAGTTTAAAGCATGAGAAACCATCAGTCAAGATAGAGACAAGTACACCAAAGAAACTAGCAGAAGGAACAATATTTGATAATACCATCTTATTTAATGATGCTAATACTGAGAATGATGATGACGATGATTTGCACTCAAAGACTTCCAATTCCGAAGACTTATCAGTATTGGAAGGAAGAAATGAATTAGATACAAACTAATGGTGATAGTAACCTCAAACTGAATGAAGATAAAATACAAGTTGGTGGTCAAATATGGGCTGTAACACTAGGACTATTTTCTCTAATGTTTGATAAAATACCAAAAAACTATGATAAATTTGAACTCGAAATCTATAAAAAGATTTTAATTACTACTAATGTATGCATACAGAATCATCATCGTTCTCCGTCAGAGAACGAGATATAAGTTAATTTTTCTGGAAACTGAAATCGACAAACCAAAGAACAAATTAATAATATAGCTTAAGGCATTGATATAATTCAAGAATATATTCAAATGCATATTGGTGGACTACAACGTGAAATAAAATTAGAGAAGGAAGAGAGTTATAAAATTGAAAAGCAATTCTAAAAATTAAATAATTAAAAATAAATTGAAGAGTTGTACGATTAAATATATAGATTAGAAAATTAACTATATGTTAGTATAAATAGCTGAAAGTGCAACATGTAGATCACCACACTATCGAAAAAATCTGTAAAATAACTCAATGTCTTTAAAAAGAAATTTAGTAAACGAACTCCATATTAAAACTCGAAAATTGTTTGTGCTTGTAGAGATGCAATGATAGGAATATATGAAGTTTTATGGAGCTAAGTTAGGTGAAATGGAGAACTATTCTACAGAAAATAGAAATTGTTGATTTTTGAAGACTGTAATTGACACATTCTCAAATTGTAGTACAGCTGAAAATAAAAGCTGCACTCCAAAAACCAAGGAATGGAAAATATTTTTGAAGTGGTACGGGTACAAAAAAAAACTTACAAACAGATGATTCTAAGGAATTTTTTAATAAATACTTTGGAAAACTCATACATAAATAGAAGATTAAACATTACTTAATATGAAAGCATCAATAGTACAATGATTTAATTGAGCATTAAAAGGAATGATGTGAAAAGAATTAGCTTTAATGGTTCATATAAAAGGATTGGTATACATATATAAAGAATTACTTAGTGCATAAAATAGAAAAATTTATCTCACCATTAAAATGTTTACGATTAAAGTTAACTCAACAAATGAGAAAAAGCTGCTTAATACAGTATAAAGTAATTTGAAGAATGAATGTTGAATTTAATAAAAATAAAAATTAGATTAAAACGAAAAATCTAGTTTTTTGTAGGATTGATTAGGAATGAAGGGTCTTAAGAAACGTAATTAACTAAATGTAGTGGAATTCTCTAAACTTGTTGGTCTGAATGAAATTTGCTAAAACTTCAGTGTTTAAAATAAACTATAACATAGTGCAATATTCAGCAGCACATCATATTATCACTTTTTATAAAGTTGTATGTACATTTTCCCATCGAAAGCGCTAGAACGCAAAATTTTACAATATGAAAATGGGATTATTATAGAAGATCTTCGCTCTATTTATTTCTTTAGCTATCAGATCTTTAGAAAATATAGATAAACTACGGAATTTGGACTTTGATATCCAATCTTTAAGAATGTACATGTGTATGAATAAGTATCAAACAAACTTAGTGAATGAATATACGCTTCAACTAGAATCATGCTGAAGCATGCAAACTGCAAACAGATCTTACTTTATATCTGTATCTGTATGAGTATTAAATAAATTTACAAAAAAAAAAATGAAAGCATGCCGAAGCATGAATAATTTCAAAAAAAAAAAATCCTCACGTCATACAATTTTGTAAGCAAAGAAATTTTATGATTTTGTGGTCACTTAAATACATACATACATATGTATCTACTTTGCAAAAATTCAAAAGAGAGAACTGGTAAATTCTAATAGTAAAGATTTTTAATTGTAACACTACTACATCTCGGACTCTTACGTCACTATCGATAGAAGCATGCTAAGGCATGCATACTAGCAAAATATATAAAGCTGTTAGAAGGTGATGAGACAGCAATTGTATCTGGATCAACCCAACTCATGAATGTATTGTATACGGGAGTGATTGATGGTGATGATGACCTTTTTTAAGTGGATAATCATTACATATGAATGCGATAGGAGTCAACCAGCACGCCTCATGTAGAAATACCTACTTGAGGCAAAAAAATTCTCCCAAACATAGATATTTCATTGTTTCTAACACTTTATGAAAACACCGACGGTGAATTGCTGGTAGAGGTAACTGAGTTATTTGAGATCGATTTGCTACAATAGTTGTTTATTAAACATACATTTCTTTGTAAGTAAACTAATTTCTACATACCTAATGTATATACCCAGCAAAAAATTAGACAAACATACTCTATTCCAATTAGTAAAATCTGAAAAAAGGAGTGGCACATTAGAAGAAAAAATAAATAAAAATATAGACTAACTGACCAACTAACACGTACACTCTGTCCGATGGGAACACAAAACACACTTAAACATCTCAGAAATATATACACAATACGATGAACTTTAATAAAATTAAAAAATAATCATATAGGACAACAAATAAAAGTGAAAGGTGCTCACCCTTCATAAAACAAACATATATGTACCTTATTAATGTAAAAATATTATCAGTATAAAGCAACAGAAATTTCGTCAAACAAAGTCATCTTGTATCCTAGAGGAACCGTCGAAAGGGTATACCTAAAGTCTCTGAAAACCACTTCGTTTTCTGATGATCGCCTTTCAACAAGAAAATAAGTTTGTTCATTATGACTAATTTAAAAGTACATTTAAATTCAGTCTCATATCCGATCTTAACTGCATCAGAATTTAAGAAAAAAGCTCCTTTTATTCTATTGAATAAAATTTTAATTTAAAACAGTAAGCAAAGATATCAGCTTCAACTTCAAATGATTTCATCACAAAAAAAACTAGTGATTGTTTTCAACAATTATGAAAATAATAATTTCAATATAAAGCTCCCTTTTGATTTTAAATGTTTATCAATAAAAATAAAAAAAGAAGTAAGTTGACTACCAAAGAAAAAAAAACTATCAGTATATAAGCTGGAGTGCCGGATCAGTTTCATTTAAAAATGTTTATACATTTTCATAAAGCAAAGCAAGATTTCGAAAACAAATGTAGAAAGTGAAGAAAAAAGTCTATAGTTAGAAAAAATTATGTACCACAAAAATTTCTAACGTTAACTTACTAACGTTACATCAACTTTAAAAAATGTAAATTGAGTATAAGGAATATTTCTATTATAGTTGCTATTACTATAGAGTATGTATCTTCAGGAATTCAGTTTTACTTAAAAACAGAAAATCCTCACAAACTTTTAGGTAAACGCAGATAAAAATTAAAACGTTTTTATTTTCAAATAAAAAAAACTGAATATATCGCATCTATACACAGACGAATATTTACAACAACAACACCAACAACAAGAAGAACAAAAGACATCAATGACAAAAAAAATGTATTCAAAGATTGAAATAAACAAAATCTGTAATAACTATAAACAAATTTCATATAGGCAGACTTTAACGCGAGACAAATTTAAGGATGAGAAAATATAAAACAAGCGTAAGTATAAAAACATAATAAGATTAGGGAAGTCCAGACATATGATAGTATTCTATAGTACCATATGTCGATACTGAAAACAATTTATTTCTATCTACATATAAATATTAGCGCAAATACACACACACACATAGCAGAATTCATATAAGAAATATCCAAGAAAATTTCAACAACACCCCACATCTTGGAAATCATGACGAGCCTTAAGTTCTCCCTCAGATATACATACACAAATTCCCATGATCATACATACATACATATACAATATATAAGATTAATCTCAACAACACAACACTCTCACCTACCTGAAATTACAGATAGTCTTAAACTTCTACAGACGTCTATACACATAGATTCTCACGGCTACATATTACAAGAACACCTCGCCCCTAATAAATCACAATCATCTTAAATTCTTACAAAAATATATACATACATACATACAAATAACCAAATTACCTCAACAACATCCTCACCTACCTCAAATCACGATCAGCCTTAAACTACTATAGACAGACACATCCACAAACCCCCATGGATACATATTACGTCAACAACCCTGCCCACCCAAATCATGGTCAGCCTTAAACTCCTACAGACATACAAACACACAGATTCCCCCCGTTACATATTACTAGAACACCTCACCCCTCATAAATCACAATCAGCCCTAAGCTCCTACAGAAATACACACATTGAAATTCCTACAAACATACACATATATTTGCATTGTGCTTTAACTAAACGACGCTTCATATATTTTCATGATGTAGATCTAATAAATACTTAAGCATTTATAAGAAATTTGATATGTATACATACATATCTACAAATTGATTTTATGTATGTATGTATGTATGTACATATATATGTACATACAAATAAGTGTTTAACTCAATCTTTGAATACATTTTTTATTTTATTTTTTGTCATGTGATGTCTGTTGTTGTTGAAATTAAAAACATTTTAATTTTTATCTGCGTTTTCTTAAAAGTTTGTGAGGATTTTCTGTTTTAAGTAAAACTGAATTCCTGAAGATATGTACATACTCTATAGTAATAGTAACTATAAAAGAAATATTCCTTATACTCAATTTACATTTTTTTAAAGTTGATGCAATGTTAGTTAGTCAACGCTTGACATTTTTAGGGTATAAAATTTTTTCTAGCTATAGCCTTCTACATTCATTTTGGAAAGCTTGCTTTGCTATTTAAAAATGTATAAACATTTTTAAATGAAACTGATCCGGCACTCCAGCCTAGGTACTGATAGTTTTTTTGTTAGTTAACTTACTTATTTTTTTATTTTTTATTGATAAACATTGGAAATCAAAAGGGAGTCTTATATTGTAATTATTATTTTCATAATTGAAAACAATCGCTGCTTTTTGTTTGTTTTTTGCGATGTAATCATTTGAATTACTTTTGAAACTTTACGCGTTTATAAAAATTATGTTATTTTCTATATTTCTTAATTTATAAGACTTTTAGACTTTGTGCTTTAGTGGTTATATATTCTATTATACGATTATGAATAAGAATGCAGTAAGCTGATGTATTTGCTTACTGCTTCAAATTAAAATTTTATTCAATTGAATAAAAGGAGCTTTTTTCTTAAACTCTGATGCAGTTAGAAGCGCTGGAGATTCTTTCATATATAGAATTGGATAACATTTATTTTTAATTTTTATGTTAGGAAGTACGGATATGAGACTGAATTTAAATGTACTTTTAAATTAGTTAAATCATAATGAACAAACATATTTTCTTCATTAATAGCGATCAACAGAAAACGAACTCGTTTTCATATAATTTAGGTATACCCTATCGACGGCTCCTCCAGGATACAAGATGACTTTGTATGACGAAATTTCTGTTCCATTTGTTTATATACATATGTATGTTTATTTTATAAAGGGTGAGCACCTTTCACTTTTATTTGTTGTCCTATATGATTATTTTTTAATTTTATTAAAGTTCATCGTATTGTGTATATATTTCTGAGATGTTTAAGTGTGTTTTGTGTTCCCATCGGACAGAGTGTACGTGTTAGTTGGTCAGTTAGTCTATATTTTTATTTATTTTTTCTTCTAATGTGCCACTCCTTTTTTCAGATTTTACTACTTGGAATAGAGTATGTTTGTCAAATTTTTTGCTGGGTATATACATTAGGTATGTAGAAATTAGTTTACTTACAAAGAAATGTATGTTTAATAAACAACTATTGTAGCAAATCGATCTCAAATAACTCAGTTACCTCTACCAGCAATTCACCGTCGGTGATTTCATTAAGTGTTAGAAACAATGAAATATCTATGTTTGGGAGAATTTTTTTGCCTCAAGTAGGTATTTCTACATGAGGCGTGCTGGTTGACTCCTATCGCATTCATATGTAATGATTATCCACTTAAAAAAGGTCATCATCACCATCAATCACTCCCGTATACAATACATTCATGAGTTGGGTTGATCCAGATACAATTGCTGTCTCATCACCTTCTAACAGCTTTATATATTTTGCTAGTATGCATGCCTTAGCATGCTTCTATCGATAGTGACGTAAGAGTCCGAGATGTAGTAGTGTTACAATTAAAAATCTTTACTATTAGAATTTACCCGTTCTCTCTTTTGAATTTTTGCAAAGTAGATACATATGTATGTATGTATTTAAGTGACCACAAAATCATAAAATTTCTTTGCTTACAAAATTGTATGACGTGAGGATTTTTTTTTTTTTGAAATTATTCATGCTTCGGCATGCTTTCATTTTTTTTTGTAAATTTATTTAATACTCATACAGATACAGATATAAAGTAAGATCTGTTTGCAGTTTGCATGCTTCAGCATGATTCTAGTTGAAGCGTATATTCATTCACTAAGTTTGTTTGATACTTATTCATACACATGTACATTCTTAAAGATTGGATATCAAAGTCCAAATTCCGTAGTTTATCTATATTTTCTAAAGATCTGATAGCTAAAGAAATAAATAGAGCGAAGATCTTCTATAATAATCCCATTTTCATATTGTAAAATTTTGCGTTCTAGCGCTTTCGATGGGAAAATGTACATACAACTTTATAAAAAGTGATAATATGATGTGCTGCTGAATATTGCACTATGTTATAGTTTATTTTAAACACTGAAGTTTTAGCAAATTTCATTCAGACCAACAAGTTTAGAGAATTCCACTACATTTAGTTAATTACGTTTCTTAAGACCCATCATTCCTAATCAATCCTACAAAAAACTAGATTTTTCGTTTTAATCTAATTTTTATTTTTATTAAATTCAACATTCATTCTTCAAATTACTTTATACTGTATTAAGCAGCTTTTTCTCATTTGTTGAGTTAACTTTAATCGTAAACATTTTAATGGTGAGATAAATTTTTCTATTTTATGCACTAAGTAATTCTTTATATATGTATACCAATCCTTTTATATGAACCATTAAAGCTAATTCTTTTCACATCATTCCTTTTAATGCTCAATTAAATCATTGTACTATTGATGCTTTCATATTAAGTAATGTTTAATCTTCTATTTATGTATGAGTTTTCCAAAGTATTTATTAAAAAATTCCTTAGAATCATCTGTTTGTAAGTTTTTTTTTGTACCCGTACCACTTCAAAAATATTTTCCATTCCTTGGTTTTTGGAGTGCAGCTTTTATTTTCAGCTGTACTACAATTTGAGAATGTGTCAATTACAGTCTTCAAAAATCAACAATTTCTATTTTCTGTAGAATAGTTCTCCATTTCACCTAACTTAGCTCCATAAAACTTCATATATTCCTATCATTGCATCTCTACAAGCACAAACAATTTTCGAGTTTTAATATGGAGTTCGTTTACTAAATTTCTTTTTAAAGACATTGAGTTGTTTTACAGATTTTTTCGATAGTGTGGTGATCTACATGTTGCACTTTCAGCTATTTATACTAACATATAGTTAATTTTCTAATCTATATATTTAATCGTACAACTCTTCAATTTATTTTTAATTATTTAATTTTTAGAATTGCTTTTCAATTTTATAACTCTCTTCCTTCTCTAATTTTATTTCACGTTGTAGTCCACCAATATGCATTTGAATATATTCTTGAATTATATCAATGCCTTAAGCTATATTATTAATTTGTTCTTTAGTTTGTCGATTTCAGTTTCCAGAAAAATTAACTTATATCTCGTTCTCTGACGGAGAACGATGATGATTCTGTATGCATACATTAGTAGTAATTAAAATCTTTTTATAGATTTCGAGTTCAAATTTATCATAGTTTTTTGGTATTTTATCAAACATTAGAGAAAATAGTCCTAGTGTTACAGCCCATATTTGACCACCAACTTGTATTTTATCTTCATTCAGTTTGAGGTTACTATCACCATTAGTTTGTATCTAATTCATTTCTTCCTTCCAATACTGATAATTCTTCGGAATTGGAAGTCTTTGAGTGCAAATCATCGTCATCATCATTCTCAGTATTAGCATCATTAAATAAGATGGTATTATCAAATATTGTTCCTTCTGCTAGTTTCTTTGGTGTACTTGTCTCTATCTTGACTGATGGTTTCTCATGCTTTAAACTTGTATATTTTCAACTTCTGTCTTGATTTTACTTTTTTCTTTCATAAGAATTCTTTTAATATTTTTAGAACTATTTATGAATTCTTCTGTTATAGGTTTAAATGCATCTCTTAGTTGTTCATTTGTATCTATTTCCCTAGTTTTTATACTACGAAGCTTTTTCTTAATCACATTTGTTGTCAAAACCAAATGCTTTAAAACTTTCTCATCCATGTTTGCTAACAGCAAATTCAGGTATCGGCTACTAGATCAGCTTATCAGGAGCTGATCTGGTTTTCAGATCAGCTTATCAGGACCTGATCTGGTTATCAGATCAGCTTATCAGGAGCTAGTCTGATTTTCAGATCAGCTTATCAGGAGCTGGTCTAGTTATCAGATCAGCTTATCAGGAGCTGGTCTGGTTATCAGATCAGCTTATCAGGAGCTGGTCTGGTTATCAGATCAGCTTATCAGGACCTGATCTGGTTATCAGATCAGCTTATCAGGAGCTGGTCTGGTTTTCGGATCAGCTTATCAGGAGCTGGTCTGGTTATCAGATCAGCTTATCAGGACCTGATCTGGTTATCAGATCAGCTTATCAGGAGCTGGTCTGGTTTTCGGATCAGCTTATCAGGAGCTGGTCTGGTTTTCAGATCAGCTTATCAGGAGCTGGTCTGGTTATCAGATCAGCTTATCAGGAGCTGGTCTGGTTTTCAGATCAGGCTATCAGGAGCTGTTCAGATTTTCATTTCAAGATATCTGAGCCAGATTTAGTTATCAGTGTACAAGTAGCTAGCCATTTATAACATTTATATACATGAAGTTTAAAGTCAGATGAAATACGAAAAAGTAAACTTTTATGTAGTAAAATTATTTTCTATAACGATCATCGTTTAATTCAATATCTTTACTTATAATCAAAAATTCATATTTAGCCTTTCAACATGCTTTATATTTTTCTCACCTTACTTAAACATTAAAATTACATTATGATGATCTCAGTAGATTGTTAATGGCGGAGGACGACATGTTTTGGGAATTCAAAACCGGGAAAAAATAAAACCTAGGGCAACCCTGTTACAAATGGGGGGATTTTGGGGATTTTCATGCTGAGAGTTTCTTGGCTATGTGTGTGTGTGTGTGTGTGTGTGCGTGAGTTTGATTCTTTGTTTATGTGTATGTATACTTGTGTGCCCAGCTTTTGTTGTTATTGTAGAGAAACGTTGTGCGTACAGTGCATGGTTGTATGTATATGTGGGGTGTTGTATGTGTGTATGTGTGTGAGTTTGATTCTTTCTGTGTATTGGAATGTATGTACACTTGTGTGTACAGGTTTTGTTGTTATTGTAGAGAAACGTTGTGCTTACAGTGGATGTATACATACAGTATATGTATGTGTGGGATGTTTGTGTATGTATGTGTGTGTGTGTATATGTGTGCGTTTTTGTATTTAATTGTATGTTTGTCGGTCTCAGATACTTTTGTCGTAGTGGCAGACAATCATTATACCCAGTAGGAAATGTCGATGGTGAAAATGTACTGAGTCGCTTTTGACTTTGTCACCAGTACTACTATATAATTATATCCCATTCAATAATTTTCACTATAGACATTTAGCATATGCTTGTCATTTAAAATCTACTAGTAACACTAAAACAATTGAATAGGTATGACTACGTGGTTCTTATTGGAACGTAGAGACATACCAACCAGACAGTTAGTTACTGTTATATTTCTATAATTTATGTACATACAAAAAGGTATGTATATTGACAAGTTGTTGCAAAATCTTTCCTTTTTACTGACAGATAGAATAAAACGTATTATACTATAATGGTCACTAGAATTTTAGTGTTGACACAAAGACACTTGATCCCTGTCTGACTGCAGGGTAGTGACAACGAATTCGTGTGTATGTAGAATCATTATTTTTGTTGTTGTGAGTTGTCGTTGCTATGCATATGTATGGTTATTGTGCTCGTATGTATGCATGAATTTTTTTATTTCTGGGGAAATATTCTAGTAGCTGCAGATAGTGGCAACCCTGATATCTGCTGAAAATGGAAGTGGAGAGGGAATGTATTTGATAATGTATGTACATATATGTTTTTGGAGTAATGTACGTGATCGTATGGTGGGAGACGAAGGTGATGTTATGAAATCTTCGTTTATTTATTTAAGAAATACTGTTTCGGATTTCATGACAGAGGAGTTTGAATTGCATAATATTATAAAATTTCATTATGTATGTATGTTTGTGTATTACGTGATCACTTCTTTGTGTATGTGTGTGCCAGTATGTAAATGATTTTCTCGCGCTGATATTTATATGTAGGTAGAAATAAATTGTTTTCAATATCGACATTTGGTACTATAAAATACTATCATATATCTGAACTTCCCTAATCCTAGTATGTTTTTATACATTAACGAAGGTTTATTCATATTGAAATTTCTTATTTCAATACGGAAAAATATTAATTTACAGTATTCATTTATTAAACTCATTAGTTTTTAGGTATTTCAATATACATTTTCTATTATATTGAAAATTATTGAATTAATGTGAAGCATTCTTATTTTTAAGCTGCACATTTTCACTGAGTGTATTGATTGCTTATCTATACATTGTGCTCTGACTAAACGACGCTTCATATATTTTCATGATGTAGATATGTAAGTATGATTGTTAAGATCTAATAAATACTTGAGCATTGCATGCAAATAATATTGGAGTATGTGGGCCAATCTAGATGAAACAGTCTAGTTAAATCATAGTCTCATGTAATGCAGTCAGGGATCATATCGTTTTCATACAACCATTCAATGCTGCACGATAAATATTCGTGTTTAAACGAATATGATCGTTCTTCTTAGGCACTCACAAATTGTATGCGAGTAGGCTATAACTATTCCATATGGGGTAGTTTTTGGGGTTAGCCCGATGTAATGCAACGTTGTACCATGTGGTCCAACCCCAGGACATCGCAATGTTAAATCGACCACCTTTTTTTCATATATTTGGAGTAGTTTTGGAGTACTCCAACTCCTCTTTGGACTAGTCCTTACATGCATGTATGGACTAGTCGCATTATCTGCAGGGTTGATAAGAAATTTGATATGTATACATACAAATTGATTTTATGTGTGTATGTATGTATGTATGTATGTATGTATGTATGTACGTACATACAAATAAGAGTACAACTAAATCTTTGAATTCATTTTTTTTTTGTCTTGTGATATCTTTTTGTTGTGTATTATCTGAAATTAAAAACGTTGTTTTATCTGCATTTACTTAAAAGTTTGTGAAGATTTTCTGTTTTAAGTAAAACTGAATTCCTGAAGATACATACTCTATAGTAATAGTAACTATAATAGAAATATTTCTTATACTTAATTTACATTTTTTTAAAGTTGATGTAATGTTAGTTAGTCTACGTTTGACATTTTTGGGGGTATGCAATTTTTTCTAACTATAGCCTGTTTTCTTCACTTTCTACATTTATTTTTGGAAATCTTGCATTGGTTTTTTATAAAATTTATAAACATTTTTAAATGAAACTGATCCGGCACTCCAGCTTAGATACTGATAGTGTTTTTTTCTTTTGTTTTTTGTTACTCAACTTGCTGTTTATTTTTTATTGATAAACATTTAAAATCAAAAGGGAGTTTGATATTGTAATTATTATTTTCATAATTGTTGAAAACAATCGCTGCTTTTTTTTTGTTTTTTTGCGATGAAATTATTTGAATTACTTTTAAAACCTTACGCATTTATAAAAAATTATATTATTTTCCATATTACTCAATTTATAAGACTTTTAGAATTTGTCCTTTAGTGGTTATATATTCTATTATGTGATCATGAATACGAATGCAGTAAGCTGATGTGTTTGCTTACTGTTTCAAATTAAAATTTTATTCAATTAAATAAAAGGAGCTTTTTTCTTAAACTCTGATGTAGTTAGAAGCGCTGGAGATTCTTTCATATAACAGCTTTCTTGGAATTTTAGATACATATAATATAGAATTGGATAACATTTATTTTTAATTTTTATGTTAAGAAGTACGGATATGAGACTGAATTTAAATGTACTTTTAAATTAGTTAAATCATAATGAACAAACATATTTTCTTCTTTAATAGCGATCAACAGAAAACGAACTCGTTTTCATATAATTTAGGTATACCCTTGCGACGGCTCCTCTAGGATACAAGATGACTTTGTATGACGAAATTTCTGTTGCTTTATACTGATAATATTTTTACATTAATAAGGTACATATACATATGTTTATTTTATGAAGGGTGAGCACCTATGGATTTTATTTAATGTTCTATATGATTTTTTTTTTTTTCATTTTATTAAAGTTCAGCGTATTGTATATATATTTCTGAAATGTTTAAGTGTGTTTTGTTTGCCCATCGGAGAGAGTGTACGTATTAGTTGGTCAGTCAGTCTCTATTTTTATTTATTTTATTTTTTTTTTCTTCTAATGTGCCACTCTTTTTTCCAGATTTTACTACTTGGAATAGAGAATTTTTGTATAATTTTTTGCTGGGTATATACATTAGGTATGTAGAAATTATTTTATATACAAAGAAATGCATGTTTAATAAACAACTATTGTATCAAATCGAGCTCAAATAACTCAGTTACCTCTACCAGCAATTCACCGTTGGTGTTTTCATAAAGTGTTAGAAACAATGAAATATCTATGTTTTGAGAGAATTGTTCCCCTCAAGTATTTCTACATGAGGTTTGAGGGGTCAATCACTGTCGCATTCATATGTAATGATTATTCACTTAAAAAAGGTCATCATCACCATCAATCATCTCCGTATACAATACATTCATGAGTTGGGTTGATCCAGATACAATTGCTGTCTCATCACCTTCTAACAGCTTTATATATTTTGCTAGTATGCATGCCTTAGCATGCTTCTATAGATAGTGACGTAAGAGTCCGAGATGTAGAGTGTTACAATTAAAAATCTTTACTATTAGAATTTACCAGTTCGCTCTTTTGAATTTTTACAAAGTAGATACATATGTATGTATTTCATTTATCACAAAATCATAAAATTTCTTTGCTTACAAAATTGTATGACGTGAGGATTTTTTTTTTTTTTTTCGAAATTATACATGTTTCGGCATGCTTTCATTTTTTTTTTCTATAAATTTATGTAATACTCATACAGATACAGATATAAAGTAAGATCTGTTTACTGTATATTTTAAAATTTATGCATGCTTCAGCATGATTCTAGTTGAAGCGTATATTCATTCACTAAGTTTGTTTGATACTTATTCATACACATGTACATTCTTAAAGATTGGATATAAAAGTCCAATTTCCGTAGTTTATCTATATTTTCTAAAGATCTGATAGCTAAAGAAATAAATAGAGTGAAGATCTTCTATAATAATCCCATTTTCATATTGTAAAATTTTGCGTGCTAGCGCTTTCGATGGGAAAATATACATACAACTTTATAAAAAGTGATAATATGATGTGCTGCAGAATATTGCACTGAAGTTTTAGCAATATTTCATTCAGACCAACAAGTTTAGAGAATTCCACTACATTTAGTTAATTATCTTTCTTAAGACCCATCATTCCTAATCAATCCTACAAAAAACAACACAAACTAGATTTTTCGTTTTAATTTTATTTTTATTTTTATTAAATTCAACATTTTGCACATCTTTAAATTACTTTATACTATATTAAGCAGCTTTTTCTCATTTGTTGAGTAAACTTTAATCGGAAGCATTTTAATGGTGAGATGAATTTTTCTATTTTATGCACTAAGTAAATCTTTTTATATACCAATCCACTTATATGAACCATTAAAGCTAATTCTTTTCACATCATTCCTTTTAATGCTCAATTAAATCATTGTACTATTGATGCTTTCATAATGCTATATGTTGAGTAGTGATTAATGTTGTATTTATGCATTAATTTTCCAAAGTGTTTGTTGAAAAATTCTTTGCCATCATCTGTTTGTAAGTTTTTTTGGTACTCGTACCACTTCAAAAATATTTTCCATTCCCTTGGTTTTTAGAGTACAGCTTTTATTTTCAGCTGTACTAAACTTTGAGAATGTGTCAATTACAGTCTTCAAAAATCAACAATTTCTATTTTCTGTAGAATAGTTCTCCATTTCACCTAACTTAGCTCCATAAAACTTCATATATTCCTTTCATTGCATCTCTACAAGCACAAACAATTGTTGAGATTTAATATGGAGTTCGTTTACTAAATTTCTTTTTAAAGACATTGAGTTGTTTCACAGATTTTTTCAAAAATGTTGTGATCTACATCTTGCACTTTCAGCTATTTATAATTACTAACATGTAGTTAATTTTCTAATCTATATATTTAACCGTAAACTCTTCAATTTGTTTTTAATTATTTAATTTTTAGAATTGCTTTTTCAATTTTATAACTGTCTTCTTTCTCTAATTTTATTTCACGTTGTAGTTCCTCAATTTGCATTTAAATATATTCTTGAATATTAATGCTTTAAGCTATATTATTAATTTGTCTTGTATTTTATCTTCATTCAGTTTGAGGTAACTATCAACAATAGTTTGTATCTAATTCATTTATGCCTTCCAATACTGATAAGTCAGTATAAATGTCTTCAGATTTGGAAGTCTATGAGTAAAATCATCGTCATCATCATTTTCAGTATTAGCATCATTAAATATGATGGTATTATCAAATATTGTTCCTTCTACTAGTTTCTTTGGGGTACTTGTCTATATCTTGAGTGAAGGTTTCTCAGGCTTTAAACTTGTATATTTTCAACTTCTGTCTTGATTTTACTTTCTTCTTTCATAAGAATTCTTTTAATATTTTTTGAACTATTTATGAATTCTTCTGTTATAGGTTTAAATGTATCTTTTAGTTGTTCACTTATATCTATTTCACCAGTTTTTTACTACGAAGCTTTTTCTTCAACACATTTCTTGTCAACACCAACTGTTTTAAAATTTTCTCATCCATGGTTGCTAAGGGCAAATAACAGGTATCAGCAATCAGATCAGCTTTTCAGGACCTGGTTTGGTTTTCAGATCAGCTTTTCAAGACCTGGTCTGGTTTTCAGATCAGCTTTTCAGGACCTGGTCTGGTTTTCAGATCAGCTTATCAGGACCTGGTCTGGTCTTCAGATCAGCTTATTAGCACCTGGTCTGGTTTTCAGATCAGCTTATCAGGACCTGGTTTGGTTTTCAGATCAGCTTGTCAGGACCTGGTCTGGTTTTCAGATCAGCTTTTCAGGACCTGGTCTGGTTTTCAGATCAGCTTTTCAGGACCTGGTCTGGTTTTCAGATCAGCTTATCAGGACCTGGTCTGGTTTTCAGATCAGCTTTTCAGGACCTGGTCTGGTTTTCAGATCAGCTTTTCAGGACCTGGTCTGGTTTTCAGATCAGCTTATCAGGACCTGGTCTGGTTTTCAGATCAGGCTATCAGGATCTGGTCTGGTTTTCAGATCAGCTTATCAGGAGCTGGTCTGATTTTCAGGTCAGCTTATTAGGAGCTTGTCTGATTTTCAGGTCAGCTTATTAGGAGCTGGTCTGGTTTTCAGGTCAGATGAAATAACTAAAGTCTATCTTTTATTAGCAGTATTTTTTTTTCTATAACGAAAATCGTTTAATTCAATATTTTTGCTTATAATCAAAAATCCATATTTATCCTTCCAACACTCTACAAATTTTTTAAAACTTGTCAAAATTCATATTACTGCCAACATGAACCTTGTAAACATGCTTCATATTTTCCTCATCTTACTTAAACATTATAATTACATTTGCATTGTCTCTTATTAAATGCTTATAGCCATATTCATAAAAATTTTAAACAGCATTTCAAATGTTGTTTGAGCAAAATTCGCTAAAATTGTATTCATAATAGAATATTAGCGTAAAAACGTTTTTTAACTTGCGTAAATCACCAAATCTTAAAAATTAAATGCACCCATATTTAAAATAATTTTGAATTGACGTCGTTGTAGTTTTGCTTCTTGCTTATTTATATTTTTAACTTTGTCTGCATGTATGTATGTATGCATGTATTAAGAATTATGCTTATGTTTGGCACAAGTAGAATGAGTCATCATTATTCTGTCGCCCCGTAAAAAAAATATACACGTACACGTACATATGTATGTATATTATTCTGCTTTCCACATGCAACATCAGCAAATATCATAATTGAAATGTATTAAGCTTCATTACCAGAAAAAAAATAAATGTATAATAACCCATTCTTTTAATTATGAAATTATGTAATTTCTTTAACTATTCATATTTGTAGTAGTATATAGATAATTTTAGTATAAATATATGTTTTTAAACCTCAGATAGTAGTAGGGAACTGGGCAACCGGCGTAGATTAAAATTTTTAAGTTTAATTACCAATAACCCCGACAAAGGACACCCAGAAATTATTACACAACCCAAATCACTGAAAGACTCAAATTTCCACGGTCATGCAGACAGACAGAGAGAGAGACAGACATACACTTAATGTAAACAAAAACTCCTTATGTTAAAAAAATAAGAGTGACTTATTGAACCACCCTCGAAAAATATTTAAAGGACTTATTGAACCACCCTCGTAGGTATCAAATTTCAAGAATTTTAAAATTTTCAAATTTTAATTACCCAAATTTAACAATTTCAGCAACAATTTCACAATTTCAGCCACAATTTAACAATTTCAGCCCACAATTTAACAATTTCACCAACAATTTAACAATTTCACCAACAATTTACCAATTTTAATTGGGGCTGAAATTGTTAAATTGTGGCTGAAATTGTGAAATTGTTGCTGAAATTGTTAAAATTGGGTAATTAAAATTTGAAAATTTTAAAATTCTTGAAATTTGATACCTACGAGGGTGGTTCAATAAGTCCTTTAAATATTTTTCGAGGGTGGTTCAATAAGTCACTCTTATTTTTTTAACATAAGGAGTTTTTGTTTACATTAAGTGTATGTCTGTCTCTCTCTCTGTCTGTCTGCATGACCGTGGAAATTTGAGTCTTTCAGTGATTTGGGTTGTGTAATAATTTCTGGGTGTCCTTTGTCGGGGTTATTGGTAATTAAACTTAAAAATTTTAATCTACGCCGGTTGCCCAGTTCCCTACTACTATCTGAGGTTTAAAAACATATATTTATACTAAAATTATCTATATACTACTACAAATATGAATAGTTAAAGAAATTACATAATTTCATAATTAAAAGAATGGGTTATTATACATTTATTTTTTTTCTGGTAATGAAGCTTAATACATTTCAATTATGATATTTGCTGATGTTGCATGTGGAAAGCAGAATAATATACATACATATGTACGTGTACGTGTATATTTTTTTTACGGGCGACAGAATAATGATGACTCATTCTACTTGTGCCAAACATAAGCATAATTCTTAATACATGCATACATACATACATACAGACAAAGTTAAAAATATAAATAAGCAAGAAGCAAAACTACAACGACGTCAATTCAAAATTATTTTAAATATGGGTGCATTTAATTTTTAAGATTTGGTGATTTACGCAAGTTAAAAAACGTTTTTACGCTAATATTCTATTATGAATACAATTTTAGCGAATTTTGCTCAAACAACATTTGAAATGCTGTTTAAAATTTTTATGAATATGGCTATAAGCATTTAATAAGAGACAATGCAAATGTAATTATAATGTTTAAGTAAGATGAGGAAAATATGAAGCATGTTTACAAGGTTCATGTTGGCAGTAATATGAATTTTGACAAGTTTTAAAAAATTTGTAGAGTGTTGGAAGGATAAATATGGATTTTTGATTATAAGCAAAAATATTGAATTAAACGATTTTCGTTATAGAAAAAAAAATACTGCTAATAAAAGATAGACTTTAGTTATTTCATCTGACCTGAAAACCAGACCAGCTCCTAATAAGCTGACCTGAAAATCAGACAAGCTCCTAATAAGCTGACCTGAAAATCAGACCAGCTCCTGATAAGCTGATCTGAAAACCAGACCAGATCCTGATAGCCTGATCTGAAAACCAGACCAGGTCCTGATAAGCTGATCTGAAAACCAGACCAGGTCCTGAAAAGCTGATCTGAAAACCAGACCAGGTCCTGAAAAGCTGATCTGAAAACCAGACCAGGTCCTGATAAGCTGATCTGAAAACCAGACCAGGTCCTGAAAAGCTGATCTGAAAACCAGACCAGGTCCTGAAAAGCTGATCTGAAAACCAGACCAGGTCCTGACAAGCTGATCTGAAAACCAAACCAGGTCCTGATAAGCTGATCTGAAAACCAGACCAGGTGCTAATAAGCTGATCTGAAGACCAGACCAGGTCCTGATAAGCTGATCTGAAAACCAGACCAGGTCCTGAAAAGCTGATCTGAAAACCAGACCAGGTCTTGAAAAGCTGATCTGAAAACCAAACCAGGTCCTGAAAAGCTGATCTGATTGCTGATACCTGTTATTTGCCCTTAGCAACCATGGATGAGAAAATTTTAAAACAGTTGGTGTTGACAAGAAATGTGTTGAAGAAAAAGCTTCGTAGTAAAAAACTGGTGAAATAGATATAAGTGAACAACTAAAAGATACATTTAAACCTATAACAGAAGAATTCATAAATAGTTCAAAAAATATTAAAAGAATTCTTATGAAAGAAGAAAGTAAAATCAAGACAGAAGTTGAAAATATACAAGTTTAAAGCCTGAGAAACCTTCACTCAAGATATAGACAAGTACCCCAAAGAAACTAGTAGAAGGAACAATATTTGATAATACCATCATATTTAATGATGCTAATACTGAAAATGATGATGACGATGATTTTACTCATAGACTTCCAAATCTGAAGACATTTATACTGACTTATCAGTATTGGAAGGCATAAATGAATTAGATACAAACTATTGTTGATAGTTACCTCAAACTGAATGAAGATAAAATACAAGACAAATTAATAATATAGCTTAAAGCATTAATATTCAAGAATATATTTAAATGCAAATTGAGGAACTACAACGTGAAATAAAATTAGAGAAAGAAGACAGTTATAAAATTGAAAAAGCAATTCTAAAAATTAAATAATTAAAAACAAATTGAAGAGTTTACGGTTAAATATATAGATTAGAAAATTAACTACATGTTAGTAATTATAAATAACTGAAAGTGCAAGATGTAGATGACAACATTTTTGAAAAAATCTGTGAAACAACTCAATGTCTTTAAAAAGAAATTTAGTAAACGAACTCCATATTAAATCTCAACAATTGTTTGTGCTTGTAGAGATGCAATGAAAGGAATATATGAAGTTTTATGCAGCTAAGTTAGGTGAAATGGAGAACTATTCTACAGAAAATAGAAATTGTTGATTTTTGAAGACTGTAATTGACACATTCTCAAAGTTTAGTACAGCTGAAAATAAAAGCTGTACTCTAAAAACCAAGGGAATGGAAAATATTTTTGAAGTGGTACGAGTACCAAAAAAACTTACAAACAGATGATGGCAAAGAATTTTTCAACAAACACTTTGGAAAATTAATGCATAAATACAACATTAATCACTACTCAACATATAGCATTATGAAAGCATCAATAGTACAATGATTTAATTGAGCATTAAAAGGAATGATGTGAAAAGAATTAGCTTTAATGGTTCATATAAGTGGATTGGTATATAAAAAGATTTACTTAGTGCATAAAATAGAAAAATTCATCTCACCATTAAAATGCTTCCGATTAAAGTTTACTCAACAAATGAGAAAAAGCTGCTTAATATAGTATAAAGTAATTTAAAGATGTGCAAAATGTTGAATTTAATAAAAATAAAAATAAAATTAAAACGAAAAATCTAGTTTGTGTTGTTTTTTGTAGGATTGATTAGGAATGATGGGTCTTAAGAAAGATAATTAACTAAATGTAGTGGAATTCTCTAAACTTGTTGGTCTGAATGAAATATTGCTAAAACTTCAGTGCAATATTCTGCAGCACATCATATTATCACTTTTTATAAAGTTGTATGTATATTTTCCCATCGAAAGCGCTAGCACGCAAAATTTTACAATATGAAAATGGGATTATTATAGAAGATCTTCACTCTATTTATTTCTTTAGCTATCAGATCTTTAGAAAATATAGATAAACTACGGAAATTGGACTTTTATATCCAATCTTTAAGAATGTACATGTGTATGAATAAGTATCAAACAAACTTAGTGAATGAATATACGCTTCAACTAGAATCATGCTGAAGCATGCATAAATTTTAAAATATACAGTAAACAGATCTTACTTTATATCTGTATCTGTATGAGTATTACATAAATTTATAGAAAAAAAAATGAAAGCATGCCGAAACATGTATAATTTCGAAAAAAAAAAAATCCTCACGTCATACAATTTTGTAAGCAAAGAAATTTTATGATTTTGTGATAAATGAAATACATACATATGTATCTACTTTGTAAAAATTCAAAAGAGCGAACTGGTAAATTCTAATAGTAAAGATTTTTAATTGTAACACTCTACATCTCGGACTCTTACGTCACTATCTATAGAAGCATGCTAAGGCATGCATACTAGCAAAATATATAAAGCTGTTAGAAGGTGATGAGACAGCAATTGTATCTGGATCAACCCAACTCATGAATGTATTGTATACGGAGATGATTGATGGTGATGATGACCTTTTTTAAGTAAATAATCATTACATATGAATGCGACAGTGATTGACCCCTCAAACCTCATGTAGAAATACTTGAGGGGAACAATTCTCTCAAAACATAGATATTTCATTGTTTCTAACACTTTATGAAAACACCAACGGTGAATTGCTGGTAGAGGTAACTGAGTTATTTGAGCTCGATTTGATACAATAGTTGTTTATTAAACATGCATTTCTTTGTATCTAAAATAATTTCTACATACCTAATGTATATACCCAGCAAAAAATTATACAAAAATTCTCTATTCCAAGTAGTAAAATCTGGAAAAAGGAGTGGCACATTAGAAGAAAAAAAAATAAAATAAATAAAAATAGAGACTGACTGACCAACTAATACGTACACTCTCTCCGATGGGCACACAAAACACACTTAAACATTTCAGAAATATATATACAATACGCTGAACTTTAATAAAATGAAAAAAAAAAAAAATCATATAGAACATTAAATAAAATCCATAGGTGCTCACCCTTCATAAAATAAACATATGTATATGTACCTTATTAATGTAAAAATATTATCAGTATAAAGCAACAGAAATTTCGTCATACAAAGTCATCTTGTATCCTAGAGGAGCCGTCGCAAGGGTATACCTAAATTATATGAAAACGAGTTCGTTTTCTGTTGATCGCTATTAAAGAAGAAAATATGTTTGTTCATTATGATTTAACTAATTTAAAAGTACATTTAAATTCAGTCTCATATCCGTACTTCTTAACATAAAAATTAAAAATAAATGTTATCCAATTCTATATTATACTATGTATCAAAAATTCCAAAAAAGCTGTTATATGAAAGAATCTCCAGCGCTTCTAACTGCATTAGAGTTTAAGAAAAAATCTCCTTTTATTCAGTTGAATAAAATTTTAATTTGAAACAGTAAGAAAAGACATCAACTTAGTGCATTCTTATTCATAATCGTATAATAAAAAATATAACCACCAAAGTACAAATTCTAAAAGTCTTATAAATTAAGCAATATAGAAAATAACATAATTTTTATAAACATGTAAGGTTTCAAAAGTAATTCAAATGATTTCATCGCAAAAGAAGTAGCGATTGTTTTCAACAATTATGAAAATAATAATTTCAATATAAAACTCCCTTTTGATTTTAAATGTTTATCAATAAAAAATAAACAGCAAGTTGAGTAACAAAAAACAAAAGAAAAAAACACTATCAGTATCTAAGCTGGAGTGCCGGATCGGTTTCATTTAAAAATGTTTATAAATTTTATAAAAAACCAATGCAAGATTTCCAAAAATAAATGTAGAAAGTGAAGAAAACAGGCTATAGTTAGAAAAAATTGCATACCCCCAAAAATGTCAAACGTAGACTAACTAACATTACATCAACTTTAAAAAAATGTAAATTAAGTATAAGAAATATTTCTATTATAGTTACTATTACTATAGAGTATGTATCTTCAGGAATTCAGTTTTACTTAAAACAGAAAATCTTCACAAACTTTTAAGTAAATGCAGATAAAACAACGTTTTTAATTTCAGATAATACACAACAAAAAGATATCACAAGACAAAAAAAAAATGAATTCAAAGATTTAGTTGTACTCTTATTTGTATGTACGTACATACATACATACATACATACATACATACATACACACATAAAATCAATTTGTATGTATACATATCAAATTTCTTATCAACCCTGCAGATAATGCGACTAGTCCATACATGCATGTAAGGACTAGTCCAAAGAGGAGTTGGAGTACTCCAAAACTACTCCAAATATATGAAAAAAAGGTGGTCGATTTAACATTGCGATGTCCTGGGGTTGGACCACATGGTACAACGTTGCATTACATCGGGCTAACCCCAAAAACTACCCCATATGGAATAGTTATAGCCTACTCGCATACAATTTGTGAGTGCCTAAGAAGAACGATCATATTCGTTTAAACACGAATATTTATCGTGCAGCATTGAATGGTTGTATGAAAACGATATGATCCCTGACTGCATTACATGAGACTATGATTTAACTAGACTGTTTCATCTAGATTGGCCCACATACTCCAATATTATTTGCATGCAATGCTCAAGTATTTATTAGATCTTAACAATCATACTTACATATCTACATCATGAAAATATATGAAGCGTCGTTTAGTCAGAGCACAATGTATAGATAAGCAATCAATACACTCAGTGAAAATGTGCAGCTTAAAAATAAGAATGCTTCACATTAATTCAATAATTTTCAATATAATAGAAAATGTATATTGAAATACCTAAAAACTAATGAGTTTAATAAATGAATACTGTAAATTAATATTTTTCCGTATTGAAATAAGAAATTTCAATATGAATAAACCTTCGTTAATGTATAAAAACATACTAGGATTAGGGAAGTTCAGATATATGATAGTATTTTATAGTACCAAATGTCGATATTGAAAACAATTTATTTCTACCTACATATAAATATCAGCGCGAGAAAATCATTTACATACTGGCACACACATACACAAAGAAGTGATCACGTAATACACAAACATACATACATAATGAAATTTTATAATATTATGCAATTCAAACTCCTCTGTCATGAAATCCGAAACAGTATTTCTTAAATAAATAAACGAAGATTTCATAACATCACCTTCGTCTCCCACCATACGATCACGTACATTACTCCAAAAACATATATGTACATACATTATCAAATACATTCCCTCTCCACTTCCATTTTCAGCAGATATCAGGGTTGCCACTATCTGCAGCTACTAGAATATTTCCCCAGAAATAAAAAAATTCATGCATACATACGAGCACAATAACCATACATATGCATAGCAACGACAACTCACAACAACAAAAATAATGATTCTACATACACACGAATTCGTTGTCACTACCCTGCAGTCAGACAGGGATCAAGTGTCTTTGTGTCAACACTAAAATTCTAGTGACCATTATAGTATAATACGTTTTATTCTATCTGTCAGTAAAAAGGAAAGATTTTGCAACAACTTGTCAATATACATACCTTTTTGTATGTACATAAATTATAGAAATATAACAGTAACTAACTGTCTGGTTGGTATGTCTCTACGTTCCAATAAGAACCACGTAGTCATACCTATTCAATTGTTTTAGTGTTACTAGTAGATTTTAAATGACAAGCATATGCTAAATGTCTATAGTGAAAATTATTGAATGGGATATAATTATATAGTAGTACTGGTGACAAAGTCAAAAGGTACTCAGTACATTTTCACCATCGACATTTCCTACTGGGTATAATGATTGTCTGCCACTACGACAAAAGTATCTGAGACCGACAAACATACAATTAAATACAAAAACGCACACATATACACACACACACATACATACACAAACATCCCACACATACATATACTGTATGTATACATCCACTGTAAGCACAACGTTTCTCTACAATAACAACAAAACCTGTACACATAAGTGTACATACATTCCAATACACAGAAAGAATCAAACTCACACACATACACACATACAACACCCCACATATACATACAACCATGCACTGTACGCACAACGTTTCTCTACAATAACAACAAAAGCTGGGCACACAAGTATACATACACATAAACAAAGAATCAAACTCACGCACACACACACACACACACACACACATAGCCAAGAAACTCTCAGCATGAAAATCCCCAAAATCCCCCCATTTGTAACAGGGTTGCCCTAGGTTTTATTTTTTCCCGGTTTTGAATTCCCAAAACATGTCGTCCTCCGCCATTAACAATCTACTGATCTCTTATTAAATGTTTGGTGATTCTGGTGTAAGTTTTACATAAGTAGAATGAATCAACATTCTTATCTCTCCCCATACAAAAGTATTCTTCCCATACGCATCATCGTTAAATATCATATTGGAATTACTTTGGACTGAAATAACAGATTCACTATCGGTAAATTTTGTAATATATTATTATTTTAATTGATGTAATTAATTTATTCAGGTATTCATATTTGGATGGATAAAAAGATTTTGAGTATAAATAAATGTTCTCAAATTTAAGTCCATTAGGACTTTCTAGCAAGCCAATCATAGCGTTTTTTTTCGCAATTTGACAGGTCAACTATTGTTGCACGAATAGAATTTGATATAAGGGAACTATGATTTATTTTTGAACTATCGTTCGATGATTCATCAATATTTCGTACCAAGGTTTTTTAGGTTGTTTTACTAACCGCATTTATGTAGCTAAATACATTTTATAAATATTATCTCTTATTATAAAAAAATAAACTAATACAGCTATACCATATCAGAAAATATTTTCTGAAATCGTATAGCTGCATTAGTTTATTTTTTCTATAATAAGAGATAATGATCCACACTCATAATCAAAACAGCATAAAAATATCCTTTGTTTTGACTATGAGTATGCATCAATATTTATGAAATGCGTTTAGTTACAAAAATGTGGTTAGTAAAACAAAGTATATTTTAACAGCCTTATTTATAACACTTATTAGGGCTTTACAAAGACTTTTTAAAACAAATTTTTATAAAAAATTTGTTTTAAAAAGCCTTTACAAAGCCTTAATAAGTTTTATAAATAAGGATGTAAGAGTTTAAAATCAGTATTTTGTATGATAATACTGATTTGAAACTCTTAAAATATTCTTTGTTTTGACTATGAGTAGGGGCCATTATCTCTTATTATAGGACAAATAAAATAATATAGCTATACGATTTCAGAAAATATTTTCTGATATCGTATAGCTACATTTTTAATTTTTCTATAATAAGAGATAATATTTATTAAATACATTTCATAAATATTGGCGCATACTCATAGTAAAAACAACCTAAAAATACCTTGGTACGAAATATTGAAGAATCATCAAAATTTCATACCATGCTATATTTATGTTGTTTTACTAATCGCATTTTGTAAATAAATGCATTTCATAAATACTATCTATTATTATTGAAAGAATAAAATAGTATGGTTATGTGATATTAGAAAACATGATTTCTGATGTCATATAATCATACTATTTCATTTTTTTATAATAAGAGATAATGACTCATACTCATAGTCAAAACAAAGGATATTTATATGCTGTTTTGATTATGAGTATGCGTCAATATTTATGAAATGCATTTAGTTATAAAATGCGGTTAGTAAAACAAAGTAAATTTTAAGAATTTAAAACCACCATTTTTATGGTAATACCGGTTTTAAACACTTAAAGCATACTTTGTTTTGACTATGAGCTTGAGCTGATATTTATGAAATGAATTTTATAAATATTGACTCATACCCTTAGTCAAAACAACATAAATAATTCTTTAGTACGAAATTTTGATGATTCATCGAACGATAGTTCAAAAATAAATCATAGTTCTCCTGTCAAATTGCGAAAAAAAAAGTTATGATTGGCTTGCTAGAAAGTCCCAATGGACTTAAATTTGAGAACATTTATTTATACTCAAAATCTTTTCATCCATCCAAATATGAATACCTGAATAAATTAATTACATCAATTAAAATAATAATATATTACAAAATTTACCGATAGTGAATCTGTTATTTCAGTCCAAAGTAATTCCAATATGATATTTAACGATGATGCGTATGGGAAGAATACTTTTGTATGGGGAGAGATAAGAATGTTGATTCATTCTACTTATGTAAAACTTACACCAGAATCACCAAAAATTTAATAAGAGATCATCATAATGTAATTTTAATGTTTAAGTAAGGTGAGAAAAATATAAAGCATGTTGAAGGGATAAATATGGATTTTTGATTATAAGCAAAGATAGTGAATTAAACGATGATCGTTATAGAAAATAATTTTAATATATAAAAGTTTACTTTTTCGTATTTCATCTGACCTTAAACTCCATTTATATAAATGTTATAAATGGCTAGCTACATGTATACTAATAACTAAATCTGAGTCAGATATCTTGATATGAAAATCTGAACAGCTCCTGATAGCCTGATCTGTTACCTGATAAGCTGATCTGAAAACCAGACCAGCTCCTGATAAGCTGATCTGAAAATCAGACCAGCTCCTGATAAGCTGATCTGATAACCAGACCAGCTTTTGATAAGCTGATCTGAAAATCAGATCAGGTCCTGATAAGCTGATCTGATAACCAGACCAGCTCCTGATAAGCTGATCTGATAACCAGACCAGCTCCTTATAAGCTGATCAGAAAATCAGATCAGGTCCTGATAAGCTGATCTGATAACCAGATCAACTCCTGATAAGCTGATCTGAAAATCAGATCAGGTCCTGATAAGCTGATCTGAAAATCAGATCAGGTCCTGATAAGCTGATCTGAAAATCAGATCAGGTCCTGATAAGCTGATCTGATAACCAGACCAGCTCCTTATAAGCTGATCAGAAAATTAGATCTGGTCCTGATAAGCTGATCTGATAACCAGACCAGCTCCTTATAAGCTGATCTGATTGCTGATACCTGTTATTTGCCCTTAGCAAACATGGATGAGAAAATTTTAAAACAGTTGGTGTTGACAAGAAATGTGTTGAAGAAAAAGCTTCGTAGTATAAAAACTGGTGAAATAGATACAAGTGAACAACTAAAAAAAAAACATTTAAACCTATAACAGAAGAATTCATAAATAGTTCTAAAAATACTAAAAGAATTCTTATGAAAGAAAAAAGTAAAATCAAGACAGAAGTTGAAAATATACAAGTTTAAAGCCTGAGAAACCTTCACTCAAGATATAGACAAGTACCCCAAAGAAACTAGTAGAAGGAACAATATTTGATAATACCATCATATTAAATGATGCTAATACTGAGAATGATGATGACGATGATTTTACTCATAGACTTCCAATTCTGAAGACATTTATACTCACTTATCAGTATTGGACGGCATAAATGAATTAAATACAAACTATTGTTGATAGTTACCTCAAACTGAATGAAGATAAAATACAAGACAAATTAATAATATAGCTTAAAGCATTAATATTCAAGAATATATTTAAATGCAAATTGAGGAACTACAACGTGAAAAAAAAATTAGAGAAAGAAGACAGTTATAAAATTGAAAAAGCAATTCTAAAAATTATATAATTAAAAACAAATTGAAGAGTTTACGGTTAAATATATAGATTAGAAAATTAACTACATGTTAGTATAAATAGCTGAAAGTGCAAGATGTAGATCACAACACTTTCGAAAAAATCTGTGAAACAACTCAATGTCTTTAAAAAGGAATTTAGTAAACGAACTCCATATTAAATCTCAACAACTGTTTGTGCTTATAGAGATGTAATGACAGGAATATATGATGTTTTATGGAGCTAAGTTAGGTAAAATGTAGAACTATTCTACAGAAAATAGAAATTGTTGATTTTTGAAGACTGTAATTGACACATTCTCAAATTGTAGTACAGCTGAAAATAAAAGCTGCACTCTAAAAACCAAGGCAATGGAAAATATTTTTGAAGTGGTACGGGTACCAAAAAACTTACAAACAGATGATTCTAAAGAATTTTTTAATACAAAATACTTGGGAAAACTCATACATAAATAGAAGATTAAACATTACTTAATATGAAAGCATCAATATTAGAATGATTTAATAGATCATTGAAAGGAATGATGTGAAAAGAATTAGCTTTAATGGTTCATATAAGTGGATTGGTATATATAAAGATTTACTTAGTGCATAAAATAGAAAAATTCATCTCACCATTAAAATGTTTACGATTAAACATTCCACAAATGAGAAAAGGCTACTTAATATAGTATAAAGTAATTTGAAGAATGAATGTTGAATTTAATTAAAATAAAAATAAAATTAAAACGAAAAATCTAGTTTGTGTTGTTTTTTGTAGGATTGATTAGGAATGATGGGTCTTAAGAAAGATAATTAGCTAAATGTAGTGGAATTCTCTAAACTTGTTGGTCTGAATGAAATATTGCTAAAACTTCAGTGCAATATTCAGCAGCACATCATATTATCACTTTTTATAAAGTTGTATGTATATTTTCCCATCGAAAGCGCTGGCACGCAAAATTTTACAATATGAAAATGGGATTATTATAGAAGATCTTCACTCTATTTATTTCTTTAGCTATCAGATCTTTAGAAAATATAGATAAACTACGGAAATTGGACTTTGATATCCAATCTTTAAGAATGTACATGTGTATGAATAAGTATCAAACAAACTTAGTGAATGAATATACGCTTCAACTAGAATCATGCTGAAGCATGCATAAATTTTAAAATATACAGTAAACAGATCTTACTTTATATCTGTATCTGTATGAGTATTACATAAATTTATAGAAAAAAAGTGAAAGCATGCTGAAGCATGTATAATTAAAAAAAAAATCCTCACGTCATACAATTTTGTAAGCAAAGAAATTTTATGATTTTGTGGTCAATGAAATACATACATACATATGTATCTACTTTGTAAAAATTCAAAAGAGCGAACTGGTAAATTCTAATAGTAAAGATTTTTAATTGTAACACTCTACATCTCGGACTCTTACGTCACTATCGACAGAAGCATGCTAAGGCATGCATACTAGCAAAATATATAAAGCTGTTAGAAGGTGATGAGACAGCAATTGTATCTGGATCAACCCAACTCATGAATTTATTGTATACGGAGATGATTGATGGTGATGATGACCTTTTTTAAGTGAATTATCATTACATATGAATGCGACAGTGATTGACCCCTCAAACCTCATGTAGAAATACTTGAGGGGAACAATTCTCTCAAAACATAGATATTGCATTGTTTCTAACACTTTATGAAAACACCAACGGTGAATTGCTGGTAGAGGTAGCTGAGTTATTTGAGATCGATTTGATACAATAGTTGTTTATTAAACATGCATTTCTTTATATCTAAACTAATTTCTACATACCTAATGTATATACCCAGCAAAAATTAAACAAAAATTCTCTATTCCAAGTAGTAAAATCTGAAAAAAGGAGTGGCACATTAGAAGAAAAAAAAAATAAAATAAAATAAATAAAAACAGACTGACTGACCAACTAATACGTACACTCTGCCCGATGGGCACACATAACACACTTAAACATTTCAGAAATATATATACAATACGCTGAACTTTAATAAAATGAAAAAAAAAATCATATAGAAAGAACATTAAATAAAAGCCATAGGTGCTCACCCTTCATAAAATAAACATATGTATATTTACCTTATTAATGTAAACATATTATCAGTATAAAGCAACAGAAATTTCGTCATACAAAGTCATCTTGTATCCTAGAGGAGCCGTCGATAGGGTATACCTAAATTATATGAAAACGAGTTCGTTTTCTGTTGATCGCTATTAAAGAAGAAAATATGTTTGTTCATTATGATTTAACTAATTTAAAAGTACATTTAAATTCAGTCTCATATCCGTACTTCTTAACATAAAAATTAAAAATAAATGTTATCCAATTCTATATTATACTATGTATCAAAATTTCCAAAAAAGCTGTTATATGAAAGAATCTCCAGCGCTTCTAACTGCATTAGAGTTTAAGAAAAAATCTCCTTTTATTCAGTTGAATAAAATTTTAATTTGAAACAGTAAGCAAAGACATCAGCTTACTGCATTCTTATTCATAATCGTATAATAGAAAATATAACCACCAAAGTACAAATTCTAAAAGTCTTATAAATTAAGCAATATAGAAAATAACATAATTTTTATAAACATGTAAGGTTTCAAAAGTAATTAAAATGATTTCATCGCAAAAGAAGTAGCGATTGTTTTCAACAATTATGAAAATAATAATTTTAATATAAAACTCCCTTTTGCTTTTAAATGTTTATCAATAAAAAATAAACAGTAAGTTGAGTAACAAAAAACAAAAGAAAAAAACACTATCAGTATCTAAGCTGGAGTGCCAGATCGGTTTCATTTAAAAATGTTTATAAATTTTATAAAAAAGCAATGCAAGATTTCCAAAAATAAATGTAGAAAGTGAAGAAAAAAGGCTATAGTTAGAAAAAAAATTGCATACCCCCAAAAATGTCAAACGTTGACTAACTAACGTTGCGTCAACTTTAAAAAAATGTAAATTAAGTATAAGAAATATTTCTATTATAGTTACTATTACTATAGAGTATGTATCTTCAGGAATTCAGTTTTACTTAAAACAGAAAATCTTCACAAACTTTTAAGTAAATGCAGATAAAACAACGTTTTTAATTTCAGATAATACACAACAAAAAGATATCACATGACAAAAAAAATGAATTCAAAGATTTAGTTGTACTCTTATTTGTATGTACGTACATACATACATACATACATACATACACACATAAAATCAATTTGTATGTATACATATCAAATTTCTTATCAACCCTGCAGATAATGCGACTAGTCCATACATGCATGTAAGGACTAGTCCAAAGAGGAGTTGTAGTACTCCAAATATATGAAAAAAAAGGTGGTCGATTTAACATTGCGATGTCCTAGGGTTGGACCACATGGTACAACGTTGCATTACATCGGACTAACCCCAAAAACTACCCCATATGGAATAGTTATAGACTACTCGCATACAATTTGTGAGTGCCTAAGAAGAACGATCATATTCGTTTAAACACGAATATTTATCGTGCAGCATTGAATGGTTGTATGAAAACGATATGATCCATGACTGCATTACATGAGACTATGATGTAACTAGACTGTTTCATCTAGATTGGACCACATACTCCAATATTATTTGCATGGAATGCTCAAGTATTTATTAGATCTTAACAATCACACTTACATATCTACATCATGAAAATATATGAAGCCTCGTTTAGTCAAAACACAATGTATAGATAAGCAATCAATACACTCAGGGAAAATGTGCAGCTTAAAAATAAGAATGTTTCACATTAATTCAATAATTTTCAATATAATAGAAAATGTATATTGAAATACCTAAAAACTAATGAGTTTAATAAATGAATACTGTAAATTAATATTTTTCCGTATTTAAATAAGAAATTTCAATATGAATAAACCACCGTTAATGTATAAAAACATACTAGGATTAGGGAAGTTCAGATATATGTATGATAGTATTTTATAGTACCAAATGTCGATATTGAAAACAATTTATTTCTACCTACATATAAATATCAGCGCGAAAAAATCATTTACATACTGGCACACACACACATACACAAAGAAGTGATCACGTAATACACAAATATACATACACAATGAAATTTTATAATATTATGCAATTCAAACTCCTCTGTCATGAAATACGAAACAATATTTCTTAAATAAATAAACGAAGATTTCATAACACCACCTTCGTCTCCCACCATACGATCACGTACATTACTCCAAAAACATATATGTACATATGTACATTATCAAATACATTCCCTCTCCACTTCCATTTTCAGTAGATATCAGGGTTGCCGCTATCTGCAGCTACTAGAATATTTCCCCAGAAATAAAAAAATGCATGCATACATACGAGCACAATAACCATACATATGCATAGCAACGACAACTCACAACAACAAAAATAACGATTCTACATACAACGAATTCGTTGTCACTACCCTGCAGTCAGACAGGGATCAAGTGTCGTTGTGTCAACACTAAAATTCTAGTGACCATTATAGTATAATACGTTTTATTCTATCTGTCAGTAAAAAGGAAAGATTTTGCAACAACTTGTCAATATACATACCTTTTTGTATGTACATAAATTATAGAAATATAACAGTAACTAACTGTCTGGTTGGTATGTCTCTACGTTCCAATAAGAACCACGTAGTCATACCTATTCAATTGTTTTAGTGTTACTAGTAGATTTTAAATGACAAGCATATGCTAAATGTCTATAGTGAAAATTATTGAATGGGATATAATTATATAGCAGTACTGGTGACAAAGTCAAAAGCGACTCAGTACATTTTCACCATCGACATTTCCTACAGGGTATAATGATTGTCTGCCACTACGACAAAAGTATCTGAGACCGACAAACATACAATTAAATACAAAAACACACACATATACACACACATACATACACACAAACATCCCACACATACATACACTGTATGTATACATCCACTGTAAGCACAACGTTTCTCTACAATAACAACAAAACCTGTACACACAAGTGTACATACATTCCCATACACAGAAAGAATCAAACTCACACACATACACACATACAACACCCACATATACAAGCACAACGTTTCTCTACAATAACAACAAAAGCTGGGCACACAAGTATATATACACATAAACAAAGAATCAAACTCACACACACACACACACACACACATAGCCAAGAAACTCTCAGAATAAAAATCCCCAAAATCCCCCCATTTGCAACAGGGTTGCCGTCGTTTTTGTTTTTCCCGGTTTTGAATTCCCAAAACAGGACTCAGGTCCCCATTACTAATCTACTTAATTAACTAAATGTAGTGGAATTAGATAATTAGCTAAATGTAGTGGAATTCTCTAAACTTGTTGGTCTGAATGAAATTTGCTAAAACTTCAGTGTTTAAAATAAACTATAACATAGTGCAATATTCAGCAGCACATCATATTATCACTTTTTATAACGTTGTATGTACATTTTCCCATCGAAAGCGCCAGAACGCAAAATTTTACAATATGAAAATGGGATTATTATAGAAGATCTTCGCTCTATTTATTTCTTTAGCTATCAGATCTTTAGAAAATATAGATAAACTACGGAATTTGGACTTTGATATCCTATCTTTTAGAATGTACATGTGTATCAATAAGTATCAAACAAACTTAGTGAATGAATATACGCTTCAACTAGAATCATGCTGAAGCATGCAAACTGCAAACGGATCTTACTTTATATCTGTATCTGTATGAGTATTAAATAAATTTACAGAAAAAAAATGAAAGCATGCCGAAGCATGAATAATTTCAAAAAAAAAATAAAATAAATAAAAAAATCCTCACGTCATACAATTTTGTAAGCAAAGAAATTCTATGATTTTGTGGTCACTTAAATACATACATATGTATCTACTTTGCAAAAATTCAAAAGAGCGAACTGATAAATTCTAATAGTAAAGATTTTTAATTGTAACACTACTACATCTCGGACTCTTACTTCACTATCGATAGAAGCATGCTAAGGCATGCATACTAGCAAAATATATAAAGCTGTTAGAAGGTGATGAGACAGCAATTGTATCTGGATCAACCCAACTCATGAATGTAATGTATACGGGAGTGATTGATGATTGGATGATTGATGATGATGACCTTTTGTAAGTGAATAATCATTACATATGAATGCGATAGGAGTCAACCAGCAAACCTCATGTAGAAATACCTGCTTGAGGCAAAAAAATTCTCCCAAACATAGATATTTCATTGTTTCTAACACTTTAAGAAACACCGACGGTGAATTGCTGGTAGAGGTAACTGAATTATTTGAGATCGATTTGCTACAATAGTTGTTTATTAAACATACATTTCTTTGTAAGTAAACTAATTTCTACATACCTAATGTATATACCCAGCAAAAAATTAGACAAAAATACTCTATTCCAAGTAGTAAAATCTGAAAAAAGGAGTGGCACATTAGAAGAAAAAAAAATAAATAAAAATATAGACTGACTGACCAACTAATACGTACACTCTGTCCGATGGGCACACAAAACACACTTAAACATTTCAAAAATATATACACAATACGCTGAACTTTAATAAAATGAAAAACAAATCATATAGAACATCAAATAAAAGCCATAGGTGCTCACCCTTTATAAAATAAACATACATATGTATATAAACAAATGGAACAAATGGATCCCAAGCGGCAATGCCAAATTGCGATGCAATTATTAGTAAATTTTAAAATAAATGGTGGTTTAGGTCTTTTTAAGAAAAGTCAAGCAGTATTAAATGTAAAAGAGGAAACGGTACCAAAATTTTTTAGGCCACGATCGCTGCCCTTGACCATTAAGCAAAAGGTAGAAATTGAGATAGATAAGTTGGTAAAAATTAATATTTTAAAGCCTGTAGATTACAGTGAATGGGGAACACCGATTCTACCAGTTATAAAAAAAGACGGCAGTATCCGCATATGTGGGGATTTTTACTTTAAACCAGCATCTACATGTTGCGAGATACCCATTACCTCGTATTGAGGAATTTTTTTTAAGATTACATGGTGGAGAAGAGTTTAGTAAATTAGATTTCAGCATGGCTTACCAGCAAATTAAATAAGACGAGGAGTCACAAAAGTAAACAACGATGTCAACATCGAAGGGTTTGTTTCAATACACTTGATTGATTAATGGCTTAGCGTCAGCCGCTGCCATATTTCAAAGATATATGGATTCCCTTTTGGCAGGATTAGAGGGAGTGGTAGTTTTTTGGGCGATATTTTGATTGGTGCACCCAATAGGAGACAGCACATTGAGCCATTGCATAGAGTGTTCAGCATTTTAAGTGATGCAGGTTTTAAATTGTCTGCGGACAAATGTGCTTTTTTTTGTAAAAAAAAAATAAAATATCTAGGTCATGTTATTGACAAAAATGGTTTACACATGAACCCAGAAAATGGTTATGGATATAAGAACCATTCCATACCCCACCAATATAAAAGAGCTTCAAGCTTTCTTAGGTGTCGTCAATTTTTATAGAAGATTTTTGTCTGATTTATCAACCTTATTACACCCGTTACATATGCTTTTACGAAAAGAAGTACCTTTTGCTCGGGATATAAATTGTTCCTCGGGTTTTGATAAATTAAAGGATTTGTTACTGGCAGATAATTCTCTAAAACGTGGGCGAAGCCCGAATTCTTCTAAAATTTCATCTGCTCCAAAGACGTCTAGGGATAACAGCGCATCATCTACAAATCGTCAAAATCGTTTTTTATTATTGCAAGACAATAACGATAAGCCCGCTGCATCATCCCAAAAGTCTTTTAAGCCACCACCTATCTATCTGAGAGAAAAAAAATTCCAACGCGCTTCTAAAAAAAAGCTACTGTCGACTATTGGTGAAAATACTTGTCACATTATTTAAATTAAACGAGGTAATATTGATGAAACTAAAATTCAAATATATGACGAAAAAATTTCCGAAAAACTGTTAGTGAATTTGAAACAAAATAAAACAAATTTTTACACATAGCAACTTAAGAGTGCTAAAGGCCTACAGATAGTATTAAAGGGCATAGATTCATATGTTGAGCCCGAAGAAGTAAAATGTGCACTTATCGACCAAGGATTTAAGGTAAAAAACGTTACTAACATAATTAACAGAGAAAAGGTCCCACAACCCCTATTTCGGGTTGAACTAGAGCCGAATGATACACAATTGAAAAAAATTAATCCCATCTAATTTATAGCGTAAAGTTTCTCTTACAGCAAAAAATCACAGTTGAAGAGCCACGTAAGCGTTCAGGTCCCGCACATTGCCATAATCGCCAAGAATCTGGCCATACAAAAACTTACTGCAATTTACCTACAGTTTGTGGTATCTGCGATGAATTACATGGTACTGCCAGCTGCACTAAGCCAAAAGATAAAGCAGAAAAAAATGTAGTAATTGTTGAGGTAATCACACCGCTAACTATAGAGGATGCCCTGTATATTCTTTCGTTAAGCAAGCTATGGGCAAAAACCTAAATTAGCTCCAGATCAACCAGTAAACGCTTACTCCGCCACTTTTGCTCAAATGAGCCAACCAGTTACTTCCCGTGTATCGTATGCCGATGCTGCTAAGGCTAGTTCTATTCCCACACAAAATGTTTCACCGCCAAATAATTCATCGAATGCAAACTCAAGCTTTAACTTTAGTCGCCTTGAAGCTACTATTGAGAATCTGGTGCTAACTATTAACAACTTTACAACAAATATGACTAGCATGATGCAAGAAATACTGGGAATGCATAATACACTGATTCAAGCAATAGTTAACAAACCATGAACACGTTAAAAATATGTTTCTGGAACGCAAACGGCATTCGCCAACATAAAAATGAACTTGAGCACTTCCTCACGGAAAAAAATATTGATATAATGTTGGTCTCTGAGACTCATTTGATTTAAAGAAGTATATTCAAACTTAATGGCTACACCTTATATAATTCAAAGGACCCAAAAGGAAGTGCTTGCGGTGGATCATTAATTCTAATAAAGTCAAGACTCAAGCATTATATTCTTGACAACATTTGTCAAGAACATCTACAAGCAACTAATTTTATGTCGAAAATTTTTGCAAAAATTTTGTGATATCATCAATTTACTCCTCCTCCCAGATTCGCAATTACTGTGGATTAATACGAGGATTTCTACAAATATCTGCCCTTGTTTCGTAGCAGCTGGCGACTATAATGCTAAACATACTTACTTGGGTTCGCGTCTTATCACTCTCAGAGGTCGAGCGTTGTTCAACACAATTTCAAAAATGGGCTTGGACGTCATTTCGAGCAGGGAGCCCACTTACTGGCCTACAGATGTACATAAAATTCCGGATGTTATAGATTTTGGCGTCATGAAAAATATTTCTAGGGGTTTAATTAAGGTTGAAGTTTCTATAGATCTACCTCTGATCGTTTTCCCAGTATCGTTACAATCTGTAACTCATATGTGAAGATGATCAGTCGTGTTAATTGGCTGGGAATCAAAAAATATCTTAGTAGTCATTGCACGGAAAATATTACGCTAAGAACACCCAATGATCACCTCAAAATAAAATCAGATTTAAGGAGTACACTAAACGACTTCAAGATTTGCTTGCATCTAAAAAAAACTGCATCTCTTAAAAATTATCTGGAAGGTCGTGATCTCACAATAGCATCTAATTACTCTTTGTGGCGCGCTGCTAGAAAGCTTAAAACACCCGTTGAGTTTAAGCCACCTCTGCGCACATCTACCGGAAGTTGGGCAAGAAGCGATACTGAAAAAGGTAAAATATTTGCTGAGCATTTAAAACCCGTATTTACGTCAAAACACATGTACTGGTGTTTCTAATTTGCCGAGTGTAGTTGCTCTACCCCCTCGACCCTTGAAGATTAAGATGCGTGATGTACAAAAACTAATTTCTGAACTCAACCCGAAGAAAGCTCCCGGTATTGATGGAATTAGTAACAAGATGCTGAAAAACTTGCCGCATATTGCAATAAGAATCCTGCTGTTTATTTTGAATGCCATATTACGACTGGAGTATTATCTACAACACTGGAAGCTTGCCAAGGTCAAAATCATTCCAAAACCGGGCAAAGACCTTACCAAAGCTGTGTCATATAGGCCAATAAGTTTTCTGTCAACTATGCCAAAACTCTTCGAAAAGCTGCTCATGGCAAAATTGTCCCATTGTCTAACAGATAATATGTGCATACCAGACCATCAATTTGGTTTTAGAAGTCAGCATAGCACCATTGAACGAACAAACGCATAGATTGGTTCAATTTATAAGGAAAACATTTGAAGAAAAGAAGTATTGTTCTGTCCTATCTATTGATGTTTCTCAGGCATTTGATAAAGTTTGGCATGATGGCCTAATTTAAAATTGAAGACATATCTACCAAATAACATTCTAAAACTTTTGGAAAGTTATATTTCATGCTTGTTTTGGAAGGAGAATTTACGAGTACGCCCGAAACTATCTCATCCGGTGTACAACAAGGGAGTATACTGGGGCCAGTTTTGTATTTGATGTAGACTTGTGATATGCCTGTGAGCAGTAATATCCATACTTCTACATTTGCCGATGATACAGCCTGCCTTAGTATGCACGAAAACCCTCATGAGGCATCCCGATATCTTCAGGAACGTTATGGAACTTATGGAGAATGAAAGTAAACGAACAGAAGTGCGTACATATAACGAAAAGATACATGTCCCCCCATTAGAATCAACAGTCAAGTTGTTCCTCAACATTCACATTTGAAATACCTTGTTGGTATACACCTTGGTCTTCGGCTTACATGGAAACACCATATTGACTCAAAGCTAACACAAATGGAACTTAAAATAACTCAGATACATTGGCTGATTGGTAGAAATTCAACACTCAGTCTAGTTTGTCAACTTTTAATATACAAGTCGATTTTGAAACCAATATGGTGTTACGGAATTCAACTATGGGGCACTGATTCAGCTTCCAATATCGAGAGAATCCAACTAAAGCAAAACAAAATTTTACGGTTAATAACATCGGCTCCATGTCACATAAAAATTTCAAACCAGTGTTCGAAAATAAACATTATTTAATGTACTTTAATGTTCTGTAAGGTACAACCTCACATACACAAGCGCTAATAATGTAGGCATACCGAATACATTAAAATTATAAGTATATACTTATAATTTTAGTTAACTTGTGCACAACAAGAATAATTATGTTAACCTACTCAAAATGATGATGATCAACACTTCGTTTCGTAAGGTTAAATACATTATTATTAAAGTATATTTAATGCATATATGTACACTCAAAAAAGTTTTACAATAACTGAATGTACGAGAAATTTCTCTTAACTAAAATTAAAGTAAATTTTATAGTTAGGTATAGTTTTACCAAGGTATTTGTATGTGAAGTCTTTGTGTTTATTGTTTAATAAACTGAAACAATTTCATCTGAAATTATTTTTCGTACAATTTTTACCTAAGCGATTAGTACACTACATGTAAAATGACACATACGAATGTGGCTGTGCCATGACGACTATTTTCAGATTGTTGGTTTAATTTTTTTTAAATAAGTAGTAGTGGCTACATGACGTTAAATTTTTATAGTATTTTTGTTTCAAAATCTAAATGTAAAACATTTAGACTTGTCGGGCACATTTTCAGAAGCAGTACGTGTGTAAAGACGTGAATTTCTACACTAAAATGTGCTACTAGTACACGGCATGTAGCCAATTTAGCTTCATGGTGACGTCAAAATTATATCGGAACCATGAGCGAATGTGAAATTCTCATGCCGTATACTATTTGCTTTGTATTATTTTCTTTCATTGTAAAATTCAAGAATATTTTAATAACAACTAATCAATATGTTAAAAAATCAGATTTAAACTTAAGTGTATACGAGTAGTTTAAAAAATTAAAATAGTTTTGCGTAAATTTAAACATAGATATGTACATATGTGCATACATATTTACATACATATGTATATGGATGTAAAAAATTCATTACTGTCGAATATAAAAGTATTAAAGTGGTAAGCTACATATGTACTATAGCATTGCACAGATACATCTGTTTGCACTAGTTTTGCGTATTTTTTGGTTCTGGTATGAACAAATATGTTATTTATCGTTTTCTGTTACTAGTTGTAAATGTTGATTTTTTAAGCAATTATTGTATGGTTGGGCAATGAGCAAATGAAAACAACACATTTATTTTTTTTTGTTTTTCTAAGGCAAATAAGATACATAAAACTGCTTTTACCATAAGTGCCTTATGATGTGTTGAGCAAAAATGTAATTGGCTGATGAATGAATGAATGAAAGCAAAATTGCACATGCATATGTAAGTAAATGATACATGTACATGAAACACATGCATTTGTAATTACTCTCAGAGAAAAAATTGTCTCTTTCTTTCTCTATACTTTAGCTGCGCCACAAAATAACATAACGAACGTCCGCACATACATCTGCACATCATGTATTTGTTTCAATAGTGGTTTTTTCATATATTTGTATTACAATATGTATTTTTTGAGCAAGAACAGATCAAACAGTTGCTCAGTAGCAATACAATAAGCAATTGTTATTTGCTTTCAATTGTATTTTAATTTGGAAAAGCACGCACACACAATAACTCTTATACTAGTTCTGTCGCTCACACTAAAATTATATGGTACATACCATGGTATATTTGTTTTGGCTATACAAACGAGTATACAAATGCAACCCTTTAATATGTACATGAAATTGGTATGTATCATGTTGTGGCATATGCATGTAAGTATGTATTTAAGTATGAACATATGTGCATGTATACATATGCGTGTGCATATGTACGTAAGTTTCCTAGAAAACGAGTAATGGGAAATACGCCTTTTTTCGATTAAATCGTAAACGACAAAAACGAAAGTTTTTAGGAGATTTTTTTTAATCGGGCCTTATTTTCGGTTTTATCGTAAGCGACAAAAATTAAAGTTTTCAGGAGAAGGTTTTTGTAATATTCAAATATGTTTTTTTTTTAACGTAAAAAAATGTTCGCTTACGATAAAATTGAACAACTTATATCTTAAAAGTTATCAACAATTTTGGCATATTGATAATTCTAAACTATGGATAGGCACATTTTCGATAACATGTCGCTTGCGGTAGAATCGCAAATATGGCTCGATAGTCAAATATGTTTCACATGCCTGAATTGTCCCTTACAATACAATTTTACAGCATGACTGTTAAAAGTTATCAAGAATTTTGGCATTTTGATAACTCTAAACAATGGATTGGCCCCTAAAATCTCAATTTCAATAAAAATGTTAATTTTTTACTACATGTCGTTTATTATTAAGTCGAAAATAGAGCTCGATATGTACGTGCATAAAAAACTTAAAACGTTAAATTTGATAAGGCAAAAAACATGGGAATAAATGGTTGAAGTTTTGTTACATGATATTTAACATCCAAGGGCTCTGTTTTGACGAAGATGAGGAAAGAGCATCTGTTTTCCTATTATATTACGAATATAAAAAAATTATGTTATTAGATTACTTACAGATGTTTTTTTCCATATTACCTAATTATCTCAGCAATATGTACTTTACATATTTATAAACAATAAAAATGATTTATAAAAAACATTCTTTAAAATTATATTTATTTAATTTACAAGCCTTGTTGTGTTGTATTTGAAAAGAAAGTTGAATTAAAATACTTCTAAATGAAAACAAGTTATTTCTATTTTATTTGAAGTCGTTTTTTCAAATTCGAATCAAGCAATTGTAATTGTACTAACTTGTGTTTAAATTGGTCAGGTAGGTAATTTGTTGTCCGTTAAAATAAGTGTAACACAATTTTTATACTTTTATATACGGTATGTGATAGCTTCTGAGTCGTTTCACGTGTTGTCTTGATGTGAATTCTGCTGTTAAAAGATATGCCACACCTGCTTAAGTTGAAATTTTGAATACACAAATTAATAGTATGTGTTCCAAATTAGAAGAAAAATATTTTGAAACAAACGATTTAAAATCAGTAGTTTTAAATATGTGTGTGTTGGTGTTGAAAATAAAATAACTAATATTCAAAAATAACTAAAAAATCATTCGCTTCACATGAAAAATAAGGCCTGTGCGCATGTGGCTTGGGCGTAATATTGACGTCACTATAAAGCTGCATATGGTACATACCACGTAGTAGGGCCGATTTCAGCCCTTAAAATTTAACCAATTTACATAAGGCTGTTAATTTGTAAGTGCAAAGTAAATCAAAATGTTCACATCTACAACAAAACAGGTAAATTTGTATTCAACTCACAAGGGTAGTTAAAATAAAAAAATGTGTTACATTTGTAGCCGCTACTGCTTACTTAACAAAATGCAAGCAACATCCTGGAAATTCTCCTAACGTCATTTTGTCTTTCTACATGTCATGTACCATATTGTTTGAAATGATGTTTCATTTGAATTTACTAACAGCATATTTTGAGTGTAATATGTATCAAGAACTGTTTTGTCCACACATATACTATTTTATTCTTTAGTAGTGTATGTTCTTCGTTAGTATCATACACAGCGTACGTGTGTTGATGTTAAAAAGTAACAGGTTATACTCGCCTTGCAATGCTGTCACCTCTTGAAATTTTAAACGCGGAAAAATATGAAGATAGTGCTTTTCAAATTTATTTTTTTTTTCGTGGAAGTCCACTAAACTAAAAATTTCAAATCTATTTTATTTCGAGCAGTCCTGTCATTTAAAAACTTAAATTGAACATTTGGCGCTCTATCAAACTCTAACTTTAATATTTAAGTTAATTAATGTAAAAAATTGTTTTGTCTAACAAGAAGGAATCATTATGTCATCAGCATTCCAAATAGAATCGAATAGCGAAATTTGTATTATAGAAAATATATGGAAAATGATTCACTCAATACAATTGAGAAACATTTGAGCCCATTTTAGAGTTTTAGGAAGAATTAAAATCTTATATAGATTGAGTTGATATAAGCCTGTTTTACAAACCAGCAAAAAGTTCTGTCACATCCATATTTATGTATTTCTTTAAGTTTAAAACATATGCCACAATATTCTTACACGCGTTTAACGCTGAAGCAATAAAATTTGTTGTGTGAAAGCAATGAAATACCAAACAATGGTGATTTTCATATAAATAGCAATGACTTGTAAATAACTTTTTATACATACATATGTATATACAATTGTTTTTTATCTTCTCTTACATTTTGTATGGGTTTGAATGATACATGAATAGTTGAAAAAATACTTTTAAAAATATTATAGAAAAATACTAAATAATAGGTGTAAAACTACTTACTGCCAGTTTATAGAAGCCATGTGAAAATTCTCGTCTGCCTATTTACATATATTGAAAACAAAAACAAAGCACTCAAATTTGTTTTTGTTTCCAATATAAATACACAGACGAGAATTTTTACATGGCTTCTATAAACAGACAGTTAAATTGTGTTCAAATTACATATATGTTTTTGTCTTGTGGAATATCACTTTTACATGGTACATGTAGTCTGAAAACCTTTAAATACTAGCATATGATATTTTTCAGTGCAAACATCAATTTTTATATAGAGCGTCTGACATCTGCTGGTTTTAAACAAATCAAGTCCTTGTTTCAATAAAAACTTACTTATTGTTTAGGTTTTATTATGGATTTTTCAAACAAATTTTCATAAAAAATTCTTTTCATTAAGCCTTAATAATTTTTATAAATAAGGCTGTTACTCTTTATTAATTTGTGTGTTAAATGAATTTTGTTTTCGTATAGGAACTGCGATATTTTTATGAAATGAAAATTTGATATGTTCGTTCTTTTTAAAGTTTGTTTTTTAATATACATATGTGCTTTAATATGTTCTTTATTATATGATTTTCTTTTTTTATATATAAGATTAGTTTTAATAAAAGTAAAACATATTCTGCCGTATTCATAAAACACATTTAAAGTTTACTAAAGATTTATTTGACATATTCCTATGGGTAATTTGTCAAATTTTTTTTTTTTTTAATGCATGTATTTATTTATTGTATCTTCATATATGAACTAACAATAAGTATTCAAATCTTAAATCTATAAAAAAAATTATTAGGCCCGACCAGTGTCGGACATAAACTTAGTGATAGTTATAAATAATACATTAGTAGTGATAATCAAAAAAAAGGGGGGGGGAAAGTATTTTCAAGTAGTCCCATCTGGAGTGTTAGGTATAAGAGCCCGTGTGTCCCTCTTTTTTAAGCGGACGTGTCCAGTAAAGTTCAAAATATTACGAGCAAGCGGATTAGGATGTGATTCGAGTTTTGTTAAATATTTGCCTGCGTATTTTTCAATTTCTTCAGTCACTAGTGGCATATTTAAATCTCGATGTATAATAGAATTTTGGATGTACCATGGAGCCGATGTTATTAACCGTAAAATTTTGTTTTGCCTTCGTTGGATTCTCTCGACATTGGAAGCTGAAGCAGTGCCCCATAACTGAATTCCGTAGCGCCATATTGGCTTCAAAAGCGACTTGTATAATAAAAGTTTGCAGTCTAGGCTGAGTGTTGAGTTTCTGCCAATCAACCAATATATTTGAGTTAACTTAAGTTTCATCTGAGTTAACTTAGAGTCAATATGATGTTTCCATGTAAGTCTTCGATCAAGGTGTATACCAAGGTATTTCACTTGGGAATGTTGAGGAATATTTTGATTGTTGATTCGAATGGGGGAGCAAGTATCTCTTCTTAGGGTGAACGTTATATGGACACACTTTTGTTCATTGACTTTAATTCTCCATAAGTTCAGCCATATTTCCAGCTGGGTGATATGTTCCTGGAGATTGCGGGATGCCTCATAAGGGTTTTCGTGCACACTCATACAGGCTGTATCATCGGCAAAAGTAGAAATATGGATATTATTGCTCACAGGCATATCACAAGTATATATTAAATACAAGACAGGACCCAGAATACTACCTTGGGGCACACCAGAAGATATAGTTTCGGGCACACTCGTGAACTCTCCTTCCACAACAGTGAACTTCCTATCAATAATATAACTTTCCAAAAGCTTTTGAATGTTTATTGGCAGATATGTCTTCAATTTTAAAACTAGGCCTTCGTGCCATACTTTATCAAATGCCTGAGAAACATCAATAAAGAGAGCAGAACAATACTTCTTTTCTTCAAATGTTCTTCTTACAACTTGGACCAGTCTATGCGTTTGTTCAATCGTGCTGTGCTGACTTCTAAAGCCAAATTGATGGTCTGGAATGCACCCATTATCAGTTAAAATTTTGGACAATTTAGTCATGAGCAGCTTTTCGAAAAGCTTTGAGATTGTAGATAGTAAGCTTATAGGCCTATATGACTCAGTCTTGGTAAGATCTTTGCCCGCCTTTGGAATCATTTTGATCTTGGCCAGTTTCCAGTTATGTGGAAAATACTGCATTCTTAAAATAGCATTAAAAGTAAATAGCAGGATTCTTATTGCAATATGAGGCAAGTTCATGAGCATTTTGTTACTAATGCCATCAATACCTGGAGCTTTCTTCGGGTTGAGTTCAGCAATTACTTTTTGTACTCCACGCATCTTAAACCTTAAGGGACGAGGGGGTAGAAAAACTATACCCGGTAAATCAGCAGCACCCGTACATGAATTGGGAGTGAATACAGATTTTAAGTGCTCAGAAAATAAGTTACCTTTCTCACTATCACTTCTTGCCCAGCCTCCGGTCGCAGTACGCAATGGTGATTTAAGATCAACGGGTCGTTTAAAATTTCTAGTAGTGCGCCATAAAGAGTAATTAGATGCGGACGTTACATCAAGACCTTCTAAATACTTTTCAAGTAGTGCAGTTTTTTCCGACGATAGCAGCTCTTTGAGTCGTTTAGTACATTCTTTAAGTCTGATTTTATTTAGGGGTGATCTGTGTTGTTGCCATTCTCTTCTAGCTCTCCTTTTTTCACATACAAGACGTTCAATTTCCGTAGAATAAATTCTGTTAAAGCCGGTCTGCGGATAGGAGGTAGTGGCGTGTTCAGCAGCCTGTTTAGTATTTTCGTTAAGATTGGCAATGTTAAATTCAATATCATCGCATGATCTAAGCTGAATGTTTTCTACGCAGTGACTACTAAGATATTTTTTGAATGCCAGCCAGTTGATTCCATTAATCATCTTCACATATGAGTTAGTTAAATGACTCCTTAGTGGGTTGAAAATTGTAACTATTGTTGGAGAGTGATCGGAGGACAGATCTAGAGAGGCCTCTACATGAATTAAGTCCCTATGAATATTTTTAGTGACGGCAAAATCTATAACATCTGGAATTTTTCTTACGTCAGTAGGCCAGTAAGTAGGCTCCCCACTCGAAATGACATCTAAGCCCATTTTTGAAATTGTATTGAACAAGGCTCGACCTCTAGGTGTAACAAGACGCGATCCCCAGTACGTATGTTTTGCATTGTAGTCACCAGCTGCCACGAAACAAGATCCAAGCGATTTGTAGAACTTCTCGTACTGATCTTCGGTAACTGAAAATCTGGGAGGTGAGTAAATTGATGATATCACGAGATTCGCACAAAAATTTTCTACGAAAATATTCGTTGCTTGCAAATATTCTTCACTAACGTTGTCAAGGACATAGTGCTTGAGTCTTGACTTAATCAGAATTGCTGATCCACCACATGCTCTCTCTCTCGGGTCCTTTGTATCATATAAAGTGTAACCATTTATTTTAAATAAGCTTCTTGAGGTCAAATGAGTCTCAGAAACCAACATTATATCAATATTTTTTTCCATGAGTCAAATAAACCTTAAATATTTTTTATGAATACGGAATATTATATTTAGTACCTTTTCATTTAACTCAAGTGTTTTTCCTGGTTGCATTGCTTTTTGAAATCTAAATGTTGACAACATTGTCCCTCATTATAGAAAATGGAGAGTGTGGCAACCGCCAGTGCTGCCATATGTAGATATTTGTTACTAAAGGCGACGATAAGACTTCGTTTTTAACGATGAAAATTTTGAAGTATTTTTTGGCAATTTGCTTCGCAATATTTTAATTCCTTGGCGATATTTTTAGCTATATCCATATATGCAATTTCAATAAAATGGGTTAGTGTTTAAAATATAGCAAATTTTGCGAGGAAATTTTTCTACAACATAAAATAATTAATGCAAAAGAGAGTTATTTTCTATACCGTATGTTTACCAGTGAGGATGTAAATAGCTGAATATAATGACTAGTACAACAATTTGTACTTAAATTTATTCTTAAGTAAATGTTAATTGTATGTTATCACCAGACTTCAATATTTATTTTGATCCCGATGTTAAAGTTTAATTTTTCTTATTAAGATTCATCTTTTGGTATAAGTAATTTTTATTATGTTTTATACGACAATATTTTTATGTTATGGTAAGCTAATGTATGTCTTATACAGGGTGGGCCAAAAGAAACCAAGGGGTGTAAAAGTTTAATAACTTTTTTGTTTATTAGTTTTTTTTTATTTTTTCTTTCAGATTATATAGACAACACTTGGAGAATTTATAATGGAGAGGTTCACAACTGAACAGAGAACCAGAACAATAGAATTTTATTATTTAAACCAGAGATCAATTATTTTAACGCAAAGAGCATATCGTCGACATTTTAACGTCAGAATTTCGCCCTCTGAAGCGATGATTCATTGCTTAGTTAATCATCATCACCAACATGGCAGCGTAAGAGATTTGCCTCGAACCGGTAGACCACGTTTAAGTCGCACTGCGGAAAATATTGAACGAGTACAGCAAAGTGTTAACGAAGCACCAGAAACATCTGGCAGAAGGCGTTCTGCTCAGCTAGAAATGTCTCGTACGTCACTACGGCGCATTTTAAAAAAAGATTTACAGTTATACCCATATAAGGTGCAATTGAACCAAGAATTAAAACCCGCAGATCATCGGCAACGTCTAATATTTTGGAGAGCGAATAATTTCTCGAAATTCGGAAATTATTTGGCCAGCGCGATCGCCAGATTTGACAGCACCCGACTATTTTCTTTGGGGTTTTTCGAAGGAGCGAGTGTATGTGAACAAGCCAGAGACAATCCTTGAACTCAAGGCAAACATTGTTGCAGAAATTCGAACGCTACAGCCACAAGTTTTGAAAGATGTTATGGAAAATGGTCTAAAAAGAGCCCATCAGTGCGAAGCTGAAAACGGTGGTCATTTAGGAGACATCATTTTTCATACTTAGTGTAAAAAAATTTCCATTTTGTATATTATATAATCTGAAAGAAAAAATAAAAAAAAGTTAATAAACAAAAAAGTTATTAAACTTTTACACCCCTTGGTTTCTTTTGGCCCACCCTGTAAATTAACTTTTGTTAATGTAAAAACTTATTTTATTTAAATTTAACAATATTTGTTAAATAAAAACATTTTTTTTTAATGCATGTTTTTTATTTATTGTATCTTCAAATATGAACTAACAATAAGTATTCAAATCTTAAATCTATAAAAAAATTATTAGGCCCGACCAAAGTCGGACATAAGCTTAGTGTAGTTATTAATAATACATAAGTAGTGATAAGCAACAAAAAGAAAAAAGTGTTTTCAAGCAGCTTCATCATCTAGAGTGTTGAATATTAGAGCCCGTGTATCTCTCTTTTTTAAGCGGATGTGCCCAGTAAAGTTCAAAATATTACGAGCAAGCGGATTAGGATGTGACTCGAGTTTTGTTAGATATTTGCCTGCGTATTTTACAATTTCTTCAGTCACTAGTGGCATATTCAAATCGCGATGTATATTTGAATTTTTGATGTACCATGGAGCCGATGTTATCATGCGTAAAATTTTATTTTGCCTTCGTTGAATTTTCTCTACATTTGAAGCTGAAGCAGTGCCCCATAGTTGAATTCTGTAACACCATATTGGCTTTAAAAGCGACTTTTATATTAAAAGTTTGCAGTCTAGGCTAAGTGTTGAATTTCTACCAATCAGCCAATGTACCTGAGTTAATTTAAGTTTCATTTGAGTTAACTTAGAGTCAATGTGGTGTTTCCATGTAAGTCGTCGATCAAGGTGTATACCCAGATATTTCACATGTGAATGTTGAGGAACAACTTGATTGTTAATCCGAATGGGGGAGCAATTATCTCTTCTTAGGGTGAACGTTATATGGACACACTTTTGTTCATTGACTTTAATTCTCCATAAGTTTAACCAAAGCTCCATCTGGCTAATGTGTTCCTGGAGTTTGCGGGATGCCCCATCAGGGTTTTCGTGCATACTAAGGCAGGCTGTATCGTCGGCAAATGTGGAAGTATGGATACTACTGCTCACAGGCATATCACAAGTATAAATCAAATATAAAACTGGTCCCAGTATGCTCCCCTGTGGCACACCGGATGAAATAGTTTCAGGCCTACTCGTAAAGTCTCCTTCCACAACAGTGAACTTACGGGAAATAATGTAACTTTCCAAAAGATTTAAAATGTTTATTGGTAAGTAAGTCTTCAATTTTAAAATTAGGCCTTCATGCCACACTTTATCAAATGACTGGGAAACGTCAATAAAGAGCGCAGAGCAATACTTTTTTTCCTCAAAAGTTCTTCTTATAAATTGAACCAGTCTGTGAGTTTGTTCAATGGTGCTATGCTGACTTCTAAAACCAAATTGATGGTCTGGTATGCACCCACTACTAATTAGAATTTGGGACAATTTTGTTTTGAGCAGTTTTTCGAAAAGCTTTGACATAGTTGATAGTAGACTTATTGGCCTATATGACTCAGCCTTGGTTAGATCTTTGCCCGGCTTTGGAATCATTTTAACCTTGGCAAGCTTCCAGCTGTGTGGATAATACTCCAGTCGTAAAATGGCATTAAATATGAATAATAGGATTCTCATTGCAATACGAGGCAAGTTCATAAGCATCTGGTTACTAATTCCATCAATACCCGGAGCTTTCTTCGGGTTGAGTTCGGCAATTAATTTTTGTAAATCACGCGTCTTAAACTTTATGTGTTGAGGGGGTAGAGAGACTACATTCGGCAAATCAGCAACACCAGTACATATGTTTGGCGTAAAAACGGATTTTAAGTGCTCAGCAAATATTTTACCTTTTTCAGTATCGCTTCTTGCCCAACTTCCGGTAGATGTGCGTAGAGGTGGCTTATACTCAACGGGTGTTTTAAGCTTTCTAGCAGCGCGCCACAAGGAGTAATTAGACGCTGGTGTGACATCAAGACCTTCCAGATAATTTTTAAGAGATGCAGTTTTTTAAGATGCAAGCAACTCTTGGAGTCGTTTAGTGCACTCTTTAAATCTGATTTTATTTTGTGGTGATCTGTGCTGTTGCCATTCCCTTTTAGCTCTTCTTTTTTCACGTACGAGACGTTCAATGTCTGTAGAATAAATTTTATTAAACCCAGTCTGCGGATGGGAGTTAGTGGCATGTTCAGCAGCCTGTTTAATATTCTCGCTGAGATTGGCAATGTTAGGTTCAATATCATCGGATGTTCTAAGCGTAATGTTTTCCGTACAATGACTACTGAGATATTTTTTGAACCCCAGCCAATTAACACGATTGATCATCTTCACATATGGGTCAGGTAAGTTACTTCTTAAGGGACTACAAATTGTAACGATCGTCGGAGAGTGATCGGACGAAAGATCAAGAGAAGCTTGAACTTGAATTAAATCCCTAGAGATATTTTTTACGACGCCAAAATCTAGAACATCCGGAATTTTTTGTATGTCAGTAGGCCAATAAGTGGGCTCCCCACTCGAAATGACATCCAAGCCCATTTTTGAAATAGTGTTGAACAATGCTCGACATCTGGGGGTAATAAGACGCGAACCCCAGAACGTATGCTTAGCATTGTAGTCGCCAGCTGCTACAAAACAAGGTCCAAGAGATTTGTAGAAATCCTCATATTGATTCTCAGTGATTGAAAATCTGAGAGGGGAGTAAATTGATGATATAACAAAATTTGTACAAAAACTTTCAATGCCAATATTTGTTGCTTGTAGGTGTTCTTCACAAATGTTATCAAGAACATAGTGCTTGAGTCTTGACTTTATTAGAATTGCTGATCCACCGCAAGCCCTTCCTCTAGGGTCCTTTGTATCATATATAGTGTAGCCATAAATTTTAAAAAGACTTCTCGAAGTCAAATGAGTCTCAGATACTAACATTACATCAATATTTTTTTCCGTGAGGAAGTGCTCAAGTTCATTTTTATGTTGGCGAATGCCGTTTGCGTTCCAGAAACATATTGTTAACGTGTTCATGGCTTATTAATTAATGCTTGAAGCAGAGTATTCTGCATTCGCAGCATTTCTTGCATCATGCTAGTCATATTTGTTGTAAAATTGTTTATAGTTTGCACCAGATTCTCAATAGTAGCTTCAAGGCGATTAAAATTAAAGCTTGCGTCAGTATTTTTTGAATTATTTGGCGGGGAAACATTTTGTGTGGGAATTGAATTTGTCTTAGCAGCATCTGCATACGATACACGGGAAGTAACTGGTTGGCTCATTTGCGCAAAAGTGGCAGAGTAAGCGTTTGCTGATTGAGCTGGAGCTAATTTAGGTTTTTGCACCATAGTCTTCTTTACGAAAGAGTACACAGGACAACCTCTGTAGTTAGCGGTGTGATTACCTCCACAATTACTGCATTTTTTATCACTTTGATCTTTTGGCTTATTGCAACTAGCAGTGCCGTGTAATTCGCCGCACACAACACAAACAGAGGGTAAATTGCAGTATGTTTTTGTATGGCCATATTCTTGGCAATTATGGCACTGTACAGGACCTGAACGCTTATGTGGCTCTTCAACCGTGATTTTTCGGTAGAAGAGGTATTTCAAATTATAAATTGGATGCGTCTCATTTTTTTCAATTTTATATCATTAGGCTCAAGTTCAACTCGAAATAGGGGTTGGGGAATCTTCTCTCTGTTTATTATATTGGACACATTTTTTACCTTAAACCCCTGGAGGATGAGTGCATCCTTTATTTCTTCGGGAACAACATAAGAATCTATGCCCTTCAATACGATCTGCATGCCTTTAGCGCTCTTAAGCTGGTATGTGTAGAAGCTTGTTGTATTCTTTTTTCAAATTCAGCAACCATTTTGCGGAAATCTTTTTCGTCATAAATTTGGACTTTAGTTTCATCGATGTTGCCACGTTTTATTGGAACAATGTGAAATTTATTCTCACCAATGACCGAAATTAATTTTTTAATAAGGGCATTTGAATTTTTTTGTCTCAAATAGATTGGTGGCGGCTTGGATATTTTATTCGAGGATACCTCGGGTTTGTCGTTGTCATCTTGCAAAATTTTAAAGCGGTTTTGGCGATTAGTTGAGGCTGCGCTGTTATCCCTAGATATTTTTGGAGCAGATGAAATTTTTGAAGAATTCGGGCTTCGCCCACGCTTTACCACGGTTATATATCTGTCCATTCCGACTTGTACCTTGAGTTTCGAGCCGCTGTTATCTGTAGTGATAACTTTGTTAAGTGATGAACACGAGCCTGAAGGGGATGATATTACTGGCTTATATGAAGAAGTACTGGGCAACTGTAATGTTAATGCATCATTACTATTTGTCATTGGACAAAGCGAAGTTGATCGCTGACGAAAAATTGGCTTTGACGTTAAAAAAAGACTTTCATCAGATTTATTATTTATATTTTTTTCATTAAGAGTTTCAGAACTCACAGTAAAATAAGCATTTCTGCCGTTAGAACTCACTTCAATTTTTTTGTATTTGCGGCACTCATACAAAGAATTCCTCAAGAGTTATTCGTTTGTGTTTTTTTTTTGTTTGCGGTCATTTTTTGTTTTTGTTATTTATGATTGTTTATTTGTTTAGAGGTACACATATATAGTATTCCTCAATATCACTTTGTTAAATTTTTTTTGTTTGCGGTTTTTTTGTTTTTGTTATTTTTACCATGTAAAAATATTAGCAAAGCATAAAGCATATTTATTAAAGACAGTATGTACCTATTAATAATAATATGTACTACGAATATTTTTTGTTTGTTTAATTTTTTGTAAGTAAGAAAAATTCCGATAATCGACTGTTCGCTATGAAGGTACCACGAGAACTGAAATAAATAAAAACATGTAAATTTTTTTAGCTCATATATAATATTATATTGGCGATATTCGACAACTAATTTAACGAGGAGGCTACAAATAAATCTGACATCACTGGCTAGCATTGATCAGGAATGATATGCATATGTGTGTATTTATGTATGCACACCGCGTGACGTAATGTTTTGCTATTGGCTGATAATTTTAAGTCACAGAAAAGCAAAAAAAAAATTGTAAACATTACAGTGGAACATATTATAATTTTTCTCTCTAAATTTTGGAAGCGAACCATTTTAATTTTTGTCTAAATTTATATATGCTAATGAGATCATTGATAAAACTTTAAGCCATAAGCGGCTGCTAGACACATCAATATTCAGCTTCAATATGTGGTTGTGTGCGTTTTGTTATAAAAAAAAATATTGACTATTTTTGGAAAACAAATGCACACAGCCACACATATTGAAGCTGAATATTGATGTCTCTGGCACTCGCTATACATGAAGAAAAATATAAAACTTTTAACTTTAAAGAACTTTATGGTTTACTTAATCCACCAGCCAAGAAGTGGTGTAACCCACATCTAGTTTTTTAAAAAATTGCTCTTTTTGATTATTTAATTGCTTATTACTTTGCAAAATTATGATCTGTACGAAAACTATTTTCCAGCTCCATTTTTTTAAGAATACCAAAAAGCGGTTTACTCTAACTTCGTTTGATAGTTGGTAACATATATTGTGTATTTATCAGCAACCAAAAATCTAATGTGCGGTGCGCTGATAGCCTCATACATATACAGTTAATATATATCAAATATATATATTCTTCATTTTTACATTACAAAATCCTTCGTAGATAGGAGAAATGGTATTTGTTTATTTGGAAGTAAGAACATTTTGTATTTTTACAAATATTTTATTATTAGATTTACGAAAAATTATTTTTATATTACAAAAGAAATTCATGACTCATGAAAAACAATTTCGTGTTATATACGAAATTTTGTATAAAAAGCTTAAAATATTAAAATCTGCAAGGAAATTATTTATTTTGTCTTGCATTTGAAAAATAAGTTTGTAGAATAATCTGTAATTCTTGGAACTGAAGTTTGTAATAATCATAAAAAAAAATATAATTTTAGTGGAATTGTTACAGCCTCTGTATTTCCCATACATTACATTACATATTTTGCACTGAAACTCAGGAATCAAACTGGCTATTAAAAGTTGCACAATGACATGAAAAGAAATGGAGGAAAAATTTAACAAAACAGCAATTTTTATTTTTATATTTCAATATTTTGTTTATTTTTGGAAATTTCCAAGTTTTTAAAAATGTTTTATTTTCTTCTAAATTCAATAAAATAAACGAAAAATATGGTACTATATATAATTTTTGTAACACAACGAAACTCGTATAATTACGAAATATGTTTCCTTGCACCAGCTAAACTTTTCGTAAAATTTAAAAAATTTTCGTTTATTGCACAAATATTAAAAAACTAAACTTTTTTTCATATTTTCAAGCATGAAATATTTTGTATGTAGCATATATTACCAAGATAACCACAAAGATATTAAAAATTGTGTTTGCTTATACATATATGCCCGCTATACATATTATGAACATCGCAATAGGGTGTATTATCAATTATGACTTTTGAACTAGAACTTAAAATGCAAAAAAAAATAAATAAAATAAAATTAGTTTTAAATTTATAATTTGAAATTTCTTTATGCATGCTGAAAATTTTTAAAACAAATTATGTAATTTTTAATAAAATACTGCCTTACTTTGATAGTAGTAGGGAACTGGCGGTTCTGCCCCAATTAAAATTGTTAAATTGTTGCTGAAATTGTTAAATTTGGGTAATTAAAATTTGAAAATTTTAAAATTCTTGAAATTTGATACCTACGAGGGTGGTTCGATAAGTCCTTTAAATATTTTTCGAGGGTGGTTCAATAAGTCTGTCTTTTTCCTAATGCCTACGGCATGCATGATAATTTTTCCTAATGCCTACGGCAATGCATGATAATTTTTTCAAATGCCGACGGCAATACATGATTATTTTTTTTCCTAATGCCGACGGCAATACATACTTATTTTTCCTAATGCCTACGGCAATACATAATTATTTTCAAATGCCGACGGGAAAATCATGAAAATGATTTTTTCTAATACCAATGGTGAAATAGTGGTTATTAATTTTTCTTAATGTCTACGCAAAACATGTTTATTAATTTTTCCTAATGCCGACGGCAAAACATGATAATTTTTCCTAATGCCGACGGCAAAACATGATTATTATTTTTTTCAAATGCCGACGGTAAAACATGATTATTATTTTCTAATGCTCCCAGTGTTGCCATACTGTAGAAATTTGTTATCGTAATACTATATTAGTAATATCAGAGAAAGAAGGTTTGATGACTACTAGGTCATATGGTTTCATATGAATCATGGGAATGTGCTTGTGTGATTTCCTCACGCTAATAAATTCTTATAAAATAAAATAATTAAATAAATGAATAAAATAATTACATAAATTATTTTATTTATTTATAAAACGTTCTCATGTATGTGAACACCCCTAATGCTTGTGTGTGGGGGGTCCAGCTTGTTTGTCGCTGGTAAGCTTATATTCTGTTTATTTGTTTAAGAAATATATTTGTATGTAGGTATGTATGTGTGTATGATGCATGCATGCATGTATGTATGTATGTATGTATGTATGTATGTATGTGTGTATGATGTTTGTATGTATGTATGTATGTATGTGCGATCGAAAGAACTTGTGCGTGGAATATTTTGTGGCTGTGTAGAATACATTTATATTTTGCAACGTAATCATTTTCTTTGGCTGCGATTATTTTAAAGCAGCAAGTTTCAACTAACTACAGTCATAAGCAGAGAAACAAAAAGTAAAAATTTGCAAGTTAGCAAAAATGCTAACTTCTCCTCCTCCTTTCCACTTCCTTCTCTTTCCTTTATGTAGTTTGTTTTTGAAATAAGAAAACACTTGTAGATTTTTTATTTTTCTATACATTTATTGTTTAAAGTTTTTTAAAATTTTATAATAATACATACATTAATATTTTAAAGAGTGAAAAAATTCATTTAAAGCAAGATATTTCTTTTGTTAGTAAAATAGCATTTTTTAATGCGCAAACACCAAGTTTATGATAATTACAATAAAAATATTCTGGATACTTAATCTCCATTTGTTTAAAGTTGATACAGCCTATATCCTCAACGTTAAAAATTTTTCGGCATAAAATTTTTTCCAACCATCGTCTTTTCTCTTCACCTTTTACATAAATTTTAGAACATCTTGCGTTGGCTTTTAAAAAATTGCAAACGCTTTCAAAAGAAACTGATCCAGCAGTCCAGCTGAGGTGATGATAGTTTTTCGTTAGCCACTTTGCTTCTCTTTGCTTTTTTATTGATAAGCATTTAAAATCAAATGGTGGTTTTATAATGAAATTGTTATATTCATAATTGTTGAAAACAATCGCTACTTCTTTTGCGATGAAATCATTTGAATTACTTTTGAAACCTTGTACGTCTATAAAAATTGTGTTATTTTCCATATTACTCAATTTATAAGACTTTTCGAACTTGTCCTTTGATGGGTATATATTCTATTATGCGATCATGAATAAGAATGCAGTAAGCTGATGTCTTTGCTGCAATATTAGTTGCTGTTTCAAATGCTATTTTTATATCAATCGGTCCATTATTGAGTGATTCATTCTGATGACTGACATCTACTACAATAATAGGAGCTTTTGTCTTAAACTCTGATGCAGATAGAAGCGGTTGAGATTCCCTCATATAGTAACTTTGTTGGAATCTTAGATACATATCATATAGAATTGCATATCGTTCATTTTTGAACTTTATGTTAAGATCATCATATGGATATGAGACTGAATTTAAATGTACTTTTAAATTAGTCAAATCACAATGAACAAACTTATTTTCTTGTTGAAAAGCAATCAATACAAAACGGGGGCGTTCTCTATTTGCAGCCAGTTTAACATTCCAAATATGGCTAGTACCTGTGTTTAATTGTGGATTAACATGACAATCCCAACTGCGAAATGCCATAGGTATAGAAGCACCATTGTTAATAATTTTTATCATATTCAATTTGCTAAAGTCGGATAATTGTACATGTGGGATTCTCCATGAGATGAGTGAAATTGTAAGTTTAGCTTTTTCAGTAGAAACACTCGAGCGTACAAGATCTTCATCATTCTTATTGCGCAAGAGTATCAATTCATGTTTTCCATTTAGTATAACTTTGTTGTAGTCTTCGGCGAATCCTAGAAGCATTTTTAGAGGTACATAAAAATTGAAAAATCCATTTTCAAGAGTGACATCGTCAATTTTGTTCCATCCAGCATTTTGCATCACATTGCTTTCTGTTGGTGACAGAGAAACCAAATTTTTTATAGTGCTTGTGGCTCCTAAATATCTTGTATGGTCAATTTCAATTCCATTGAGCTCATAGCGAATTTCATCAAATAGATATGCCACAAAGTTGTTTTTTAATAAAAAGTTCTCCGAAGAAGAAGAATAAGATTTGGCCTTATTATCATCGACAACAAATCCCTCTACATAAATGTAGCTCTCACTGGGTAGCACATACAAATCTTGATTTTGTATTGAAATTCTAATTTCATCATTATTGTTGTAAGATTGTAAGTATGGTACATATGTATGATAGTCCTTTTTGATTATATTCTCATCAGACAAGGGTTTATCTAAGACATCTATTATTGAACTCATTTTGTCTTCAATTTAAAATTCAAGGACTTTAGAAAATTTTTATTTGATGTTGTTAGAGCTTTTTGTTGAGCTGGTCGCTTTAATGTTGTTGTTGTTGTTCTTGGTGCTATATTTTTCAATGTATTTGTGTTGTATATTAGCATTATTTAGTTGGCCTTAAATGTATTCGTATTGTAATTTCCTCTCCTCGGAAATTAATTAAATCACCGTGTTGATCCAGTACGCGCAGCGCTAGTGAACTTATCTCTCTGGTGTTTACAGGTAAATAGATAAGATTTCTTGGAACCTCATCTATTTTATAGCCTGGAGGCACATTAATCGGAAATTCATGAAGTGTATGCGATTTCGAGTTATTCATATATGTGTTCATAGCGATACTACTTTCAATTCGCAAGAGATTCACTTTAAAAATATTAACTGGAAGATCTGAATAATAAAATTTGTTTGGTGTTAGGATTTTGCTATTGAATCCTAAAAGTTTTCCAATTGTATTGTCTTTATTAAAATATACAAGATCCTTGGAACTATTAACTTTAACTTGCATTGTATTGTTATTGGCTTCAATAAAAATCTTATTTGCTGGACAGAGTCGTTTGTATTCCTCTTCTATAAAATCAACTATATTATTTAATTCGTAAGATCCAATTGGTATTTCAATTATATGTTCCCCTATATGAAACATATTGTTGTAGGTGTCTACATTTGGAATACTGTTGTATGAATGAAAATCAGTTAGAGCACACTCATATGCACCATGTAATTCAATAGGAGGAAAGTAACTAGCAGATAGTTCTGATGAGTTAGAGCTCAGAGTAAGTGTTATTGACATTATAACAGTCTGATTACAATTAAATAATGTTTAGTACACAGTATGGTTTATAAGTATGATTTACATATTTTATTTAAAACTTTTTCTCATTTTAAAATTAACATTAGTTTCTTAATATTAATGCTATTGTTGTTGTTGCTATTGATGTTGTTGTTGTTTCTAATTTAGTTTTTCTTCCAACTATAATATTTCATCTTTACTTATCCAAGAATTATGTTGATTAGAAAATCCCAGCCATTTAACATATACCTCCTTCCCTTTAATTTTAAGAACCTTTTCAACTAGATATGTATTTGGAAATCTAGTTTTTGAAAGTTCCTCAGTATAGAAGCCACCTTTAATAGGATTGCCAAGATAGTCTTCTAATATGTATGTTGCAGGATTTGTATTTTGAACTCTTGTAATTGTGAAAATTTCTGTAGTCCAATTTGGAGTATAACCTTTTTCAAATGTGTGCTTATATTTGCTTATGCGAACATGATCTCCCACATTAAATTTTGACATTTTATACATTTTCAAATGACTGTATACTGTATTTAGCAGCTTTTCCTCATTTGTTGAGTTGACTTTAATAGGAGCCATTTTAATGGTACGATGAACTTTTCTATTGTATGCATTGAGTAAATCTTTGTATATATCAATCCACTTATATGAACCATTATAACTAAATTCTTTCCACATCATTCCTTTCAATGTTCTATTAAATCGTTCTACTATTGATGCTTTCATAATGCTATATGTTGAGTAGTGATTAATGTTGTATTTATGCATTAATTTTCCAAAGTGTTTGTTGAAAAATTCTTTGCCATCATCTGTTTGTAAGTTTTTTGGTACTCGTCCCAATTCAAAAATATCTTCCATTGCCTTGGTTGTTTCGAGTGCTGTTTTTGTTTTTAGCGGTACTGCCCATGCAAATTTTGAGAATGTGTCAATTACAGTCAACAAAAATCGATAATTTCTATTTTCTTTAGAATAGTTCCCCATTTCAACTAAATCAGCTTGCCAAAGATCATCTATTCCTTTCATTACAACTCTGCGACGCACAAATTGTTTTCGTGCTTGCTTATGGAGTTCATTTACTAAATTTCTTTTTGAAGACATTAAGTTGTTTTTAAAGATTTTTTGCAGAGTGTTGTGATCTGCTTGACGCACTTTCAGCTATTGATACAAACATATAATTTTCTAATCTATAAATTTTCTCATTAAGCTGTTCAATTTGTTCTTCAAAGGATGTTTTAATATGTAGAATATCTTTTTCAATTTTATAATTTTCTTCTATATATAATTTTATTTCGCGTTGTAGTTCCTCAATTTGCATTTGAATATCTTCTCGTATTATAGTATTATCCCCCTTAAAGTATGTTAATAATTTCTCTTCTAATTTTTCGATTTGAGTTTGCAAAAACAATTTATTGATAACATCGTTTTCCTCCAGAGCTTTTGCAACATTTTTGATCCTTTTGTTTTGGACATCAATGTTGTTGTTCGTATCCACAAAGAACCCCAGCAGTTTAGGTGCATTTTTCAAAGAAATTGTGCTGCTAGTATCGTTTAAATAGTGTCCAAATTTATCAACAGACATACTCTATTTAGTTTATTAAAGTTAGTGTATTATATTCGCTTCACGTAGTTCTTCAATAATTGATACAATTTCGTTATTGTGATTAGTATGACCTGCACCTTGTGATGCGAGCAGTAGTCGAAGTCTATCTACTAACTCATTTGGATCGTCCCAGTATATATAGTTGGGATTATTGATGTTAACTTGCATCATTCCCTCACCTAAATAGCTACCTTTGGGCTTAGACCCTGTTGATTCAGGTAAATTCTTCTGGTTTTTCTCATCAATAAATTTCTTAATAATATATTTATATTTATATCCTCTAGTACCCTTAATTTGACCATCAGGTTTAAAGTCTCTTCTATATGCATTAGTAGTAATTAAAATCTTTTTATAGATTTCAAGTTCAAATTTATCGTAATTTTTTGGTATTTTATGAAACATTAGAGAAAATAGTCCTGGTGTTAGAGCCCATATTTGACCACCAACTTGTATTTTATCTTCATTCAGTTTTAGGCTACTATCACCAAATTTCCATTCATTATTGTAATCTTTATGTGGGCCATAGTTTGTATCTAACTGATTTCTTCCTTCCAAAACTGATAAATCAGTATAAGTATATTCTGTATTGGAAGTCTGTGAGTAAAAATCATCTTCATCATCATCATCATCATTTTCAGTATTAACATCATTAAATAAGATGGTATTATCAAAAATTGTCCCTTCTACTAGTTTTTTTGGTGTACTTGTCTCTATCTTGACTGATGGGTTTTCAGGCTTTAAACTTGTATTATTTTCAACTTCTGTCTTGATGTTACTTTCTTCTTTTATACGAATTCTTTTAAAATTTTTAGAACTATTTATGAATTCTTTAAGAGGTTCTGTTATAGGTTTGAATGTATCTCTTAATTGTTCACGTGTATCTATTTCACCAGTTTTTATACTACGAAGCTTTTTCTTCAACACATTCCTTGTCAACACCAACTGTTTTAAAATTTTCTCATCCATGTTTGCTAAGGGCAAATAACAGGTATCAGCAATGAGATCAGCTTTTCAGGACCTGGTCTGGTTTTCAGATCAGCTTATCAGGACCTGGTCTGGTTTTCAGATCAGCTTTTCAGGACCTGGTCTGGTTTTCAGATCAGCTTATCAGGACCTGGTCTGGTTTTCAGATCAGCTTTTCAGGACCTGGTCTGGTTTTCAGATCAGCTTATCAGGACCTGGTCTGGTTTTAAGATCAGCTTATCAGGACCTGGTCTGGTTTTTAGATTAGCTTATCAGGACCTGGTCTGGTTTTCAGATCAGCTTTTCAGGATCTGGTCTGGTTTTCAGATCAGCTTTTCAGGACCTGGTCTGGTTTTCAGATCAGGTTATCAGGAGCTGGTCTGGTTTTCAGGTAGCTGGTATAGTTTGGAGATCAGCTTATCAGGTATCGGATGAGGTTATAGCAAATAGATGTATCAAGTTTAAAGTTAGATTAATAACTAAAGTCAATCTTTTATGAGAAGTAGTTTATATAGTTATGAAAAAGTCAAATTGCTTTCTGTAGCGACCATCATTTAATTCATTATCTTTGCTTATCACTAAAAAGCCATATTTATCCTTCCAACATTCTCTACAAATTTCTTGGAACTTTTCGTAACTCATATCGCTGCCAACATGATCCCTATAAACATGCTTCATATTTGTATCATCTTGCTTAAACATTATAATAACATTTGCATTGTCTCTTATTAAATGCTTGGGAATTCTAGTATAAGTTTGACACAAGTAGAATGAATCAATATCCCTATGTCGCCCCATACAAAAATATGTACGTATATTATTCTGCTTTTCACATGCAACATCATCAAATATCATAATTGAATTAGTTTTAGCTTCGTCAGGTGGAATAACTGATTCATTATCGGTGAATGTATAATATCCCATTCCTTTAATTGGTGAAATTAGTTTCTTCAAGTACTCATATTTGGGTTGATAAAGAGATTTTGAGTATAAATAGATGTTTTCAAAGTTGAGTCCATTAGGACTTTCTAGTAAGCCGATCATAACATTAGTCTTTCCACAATTTGATGGTCCCACTATTAGAGCACGAATAGAATTTGGTAAGAGGGGGCTATGCTTTATTTTTGAAGTGATGTTCGATGATTCATCAATATTACGAACTAAAATATTTTTATGTTGTTTCACTAACTGCATTTTTGTAACTAAATACATTTCATAAATGTTACCTCTTATTATAGAAAAAATCAGATAATATGGTTATACGATATCAGAAAACGTTTAGTCATAAAAACACCTTCGTTGGAGGAGGTATAGTAGGTAAAATAATAAACTCTCTACCTGTTGAACTTCATCTTCCTGGATATCAGTACTGTGGACCTGGAACAAAACTACAAAAACGTTTAAATCGAGGTGATAAAGGAATTAATTTATTGGACTCTGCTTGTAAAGATCACGATATAGCTTATTCGAAAAATAAGGATTTAAGCACTAGACACAAGGCTGATAAAATACTTGAAAATTCAGCTTGGGATCGAGTTTTATCAAAAGATAGTAGTATTGGTGAAAAATCATTTGCCTATATGGTTACTAACGCAATGAAAGCCAAAACAAAATTTGGTATGGGTGTGGAGAAAAAGAAAAATGTTAAAAAGAACAAGCTAAATGATAAAAAACTGTTTAGAACATCAATTAGAGCTGCAACAAAAATACTAAAGAAGGAAAAACCATTAGATATTAACTCAGCAATTAAAATTGCCCGAAAAACTATCAACAAATCATTAAAAGGAAGAAAATCTCAAATTATAGTACCACGTGTAATACGTGTCCCAAAAATTGGTGGGTTTTTGCCTCTAATACCGATTTTAACTGCTCTGGGTGCAATTGGTAGTCTAACAACTGGAGGTGCTGCTATAGCTAAAGCTGTAAATGCAACAAAGAATGCAAAAAATCAACTTGATGAAGCAACTAGACATAATAAAGCGATGGAATCTATTGCAGTTGGAAAGGGACTTTACTTAAAACCATATAAAAAGGGTTATGGTTTAGTTTTCAAAGAGGAATCAAAAAACTATTAGAGATGCTACCCAACAGACCACTATCTGATGAGGACCTAAACCGTTTCTCTATAAATATTCCATATTTTAGAGGAGTTTTCATGTTGAATACTCTACCAAAACGAACAAAGAAAATAGAATGTGGAATAATCAATTTAGACGTATCAACAGGACCTGGTACACATTGGGTAGCATATTATAAAAACAACAATGAAAAAGAATATTTCGACAGCTTTGGAAACTTACAACCTCCTTCGGAAGTAGTCAAATATCTTGGTACAAATATAAAATACAACTATAATCAACATCAGAATTTCAATACATTTACCTGTGGTCATTTATGTCTTAAATTTCTTTATGAAATAACTGAAAATATTAAATAAAAAAGCACAAACATTTATATTTTACAAACTCTTTAATGTCTTTTTATTTATAATTTAAAATACATAATTAGTACATATCATTGGCAAATAGAAAATTGGGATTAAGCATTTTCGATTAGAAAATAAGAGAAACTTGTATGTAGTGAAAAATATAAGGACTTATCCGATTATCTTAATTGTTTCTCTTTATGAAAATATCTAATGAAATTTAATGGAATTTCATAATATTGTGAAATTCAATTTGTCTTGTGCAGATCCTCTTAAAGAAATCAAGACTGTGCATGTTTAAGCGATATGGAAGTAAAGCCAATAAAGAAATAAAAGTCATTCACACATTTAATTCTTTTTTCAATATTTTATTTCAAATTTTTTCTTAAGAACTCATATACATATGTACAATAGTTTTTCTTAATAAATAGGATTTTATTTACAATCATTTTTCTTAATAAATAGGATTTTATGTACAATAGTTTTTCTAAATAAAAAGGATTTTATTTAAAATCATTTTAACAACAATAAATAGGATTTTATTTACAATAATGTTTCTTAATAACTAAGATTTTATATACAATTTAAAAATTAACTACTTAACTAAAAATTAACTAATTTTAGCTATTTTCTTGCATTCTAGCAATTTCATCTAGCAACATATCAAGTTCGTATTCAGGGTTAGTTTCCTTAATACGAAAATGATACCATGCATATGTGTTAATATTATTTGACCTAATTTTTCTCTTATCGTCTCCATAACTTAAGACTACCTTATTTAATTTACTAGTATATATATGGTGAAGCTTAGATTTAAATGTTAACATATTATCGTATACATTAGTCTTATTGAATAAACAGTTTCTATAAGTAGCTAAACTATATTTATCTAATATGGATCTTTTTACCCCCTTTGATTTTTTAACGTCATTTTGATTTTGTACACTGAATGAGTACATTTTTGATCGCAGCCCAACAAATTCTGTCATTATCTTACCACAATTTTCATCTTTCATCATGCCTAAAACTTTTTTATTTATTAATGGGAAATTATAAGTATTGTCCGTGGGATAGTCCGATGTATCAAAATGTTCTTCTATGTCATTTTTTATGTCAGCGTAAAAGTCATCCGTCTTTATTGAATATATAAAAGAGTCCGTGTCCATATAGTTCAATGAGAGTTTTGTCTTAAACTTAGGTTGCATGTACCCGTAATGAAAATTATACATTTTCCATTTGGACAATTCAAGTACACAAAATCCTAAGTAAATTGGTTTATTGTAGCAGGTTTTGACTCTAGTCATTTCGATTGCTACCAGATCTTCGGAAAATATAGATAAACTATGAAAATTTGGTTTTGATATCCAATCTTGAGCCCCCAAACGATTACAATTCGTTCTCTCCCAATTATTGACAATTTTAACATCTCTCCTCTTATCCACATTTTCCATGGTTTTACCATAGACTGCATTATTGAGTAGTTTGAAAAAGTTTTTTTCAAAAGCATTTTTAGCAGTGGCTCTATGTCTGGTATTTAGGTCAATATAGCCTTTTAACCATGGAGATTGTTTAAATGCTAGAATACGATGAGTTTTCTTTAAAACTAAGCCATTTTCTAAGCATTGTTTAAGAACTCTAAAGTGTATCACGTATGATTGCTTTGTAGAGAAATCGGTTATCAACTTGTTATACTTCGCTTGCAGTGGTTTTTTATTTTCAGCGCAAAAAGGCAGGTCATTATGTAAGCCATGTAAGTGAGAAGGATAATCTAAAGTGACCTCATATACATAACCGTCTGTTCCATTGTTAGATATGCTGTTTGGATCCAGATTCAGCTCGTCTTGCGATAACCATCTGAACCCACCATGAGGAAGATATTCCGACATTGCCCAACCGTAAAGGTTATTTGCGTCTAAATAGACAAGAAACTCTGAGGGATTCTCTTTATCGAAATCTTCCAAATATTTGTTATTCGCTTTCGAATATCTTTGGCTACACTGTACGATTCCCCCACGTATACCTTATTTCATAAAATTGTACATGTCTATGTCCGTAAATAATTCTAGTTCAATTTTTGTGTATTTTAACATTGCATCCCAGGAAAGTCCAGGTGCGGTATAGTATTGACATGGATCCAGCTCATAAATACCTTTACAAACTTTTCTAAAGTTCTCGAAAATATCTGTCAGTAAGAGGACATCTGTTTTTAAGTAAAGTTCCATGTAATCTTTCATTGTTTTGCACCCAAAAGTATTCCATACCTCTACAGCATGTGAGTATTCCTCCAAAGAACACTCTTTATTGTTCAACTTATTAAAGAAATCACTGCGTGAAGGCAGCTGGCACTCGTCTAATTTTTGAAATGAATTTAGGTACTCATAGGGGAAAATGCCTTTCTTCTTAATAAGCTGAAATTCTTTTTCTGTTTGAAATAAGGACCTTATAGTGTTAAAATCATTATCCGACAAATTGCAGGCTAATGATTCTAAACTCTCAGCCATAAAGCGTAATGTATCAAGAAATCTTATTTCAAGATTATGACCATCGCTCATTTCTGTAAATTGCGAGAGTGATATATAAAGCTCCTTATTGAGAGGGAGTACTTTCAGTTGCATAGAAATTTCACCTAGTTCTTTAATAAAAAGATGTGAATCATAATTTGAGTAATTGTGAAAGTAAACTGGTATAAACTTGGGAATTTGGTAATTCAAATTACAGTTATTGTGGGCTGCACCTCTATATTTACCGCTAATGTGACAATGATCTCTAACGCGATCTTTACCTAGAAATTTTTGACAAATATGACAATTCACCGCACTATAAAAATTATAAATATCAGAAGGGGATAAAGTATCCATTTGCCTATTATTTACTAAATGATTATTATAAATATCCTCACAATCTTTAATTATCAATGAAACAAATTTTTGTGAAGCATCTTTCCCTGTATAAACCCTTAATTTATCTAACTTATTGTTATGGAGACACTTAATGTAGTAACTAAAAGCACAAGGAGTGTGCTTTTTGACAAGACTGGTTTTACTACTCACGTTATTACTAATGTCTTCCAGGATGCATTCAAAATCTGCGTACACCACAAAGGGGACATCCATTTTCCTCTGATGCCCCTTAAAACTTAGAACTGCATCTGGACCTGACGGCATAGTTGTCACTATTTTGCCGCATTCCGCCTTATGGCTACTCATACCATTTTCGTTATGTGTGTATTGGAGACAGGTGTTGCAGATATGAAGTTTGTGTTCATTCTGCGTTAATTGACTTCGTAAAAGTCTGTGAATGACAAAAAATATATAAAAGTTTATTAGTAAAATGTCTCTATTATAAAATATATAAGACAAGTAAATGTATCATTAAAATTAAAGAGTATTAGTATAATTTTCTAACTTACTTTGATATGTTCTTTATCAGTATGTAGTGATGAACTTCACCATTCTCCAAAAGCAACAAGTTGACATGCTTTACTTTCTCCTCCTTGGTCACATAATAGGGACCGATGATTTGATCTGCTCCCTCATCGTACCCAAACACATTAACACTTATTGCTGGATTATTTACTTCGAACTCCTTAATTTTGTTTAGTGCTAATGGGTAAGTTAAGTTTTTGAAATTTAATGCTACACCATTTCGCGTAGAAATAATGTCTGCAGAAATGTCCTGAATATTATAAGTACTGCAACGTTCTATATGGTTGTATTTGGTAGTATCCATGGCAGCGATTATACACCACTTGAAGCAGTATTCATCACTGTTTTCAATATTGATGCATGCTTTTCTGCCTTGTAATTTTTGAGGTGTGGATATCCAACTTGATCCTTTGACTAGCGAAGATTTGTTGATGTTGATTTCTGCTCGAACTATGCGTGACAAAGTCCAACCAGAATCTCGCTCTTCAAATTCGGACATTTTGGTTAAAATCTCCTCAACCTGTTTACGGAATAATTCTTCAATGTTATCTGCCTTCGTCAGCAAACTCATTTTGGCTACATGTGTTATAATACACAACTCCAATTCTTCTTCTACAATTTTGATGTACTCCGCCACAATACTCACATGAAATTTAATTATTGTATGCTTAGACAAAGACATTTGAAGTCTCTCAATAAAAATATTCATGTTTTCTTTAATAAATTCTTCCAAGAGAACTTGGTCCTTTTTATTTAGTATTACATATGTGGCGATATGGTTTTTGAAGGCTTTCGATATTTTGTAATATCTCACATTCTCTTCGACTTCTTCTTCTCTCCTAGCATGCGAAGTACTCATTGCAGCTGGCAGAGTTTCTTCTCTTTTTTCTTCTACTTCTCCATCACTTTCCGGTAAACTTATGTCCATAGCATCGTTGTATAAAGTCCCTCCAAGGATATCCACACCTTGTTGATGAGCTTGTTGTTGTAGCTGCTGCTCTTGTTGATGATAATTAAGAGGTTGCCATTGCATCAAATTGGAATACTTCTCCATTTGATTAACTGGTGTGACGGGATTATAATTGTAACTTGGACACTCATATTGCATTGGTACTCCTGATGCCGAAAACTGATTACTCCATGACATTGGTATAGGGTAGCAGTTAGGCATACCGTATTGTTGATATTGGGGATACTGTAGAGAAAGGTGCTGCTGGTGATGAAATGAATTTATGTGCTGTTGACGATTTTGAACAAATGTCTGCGGTTGCTCTTGATTTGTACCCCGACTTACGACCATTTGATCCTGCACGCTATGACTTTTCACATGATCCAAAAAGGACTTTTGGTATTTGTATACCTTATGGCATCTATTACACTGATAACCTGTATAACTCATTTTTAGTTATTTTATTATTATAAAACTTTAACACAATTGCTGATGATACTACTTGTAAATACAATAAAGTACTGATGTGTTGGTTAGAAAAGTTGGCGTATTTATACGAAAATTAGTAGCAGTATCCTTGCAGCATTCACAGTTTTAACTTTTTGTTTCTCTGCTGATGACTGTACTTAGTTGAAACTTTGCTGCTTTAAAATAATCGTAGACAAAGAAAATGATTACGTTGCAAAATATAAATGTATTCTACACAGCCACAAAATATTCCACGCACAAGTTCTTTCGATCGCACATACATACATACATACATACAAACATCATACACACATACATACATACATACATACATACATACATGCATGCATGCATCATACACACATACATACCTACATACAAATATATTTCTTAAACAAATAAACAGAATATAAGCTTACCAGCGACAAACAAGCTGGACCCCCCACACACAAGCATTAGGGGTGTTCACATACATGAGAACGTTTTATAAATAAATAAAATAATTTATGTAATTATTTTATTCATTTATTTAATTATTTTATTTTATAAGAATTTATTAGCGTGAGGAAATCACACAAGCACATTCCCATGATTCATATGAAACCATATGACCTAGTAGTCATCAAACCTTCTTTCTCTGATATTACTGATATAGTATTACGATAACAAATTTCTACAGTATGGCAACACTGGGAGCATTAGAAAATAATAATCATGTTTTGCCGTCGGCATTTGAAAAAAATAATAATCATGTTTTGCCGTCGGCATTAGGAAAAATTATCATGTTTTGCCGTCGGCATTAGGAAAAATTAATAAACATGTTTTGCGTAGACATTAAGAAAAATTAATAACCACTATTTCACCATTGGTATTAGAAAAAATCATTTTCATGATTTTCCCGTCGGCATTTGAAAATAATTATGTATTGCCGTAGGCATTAGGAAAAATAAGTATGTATTGCCGTCGGCATTAGGAAAAAAAATAATCATGTATTGCCGTCGGCATTTGAAAAAATTATCATGCATTGCCGTAGGCATTAGGAAAAATTATCATGCATGCCGTAGGCATTAGGAAAAAGACAGACTTATTGAACCACCCTCGAAAAATATTTAAAGGACTTATCGAACCACCCTCGTAGGTATCAAATTTCAAGAATTTTAAAATTTTCAAATTTTAATTACCCAAATTTAACAATTTCAGCAACAATTTAACAATTTTAATTGGGGCAGAACCGCCAGTTCCCTACTACTTTTGATGGCAATACGAGTATGCCCTTTGCTCCTTATTTTTCGGAAAACAATAGAAGTAAAAAAAATTTTTGGTGTTATTTTGCTTGCAACTGCCCACTGCACACTTCATATTTAAGTATGTTTTTTTTAACTACAGGACTGCCAACTTTTACGCAAGTAATGTTTTCCCATACTTTTCTTGCTAAGTTCGGTAAAATGGGAAGACAAAAATTAATCCTGCTTTCATACTCTTTTGTATTCACTTTCTATGATTTTATCGGTAATTATGTAATTAAATTCTATGGATTTGAAAATTATGGCCAGTGGATTCTTAACGAGTTTCAGTTTCTACTACATATGTATTATGGTTAGAGTGTAAAGTATTATTAACCAATTTTTGCCATGGAAAATGTCAAATTCCACTCATACAAATGCGTATTTTGAGCAATTTGAAGTTACAAAGCAAACAATATTATGAATTTTCAAGTATTTTTTTATTAAAAATTTGGAAGTCTTATAAGTTTGTAAAGCACAATGTTATTATTTTACTCAAAAGTATTGCAATATTAAACCTAAGATCCAAGGGTAAATTCAAGAAAAACCATATTTTTTTATTACGCACATATGAACTTGCAAAAGTTAAAAAGTGATGTAGATTTTTGTCATCAATTTATTGCCAAACTTAATACAAGAAGAACTGTTTCACATTACATGTGTAAAAGTTGGCAATCCTGGCTTAAAATTATCAACAGATAAGTATAGAGTGCATGGCGTCGTCCGTCTGCAATGTACTTGGGTTGGTTTAATCTCATATTCTATTCAGTGTTGGCGGAATCCCAATTCTGTTTTACAGGGATAAAACTTCAAATTAATCCAAATTTTAAATATTACGTAAACAAAATTTTTTGTAATTATATTTACGGTGATCTATTCCTATATACATATGTACATAAGTATGTACATTACTTGTATGTATATATATAAATCACGATAGCAGTGACTTTTGACAAATAACACCGTGCAGCTTTAGTATCTGAAGTAAAAAACAAGCAAATCGCTCAATGATTACTGAAAATTACATTAAAAATTGGATTGAGTTCCAAAACTATTTCTTTGCATTGTCTAGTTAGAAAAAAAAACTTCTTGCTTGAATGGAACAGAACAAAACTCGTCCTTTGCAGCCATAACCACCCTAATGTGCACCTTTTATTGCTTTGTGTAGTTGTAGTACTTTCCGTTGCCGATGAATTTAAAAAATTCTAAAAAAATAATTGCTGGGTGGAGCACTATTGCTTAAGAGTAGCTCCCAAAGGTATTAGAAAAATATTATAAATCATTAAAACCCGAAAAAAACATAGTGTTAATTTTGGTGTAGATTTGCGAGTAATAGAAAATTTAAATTTTTAATCTTATGTTTTAGAAAGCATCATAGTAATAATAAAAATAATATTGATCCATTCTGCTCCTTAACGCCCTTAGACCGAGAAGTAGAACAAACTAAAACAATTTGCCAGGAACACAACTTGCTACTTGAAGAAAATTTAAGTTTAAAAACTCGCTTCTGCTACACATGTTTTAAGCTGCTGTACATATGTTTTAAGTAAAATATTTTTTCTTCTGCAAAAATTTACTATGTTTCTATCCAACAAAATAACGAAAGGACATAAACTGTATATGGCACACTTACTTTATTAAACGTTTTTTAACGTTGCATGTAGCGAGTTTTGAAATTCAATTCTACGTACCGATATGTATAAGATAAACAATTATTCAAATATATAAGAAACATGTACATATAATAACTTTATTTGGACGTCATTCTCCCAATGATATATCTTACGGTCAATATTATTTAAAGAATCAAAAGAAAATGAAAAAAGTTATGACCCTAATGTACATGCACATGTATACACGTTTAATTACCCTGCAGGAGAATAGGCGATAATTGTCTAAAAGCTACTAGTATAATTACTAGAATAGCAAGAACTAGTGCAAAATGGGTTAAAGTTGTTGTGTAAAATTACTAGTGCTGATGAGTACTAGTATATGAAGTGGTTCCAAGGCACCACATTGCAAAATAAATTTTAACTGTCTAACAGAGCTCTTGCACTGTATGAAAATTGGTATCATATAATTAGTAAAATTTTAGCTTGATCTAAAAATAATTATAATTAAACAATTATAATTGCCTTTTTGTATTCCTGAATTTTGATAAATAATTGCAAATTTTAACTAGCAGTTATCACTGGGTAACAAAGGAATAAAACCACCAACTTTATAGAATTTTTTTTTTTGCAAAAGAACTGGTAATAAACTAGTCCTAAACTAGTACCAATGGTACTAGTAGTTTTCTAAACACACTCAATGCTAATTTGAGCATTAAGATAGTATAGGAAGGTTTACAGTTGGGAACTAGTGGTGGTGATATCTGTACTACTAAAATACTAGTTGGACACTAGTTCGTTCTCCTGTAGGGTATTATTAAATTAATTAATTGTGTATGTTCTCACACATACATATAGATTTATACATACATATATAAGAAATATTCATAATGAATTTTCAACATGTGTACTTTTCGAATCTTAACCAAGAAAGAAGCGTCGGGTTAAGTGTCCCAGAATCGCTTATTTTGTCCATTACTTTCGTGACTTTTTGGCGAGATTGTCAAAATAGCGTCTACATATTAAGTTTGTTTTTGATACGAAGAAAACATTTTGCCAGGTACACATAACTACATATGTAGCCTTCTTCTTAATGTTTCATTAGTTTTTAAATAAAAGTGGCGTAAAGTAACATATAAGTTTTTATAGAAATTAGTTTAAGAAATCCCTGTAAAATGTTAATATAAATGTATTAAACAATATTTCAAAATATTAAAAAAATGCAAAATTGTATAAAAATAAAAAATTTGAAAACTTAACAATTCTACTTATGTGGAAGTGTAATTTATGAAATTTTGATGAGGCTGTGGAAGATTTTATGCCATCAGTTAAGTGTTTGACTTTACTAATTCAGCGAAACATTAATTTTTGATTTACATGTATTTAATATAAATGACAAACAAAATACCTTTTATATAAAATTTCAATTTAACACGAAATGTGAACAAAATATGTATGCAACTTGATTATCAAAAGTGTAAACTGGAAAATTCTTTCCACTGAATAATTCGACATACAATAATGTTGGAGCGAAATTATATTAAAATTACATAAGATATTTATATATAATTCAAATATAGTTGAGGAAAAATTGGTTTGTTCCATTTATAGATAACATCGCAGAAGTCGGCAACACTGATGTTTTAATGTGTGCTGCTTTATACTCTCACCTAGTTACTTCCCTCCCAACGAAAACAAAATTTTTTTTTTAAATTGCACATCTTTATATGAACATCCATTCATGCATGCATGAATGGATGTATGTACATATATTTACAGTCTTTGCTTATGAAGCACTAACACTTTGACAAAGAACACTAAAATATAGTGTATTTACTATTTACACATAGTTTTACACAAAAATTTTAATTTCAATGCTATAGGCCATCAAGCAGAGAGTGCTTTATAAGGTATATTACTTGAGTTGAAAAATCATTGTGATTCTTATCGTGTAGTGTATATGTAAACATACACAAAGTAGATAGATGTCATATCTTACCCCGTGTAAATTACATTAAATAATGTACAGTTTATTTTCGTACACTGTTTCAAACATACATCGTGATTTAAATACGCCACTAGTTATAGAAGAAATTGCAAAATACACAGGCAAATATTTATTTATTTTTTTTTTGAAAGTGTACATCTGTATTTATTAATAAGTTCTTCACTTGGAATCCAATCTTCCAAATCGTTTTGAAACAAATTTAAAGCAGACAGCATGAACTGACAAGTGTCTCCTTTCAGTATAATTGATAATTTTTAGTAACGCTAAGCTAAGTTTATTTTTGTAAATTTTCTTTTATAAAGATGAAGATATAAGGTGTTATTCACCGACTTCGCAACTGCAGAGTCTGGAAATATTTTTGAGTTTAATTTGGCCAATTTGGCAATTGACTTAAACGAGTAACTTATCATCTTTAAAACAAGCAGCAATAGCAACTTTCCTCCGAAAATCGGTATTTATTGTGGTAAAAACTCATAACGACGTTCCAAAACACAAATGGAGTTTTTAGAATCTCCATCATCTTAACCCACTTATGCCGTCTCTCTTAATCTTTGGAATACATTCTTTTTGCTTCTTTTTTACTGGTTCTTCCAAGATAATAGAGTCACCTGTACCTGGATTCTGTAACTTTTTGAGAACCGAAAATCGTAGTATTTACCGACATACTTAGTCGCTTACGGTAACGAGCATGTGACTCAGTAAGTTTTTTAATATAGTCTCCAGCTTTATCTTACTCATTAGAGCTGCAAAACTATCGATAGTCGCTCCACTCGATAGTTTTATGTAAAACTATCGATAATATCGATAGTATCGAATAGTTTTATAAAAGTTGCCACATAAACTACATTTGACTCGAAAAAAAGTCCAGAGTCCTCAACATTTTCATTAGTATATAAAAATATATCAAGCCTTTTTTCGATTTTATCGTAAGCGGGGCATATTATCGAAAATATACTTTTTTTATTGAACTTAAAATTTTATGGGCCTACCCATGGTTTAGAATTATCAAAATGCAAAAATTGTTGATAACTTTTAAGACACTAACTGTAAAGTTTTATCGTAAGAGACGATTGGCGGCCGTCGCGATATCAGTACCACCAAAATTTATCTTTGTGTCGACGATGTTGAATTTATTAAGATACTTGTGACTACTATTTGTCGAATAACACTTGGATTTATAAATAAATTCATATACATACATATGTATTTAAGTACAGAAGCAGGGATGCGATGTCATATTTACAAATTGTACTAATTTTCAAAAAAAATTTATTTTTTTCAGTACGATTGTACTTAATTCTTTATTTATATTTTTTTAATAGTTGTACTTTTTAATTAACCAAAAATCAATTAACAAAACGCCAGAAGGTGCACAAAGAATATTAGTTGCTGGGATCTGAATATAAAAGTAACATTTACGATATACTACGTTTATAACCTTTTTTTTATTCGATTGTTCACAGTCGATGTAAATAGTCGGCTTCTCTCCTTGGTACGAAAATAAAATTTCCACATTTGCAGATGAATTTGGAATAAATAACATTCCTCCAGCAATTATTTAAGTACCGGAAAACATCGTTTGATTTACTTAATTTTCTAATACCTTCGAGCTAAAGATTAACCCCTTGTGCAAAAAAAATAAGTGAACGTTAAAACCGGTTTTTCTATGGAATTTTTTTAAATGTACACTTCAAGCACGCATTATTTTTTGCATAAGGGGGTTAATATATTTTAATGCAATTTTGGCATGTAATATAATATAAAGAGATTCCAGTAGTGCTAAATGGGTCATTGCGGTGCTACGGTACTTTTGACATTCAAATAGCGCTAAAATTATGCAATTGTACCAACTTTTCCATCGCTGTAAAAAAGCTTAAATCAACTACGGATAATTTGCTTCAAAGCTGCCGGCTACTGTTTACTGACTTCGATTATTTTTACTCTTTTAATTACTTGTTTTTTTGCCGATAGTATCGATAGTGGAAAAAACTATCGATATTTCATTTACAAGAAAACTATCGATACTATCGATAGTACTATCGACAGTTTTGCAGCTCTATTACTCATCATTTAATTCAATATTATGTGGTATCTCTGTATAGAAAATGTGAATATAAGCGAAAAACACAAAGAAAAATAGAGACTTAATTTTATTTCTGTTCCAACCGACAGCGAATATCGTTAACATATTTTACTGAATAGCTAAGTCGAAAAATATATATATTATAGCGATACGATTGTCGTAACAAAAGTTACTGTAGCTGATGAACTACATAATTTCATCGGAATTTATTTCAAAAGCATTACTTGATGATGACAATTCAGTGTGTTCTTTTTTTGCCTGAACGACAAATCTAGAGATACAAATAGAACAATATAAATACTTACCTATACCCTTAAAAAAACATCTTTAAATTTCATTACTTACTTACTTGTTTTTCACCTTTTAAAATTATGCACTTTTATCAAATTTGGATTTCACTATTGTTGCGGAAAATACATACAGTGTATGTAATTTCATATTTAAAAATCTTACACAAATGAATAGATTCATACCAAAGCCTTTTAACACCATGTACTTCCACAGAAAATAATATTGCAACATATTAATGTACTGCAAAATATCTTAGCTTTTCTTTAAAATCCAACAACAAAATACACACACAATCGAAAGAAAAGCTACGATATTTTGCATTTCCACTAACGCAAGAACATTTGCATCAAACATCAAATACCGCCATTGCAAATTTTTCAAAAACCAGCAAATAAGTAACATGTGTATAATTAGTAAAAAGGAACAAAACGACAATGGTAAGACTGTTGTAAATGTAGTGATGGTAAAATTGAGCTTACAATACAAAAAAGCTTTCAGCAAATTGAAATGCGATGAATCATAACAATTCACATATTCCATTTGCAATAAAATGCTAAGTATATAAAGCAGAAATCTACATCAACTGACACCACACACAGTGGACCAAACACAAAAGAACGCTGATGATGAAGGTTTAGTGGCCTTCGAACACGACTGGCTGTTCCGTTCAACTATGTGTTGTTAGTCAGAATATTTACAACAGACTTTGGTGTTATTTGTTCATTAATAATTATCACATGTAATTTGGCTTAAAAAGCCATACGAACTTTAGCCCGTTCAAATCACAAATATAGAAACAAATGGAGTTCGAATAATAATTAAAACTAACTAAAAATGTATTTAGTTTTTAAATCATCTAACTAATAAAATCTTTTTAGATCATTAAACAAATGAAATCTTTTGATCATGATGAAACGGTTTCATTAAACTAATGAAAATATATGCTTGATGATATGCTTTGTTTTAATGAAATAATTACATTGTTTTAATGAAAATATCTCATTGTTTTAATGAAGTTATTTCATTGTTTTAATGAAATAATTACACTGTTTGAATGAAGTTATTTTATTGTTTTAATGAAATAATGTCATTGTTTAATGAAATTATTTCGTTATTTTAATAAAATTATTTCGTTGTTTTAATGAAACTAATTCGAGGTTTTAATGAAATTATTTCGTCGTTTTAATCAAATTATTTCGTTGTTTCGATGAAGTTATTTCATTGCATTGATGACACGGCTTAACACATTTGACGAAGTTTTCACTAAAATAATTTTAACAAAACTGGTTTCATTAATCCAAAGAAGCGTGACGTTGGTTGAATTTTAATGAATTTTTTCATTGGATTAATAACGAAATTTATAGAACTTCCCAGCTAAAAAAATTATGTAAGGTCCATATATTTTTAATATATGAATGTATATAACTATATATGAATATGTATGAATTCATGTATGGAAATGTATGGGATTATACATGGCAAAACTATTATATATGAATTAATATATGGACTAATATCTGAAATGTATTACAATATATGGAAATTTAATTATGCAGCTCTTCATATGTGGATCCATATATAGAAATAAGATTTAATTTACGCAATCATATAAGAATGTATCCATACATGATATCTTACATAAGATCGTTTTTGTAAATCAAAAAAGATTGGATTTCATCACTGGTGAATTGGAAATCCATTAGAAATTACATACTTTATGCAAAGTTTATATGTGTGCCCTCAACGTTTAAAAAAGAAAAACTTTTGTTACAAAAAAAACCATTCTTGTATGATTTTATACATTGTGGATCAAATAATCAAAATGATAATCTAGTCATTAATTTTATCGAAAATAACGGAATTTTCTAGATAAGAAACAAAGTTCATATTACTTGAAAAAATTATATTGAAAACTATTGTTAGACGGATTATTTTTTCTTTTATAATTAATTGCATTAGTTTTTAATCTGATTTCTTAAATTAAATTTTATGTACGAATATGGGTTTTGTGTTTTTTAAATAATTCATTCACCTTTTGACTTAAAGTGATGAATGAAATGACTTTTAGTTCGTTTTTCATTATTTGTCCAAACGAATGTTTCATTATATACAACCTTCCTGTTCAAAATCTAAAAAAATAGCAATATTTGTAATTTAATTTATTGCACAGCAATGCGCTTTTCATACTGCAGAGGGAATATTTACAAATACATGTATGAAAATGTATGAATATATATAATCATATATGGCCATATACCCTAATTTTTCGGATCCGAACCATATATGGGATATCATGTATGCTCCATACATATTTTTTTAGCTGGGTTATGAAAAAATTCTTTCAGTGTAGAAGCCTGAATTATAAACTTTTTCACAAAATTTACAAATAAAAGCTCTCATGATTTTTTATTTTGCACAAAATCAGATTAAACGTGATATACAAACTTCAGTTCCACAATGAAAAACATATTTCTGTGTGAATGTATTTATACTCACAAAGAATTTATTGATTATACGAGTTATGAGAAACATGACTCACAAGATAAGAATTTACAATAAAATTTTTTTTACATAATTATTTTGTTTATCAAAACTTAAAAAATGTTAAGGAATTTCCAGGTTATGTATAACAAAAAATATATTACTAAAAAAACACACATAATTAAACTTCAGAAACAAAAACCAAAACAAACCCAAAATCCAACGCATTTTTACCTTGAAAACGACGACTGCTATTTTTATTAGAAATATTTGCAAAAATAATTTTTGTATTTCAACATAAATTTAAATATGATATGTTTACAATAAAAATTTATTACATACATACAATCTGATTTCTTAAATTAAATTTTATGTGCGAATATGTGTTTTGTTTTTTTTTTTAATATGCAACACCTTTTGACTTAAAATGATGAATTAAATGACTTTTAGTTCATTTTTCATAATTTGCCCACACGAATGTTTCATTATATACAATCTACCTGTTCAAAATAAAAAAAAGTAATTTTAGTTATTTAATTTATTGCATAGCAGTACGCTTTTGTGAATCAGGAGTGTATGAATATGAACTTTGCATACTGTAGAGGGAATATTTACACATACATGTATAAAAATGCATGAATATATATTATCATATATGTCCATATACCCTAATTTTTCGGATCCGAACCAGGGTATATGGGCATATATGGTTATATATGTTCATACATTTTCATACATGTATGTGTAAATATTCCCTCTGCAGTATGCAAAGTTCATAGTCATACTCTCTTGATTACAAAAGCGCACTAATGTGCAATAAATTAAATAACTAAAATTACTTTTTTAAGATTTTGAATAGGGAGGTTATATTTAATGAAACATTTGTTTGGACAAATAGTGAAAAACGAACTAAAAGTCATTTCATTCATCATTTTTATTCAAAAGGTGAATCAATTATTTAAAAAAACCCAAAAATCATATTCGTACATAAAATTTTATTTAAGAAATCAGATTAAAAACTAATGCAATTAATTATAAAAGAAAAAATTGTCCGTCTAACAATAGTTTTCAATATAATTTTTTGCAATAATATGAACTTTGTTTCTTATCGAGAGAATTATGTTATTTTCTATAAAATTAATGACTGAATTATCCTTTTGATTATTTGATATATTAAATTGGGCCACAATGTATAAAAACTCATACAAAAATGGTTTTTTTGTAACAAAAGTTTTTCTCTTTTAAAGGTTGAGGCTGTACGCATATAAACTTTGCATACCGTATGTATTTTCTCATGGATTTTCAATTCACCAGTGATAAAATACCAAGATTTTTTTTTTGAAAAAACGATCTTATGTCAGATATCATGTATGCATACATTCTTATATGGCTCCATATATTAAATCTTAATTCTATATATGGATCCACATATGAAGAGCTTCATAATGAAATTTCCATATATGAGCTCATATATTACAATACACTTCATATATTAGTCCATATATTAGTTCATATATAATATTTTTGCAATGTATAATCCCATATATTTCCATACATGAATTCATACATATTCATATATAGTTATATACATTCATATATTAAAAATATATGGATCATATATAATTTTTTTAGCTGGGAAGCTTTTTTGATTGCAAAACCGATCTTATGTGACATATCATGTATGCATACAATATTATATGTCTCCATATATTAAATTTTATTTGTATATATGGATCCTCATATGAAGAGCTTCATAATTAAATTTCCATATATGAGCTCATATATTATAATACATTTCATATATTAGTCCATATATTAGTTCATATATACATAATAGTTTTGCCATGTATAATCTCATACATTTCCATACATGAATTCATACATATTCATATATAGTTATATACATTCATATATTAAAAATATATGGACCATATATAATTTTTTTAGCTGGGAAGTTAAAAAATAACTTTTATTTTTTGAGTAAAATAATAAAAGTCAAAAATAACTGCTAATTTTTGCCTTAAAAAATAAAAGTTAAGAAATAACTTTTATTTCTGCCTTAAAAAATAAAGAGTTAAAAATAGCTTTTTTTCTTGACTATTTCGATAAAAGTCATAACAGTTACAGTCCCTGCTTAAAATGATGACTGAAATGACTTTTAGTTCGTTTTGAATTATTTTATCCAAACAAATGTGTCATTAAATCCAACCTCCCTGTTCAAAATCTAAAAAAAGTAATTTTAGTAATTTAATTTATTGCACAACAGTGCGATTTTGTGAATCAAGAGAGTATGAATATGAACTGTAGAGGGAATATTTACACGTACATGTATGAAAATGTATGAATATATATAATCATATATGCCCATATACCCTCATTTTTCGGATCCGAACCATATATGGGATATCATATATGCTTCATACATATTTTTTTAGCTGGTTTCTTACAATTTTCTCTCTGTTGGCCAAACAATAACCAAATATTCAATTGTCAATTATAAGATCTGTTACGTATTCTTTGTTGGTGTGTCTGGAGGAGATTTACCGTCCGTCCCAGTTGTTTTCTCAGTCTAAAAAACAATAATTATAATAATTTTTTATTTTAACTGAAATTTATTTCATAATTTTTTGTACAATATATACAATGACAGGAAAATAAATTGGGAAAATATTACAAAATAAAACAGAACAACAGTTTTTATTCTCATATTTCAAAAAAAATTTCGTAAAGTTCACGAAACTTGTATAGATTCAATAATAATTTTGTGATATTCCCTCTACAGTTCATATTCATACTCTCTTGATTCACAAAATCGCACTGTTGTGCAATAAATTAAATTACTAAAATTACTTTTTTTAGATTTTGAACAGGGAGGTTGGATTTAATGACACATTTATTTGGTTAAAATAATTCAAAACGAACGAACTCATTTCAGTCATCATTTTAAGTCAAAAGGTGAATAAGTTATTTCAAAAACACAAAACTCATATTCGTACATAAAATTTAATTTAAGAAATCAGATTAAAAACTAATGCAATTAATTATAAAAGAAAAAATAATCCGTCTAACAATATTTTTAAATATAATTTTTCCAGTAATCTGAACTTTGTTTCTTATCTAGAAAATTCTTTTATTTTCGATTGCATACCGTATGTATTTTCTAATGGATTTCCAATTCACCAGTGATAAAATACCAAGCTTTTTTGATTGCAAAACTGATATTATGTGAGATATCATGTATGCATACAATATTATATGTCTCCATATATTAAATCTTATTTGTATATATGGATCCACATATGAAGAGCTTCACAATGAAATTTCCATATATGAACTCATATATTATAATACAATTCATATATTAGTTCATATATGAATTCATACATATTCATATATAGTTATATACATTCATATATTAAAAATATATGGACCATATATAATTTTTTTAGCTGGGAAATAGAAATCTATCGCAGAATTCATCACGCTCGACGAATTTCGTTCTACAGCGGTATGGTGTTAATTTTCATATAAAAAAATGTGTTTTATTGAAAGCTCGCAACGAAAAATTCGTTGTCCCTCACAGTTGTGTTCCCAGTTTGATTCGTGCGTTTCAGTGCAAAATATGTATGTATGTACGAGTATGTGTATGTGATGTAGGATGCTGTAACAATTCCCATTAAATTCTCTTTTTCTTCCTATTGTTACAACATTCAATTCCAATATGTAATTTTTTTATTATGTTTTTTTATGTTTTAAAGATTTCAGTTTTACACACAAATTTCGTATATAACACAAAATTGTTTTTCAAAATTCACGAATTTATTTTGTAATATAAACACTGTGTTTCGTAAATTTACAAAAAAAATTTGTAAAAATACAAAATTTTGTTATTTACAGACAAAAAGTATTTCGTAAAATAAACAAATATCCTTTGTACTATGTACGAACGATTTCGTACCGTAAAATCAACGAATATTTTCGTAAAATAAACCACATTTTTCGTTTATTTTACCTATGAAATATTTTGAGTGTAGTGTTTAATAAACAAGTATTGGTCATTTACTTTAATAGTGTTCTAACTAAAAAATAGTTTTTAAATTCATAATGCAGAATAATTCGTGATTTTGTGTATTTTATCTTTTGTAAACATAAATAGCTTGCATTATCACCTCTTGAGAGGAGAATATTTGTTCATGTCTTCATTGAGTTGTATGTAAATAGAAAACTTTAGACATTTTCTACAAAAATAGGTTTTTGAGTTTGACACTATTGAAGTAAATGAGCGATGTAAATGTAAGCTTTACAAATATGGTTTAATAACCGTTTAATTTTTAGTTATTACTACAATTAGTTATTATATATATATATTACAAAATTAACGCAACTGTAAGGCACTATAAATATGATTACATACATGTATTTAGTCGTAAATATTGTTAGTATAAGTATTACGTTATACTTCATGTACTATTAAATATAATAAAAACGGAAGGAAGTAAATTTAAAATAACGAATTAAGCAGTCATGCCAACACATCCACACTACTTGTATCTATGAAACTAATTAATAATTTACAAGATATGAAAAACAAAAACATTGTACATACATACGTGCACTGTTTGAGCACAGTATTCTGCAAGTAAAATTACGAGTGTGAGTGGTTTTGAGTTAATGTACGATTACTGTCTATTAGATAATATGTACTACGAGTATCTATATTTATCTCTTGCATGCAACAAAAAAGTTTTTTATATAATTTTTTTAATTTTTCGCACCGAATTTTATTCATCTTTTAAAACTGTTATTGGATGAAATGAAAGCAAATGCGAGCAGAGCATATAAATTTACAAAAAAATTACTAATTTATATCAGTAGTTGCTTAAACAAACCAGGGGAGGGAAGGTATAAAAACTAAGAAAATATTGCTACGTAATATGTGAATAGCTCCTCAGCAAAAAATTTAATAGGCACACATATCGCTCATTTGCTTCAATAGTGGCATAACTCAAAAAATGAGTTTTTTGAGTTAATAATGCAGAAAGATGCGGAATTTCTTATTTTATCTTGTGTAAAGATTTCATATAAATAGCTTGTACCTCCTGAGAGAAGAATTTTTTTTCATTTCTCCATTGGGTTGTATGCAAACTAAAAACTTAAAACGCGTTTTCTGCAAAACTGGTTTTTTTGAGTTGTGCCACTATTGAAGTAAATGAGCGATATGTATATTAGGGTGGCCATTATTATTATTTTTTTATTTCTTCTACCCTCACCCCCCAAATCGGTTGTTTTATGTAAAAGAAAAAACAAACAAAATTCATACCGATAAGTTGTGTTTTAGGGGGTGCGTCCGGCCCACAAAGTTGGCCCTCAATTCCATATATTCAATGCAAATTTTTTTTTGTTTTGTTTAGTTTTATTTTGTCTATCTGTATATGTATGAAATAATTTAATATATATAAGCTCTTATTGTACATGCTTAAAATAAAAAAGTTCCATATAAATATAATTTTGTTACATAAACTTGTTGGTATTTTGTTGGTTATTTTCCTCATTATTTTCTAAAATATTAATTTTAGCAAAAAATTTTCTGTGAGACTAACGTTGTTGACTTGAAGAGCTAAAATATTGCCATTGGTTTTTTTAAAAGATAGTCATATGCAAAAAATTACATTGAAAAATGGGCTTGAAGGCCAACTTTGAGGGCCGGACGCACCCGCAACTTATCGGTATGACATTTTTTTGTATTTTTTTTTTTACATAAAACTGAACCGATTTGGGGGTGAGAGTAGAAGAAATCAAAAAAAGTCTCCATACAATTAAAGGCCACTCTAATGTACATACAGTGCACTTGGGATTGAATGGAATAAGAGCAATTCTAGTGGGTTTGAAAATATTTAAGTTTTACATACGAGTAAGTTTTGTTACTTAGGGCCATTATTAGAACTTAAAGATAGTTAAAAGTAGGATTTTGTCGGGCGTATAAAAAGCTTTCCATTATTGCAAATTGGATTTAACTTACCAGGTAGGATAAACTTGCCTGTAATTTATCGCTCACTTTAGGTTAAAGTAAACTTTTGCAAATGATAAAGTTTTTATACGTCCGATAAAATCCTACTTTTAACTATCTTTAAGTTGTAATAATGGCCCTTAGTTGTACAGAAAGCAAAGTACAAACTAATAATTTTAATGATTTGTTTTTTTTTTACAATAATTACACTATGCAACAAATAAAGACTATTGGAAAAAACCAGGGATGGATGCCAATCGGGGCTGGTTTTCACGAATACCGGGATTCAGGATTTCAAAATATTAAATCCCGGAATTTTTTGGGATCCCAAAATTTTTCAGGATAAGATTTTTCGGGACTCTCTTTTGGGTTCTTTGAACATTAAGAGAGATATGCTTTATATAGGTATTTATTTAAAAAAACGTCTATGAAAGAGGTTCACAATAAACGTTTTATACATAATTCATTTTATATAACATAGTTAAATGCAGGGTGTCTGATAGCAGATTTACATTTTCAAACTTAAATAAAAAACGTAGTAATTGACACAAAGTTTTAGTAAGACCATTGAACGATAGAATGTAAATGTGGATTCTATTTTTTAAAGAGATTCATCCAGATGTCTTCCGCCGAGTTGAACACACTGTTCAAAACGAAGCCTTGTGCTCCACACGCTGCAGTAAGCTTGGTTCAATTGAGCTGATTTCTCGACGAATATTTTTTTATTTTTTTATGTTTCAATCGAGGGTGCGGGTTTTTGGAGCCTCGTCGCTCTAAAAAATGGAATTTACAGTGCGAAAACACTCCATCGTTTCACAAAAAGCAGTTACTTTCTTTCAGTTCTTGAACGATTTGAATTTTAAAAGGATGGAACTTCAGATACTTTTTTAAAACTTTATGAATAATCGCTCTTGGAAGTCTCAGTGAGGCTGCTCTATTCCGTATTGAAAGTCCTGGTTTTTTACGTGAACTGCTTTCAACCAGTTCAATGTTTTCGAGAGTCCCTGAAAATCGACTGGGCCCTGGCCGTGGGATATTCATAGCCGAAACAGTTGCGCGGAATCTCTGCACCCACGAACGAAATAAATTTACAATCGGTTCATCACGTATCCGCCGAATACCGAACTTCCAACAAAATTGTCGAAGAGCAATTACGTAAGAATCATTACTCTTAAAAAATGTTTCCACAGCGAACGCGCTATGCTCACTCGAGCATTGTGACTAACAAACCCACCCAATCGATAATTAAAACGGCGCCACCATCCCGCCGCACCGTTTATTGCTTTTTGAAATAATCGTATTTAAAAATATACATAAATTTGCCACCAGAGACCCTGTTTAATTATCTTATATATTTAAATATAACAAAAATATTTATCTACATATAAAGAATAAGTGCACACGGATCGGCTGATTTCAACCAAAATTTCAGGGTACGTTAAGGATTGTGTGTAGATGATTTATGTGTAGTTTTTACGCAATCGGCCAAGTGGTCCTGGACACATGACATTTATATTTTCCTATATATTCCCATACAGTTATTAATAAAGTGCCCTCCATTTTTCGTATTATGATTTTTTATTTCACTTGAAAAGTTATGTGTGCAACGCCATTCGGTCTTTCTAATTGGAATGTTGAGCAGAACCAAATATTGGTAAAATAGGAGCGCGGAAGAGGCACTTTTATACAAATAATAATCTAATATCTTGAAAGCAATAATAATAAGAAGTATTAAAATTTGGTAAGGACTAGAGATGGGCTAGTGTTGTGTGTTTGCCGATACAAAATATTAAATTTTTTCTCTATTCATTCATATATATTTTACATCTAAAATCGTTTCGTGTTTTTCGTGTTAATTTTGCTCAACACGAAACGAACCGAACACGCACGAAATCAGATTTTTTTTGTCACGAAAACTTCGTGTTGAGTCGTATGTGTTCGTGTCACGGAAAAAACACGACACGATCCCATCTCTAGTGCGGTCTCCTTTGAGAGCGTGATGCTAAGTAACTCAAAATATTGGTAGAATAGGGTTAGCATACTACGCGATTCAAAGTCCTATCGGAGGTATCACAGATTATTATAGGAGACCTGATGGGGTACCTCAATGCAACCAAGTACGACAGATCACTGGATCTATTTTTCATATGTTAGGACTCGGTATTATCAAAACGAATTATAACAATTCTATTTGATTGCTTGTACCAGATAGCCACGTAATCCCACCAATCGATTGGTCAGATATCGAAGTTGACCTCCGAAAGACTTTTCTTTTATCTTCTTTTAAACTCAGGGTAATTAAAAGTGACGCTAGGACCCTAGCAAATATACTTCCTTTTAATCGGCTTAGGATAATACTTGCATCATTCAGTTTAAGCAGCTAGTAGTAGATGTGCCTTCGAAGCTTGTGGTTGTCAGAAGTCTTTTTGTTAGGCCAACTGCATGCCATTTTCATTTTATACTCAGGATTGTTATAATCCCGTAAGTAGAAACTTAAACAAAGGCAGCTTGAGCCAATTCTATAAAACCACCCTTATCGGGAATAAAAGGCGAACATTTTGTTCACGTGAAATATTTCCCGTGAACAAAAAATGGTGTACAAAATTAGAAAATAGTATACTGACACAAGAACAACGCAAACATTGGCGATCATAATTTCAGGGAAAGGGAACGCATTTCACGTGAACTTTTATTCTCGATAGGGTGATTTATTTCTTACTTCAGAATATAGTGGTTTTATTGCAATTCAGCACTTTGTAGTTCTTTAAGCTGCAAAGTTATTTAATTTTGGCATAAATATATTTAGCAACTTATGCATCGGCACACGTATATTAATGGCAAGATACCTTGAGTGGAAGAGAAAATAAATTAACTAAAAATTTCACACGCAGATATATTTTACTAATTTATTTGGCTGACTGATTGTATATAAAACTACCACCATTTCCCATCATTAATTCAATGTTATTACAACCATTGAGAAAGTCACATAAAGCTCAAACGGATTTCAGAGTTTTCGAAGCAAACTGAATAATCTGCGGCCAATATTTTCCAGTTGAAACCCGAAATCTAATTGCCAGAATTATAAAACATGTTGGTGTCTTTGTTCAGAAAACATTCTGTAAGTTTGTTTTACCTATTGTTTTATCCCCTTCCTACTAATAATCATAATCACTTGAAAAAAATTTTCAGCGCATGTTGTGGAATCATCTAGGTAATCAGCAACACATTATTTGCTTTTTTATACTCATTCTTATAAGTCAGCAGCATCAGGGAAGTGATGGCAAACCAACAAAATGGAATCGAAGGTGGGTTATATTTTCATTTGTTTTTAAAAAATGTCACAAGCAATCAGAGAAAGTTTGTCTGACAATTGCAAAACAACGAAGTTGCATTTTGTCAACATGAAATTCACAAACAAATTATTCTGATCAAAAAATATAAAATAACAAATGATTAGAGAGAAATTTAATAAAGAGACTTTTTAAATAGTAGCTTTATTAAAAATTCAATTTTTAAATCAAATAAATTTTTTTGCAATGGATTTCAATTCCATTTTGATATTTCTTTTGTTGCAACAGTATACAGCGACGTTTTATGTGGAAACAAATGGATAGTACAGTAGATGGTTTTGTAGATCGTGTGGTGACAGGAGCTCGCGTTATGAAAAGTATGATTGATGAATTCATGCCAGCGAAGCAGTCTTCTTCAAATGCAATCGACTATTTACCAACAGAGACAACCAGGATAAAATATATAATAAGAAATCCTCACACAAGAGAAACAAAAGTGATTCGAGTGAAGCCATCTAAAAAAGTGGTGAAATTGATGGCGATTACTCCAAAGCCGCTGTTAACACGTAAGCCCAAACAAATATGCACCAATGATGTCGAACACACGAAAGATAAATTTAAATCAATGAACTTGAAAGAGTCTGACTACACTACAGTAGATAAATTCAAATCTATGTTTATGTTGGACCCCGACAAGTTAAGACAATTGGAAAAAGATCAGGAATTGGTAGCAGAAGGTCGCATACCCATTAGAAGCAAGACTAAGCCTCTATATATAGCTGAAAACCCTAAATATTTTGATAATGATATTGTAACTGGCCAAATACGCGAGGTGCACCAGAGTTGGAAGCCTGTTTACACACTGGGTGATAGTCCTTCAGGATTTTCTACTTCCAAGCCATATATGATGAGTACTTTGCACACCAGTGTTGTTGCAGAACTGCTTCCAGAACCACAAAAACAAGTCTATCAACCATTAACATCTAATAATTTTCTAGAAGAACATCCTAAGAAAACTCATACATACGAAGTAACGGAATATGCAGCTGAAGAATCAATTATTCAACCTTACGCTCATGACTACTATAAACCTAAAAGTCCACCCGGTGTGCTTTTTACGCAAGTGGAAGAATCTGCTTTTAAACATTTTCCACTTACCACTGAAACTCCAAATGTCACCACGCAAATCGCAAATGATTCGGTCTTTGAGACTTATCATACCGAATATCCATCACAACGGGAATTTTTACATTCCAAAGGAAATTATAGTTTGAATGAAAAATCTGAAAAAATCAGTTGGATACCTTCAAATACTACATATACTAGCGACAAAATCTACCAAATTCCATTTCATCAGCACCTCACCTCAGTTGCTTTACCCCAGAGGATTAAGTTCCAGAGATGGTCACCAGATGCCGAAGACACATACTTCACGCATTCCGGTCCACTATCGACATATATTGTTTCTACAAAGACAGAAGTACCTGCTTTGCAAGAATTTAAAACTACAACTACTCTTATTAACAGCAGTTCCCGGGAAAATGTACATCTCAAAAGGAGCCATTATTCACCGTTCACCGAAGCAAAACAGAGGGGTTCAGTGAAATATGGAGACAAATTAGAAATAGAAGAACGTTAGAAATAGTTGAATGAAATTTTTAGGTCATAGAAACTCAACAGCATTAAGGGCCATTATTACAACTTAAAGGTAGTTAAAAGAAGGATTTTATCGGACCTATAAAAAGTTTATCATTTGCAAAAATTTACTTTAACCTAAAGTGAGCAATAATTAAAAGCTTTCTATACGTCCGATAAAATCCTACTTTTAATTAACTTTAAGTTGTAGTAATGGCCCTAAGTGTAATATTATTATTTGCTTCCAGTTGTGTCTTATATATTTCAATATAAGGCATGCAAATAAGATATCGATTATCCTGAATATTTCCACAGTTGTCTCATTGTTTATGTGCCAGATATTGTTGCAAAATTTTGGTGCTGAGTATAACAGGTTTACAATTTTGTGTTTTAATTATGTAATTTGTTCTTTCAATGCTTTCAGTAGTAATTAGTGCTTACGCTTTGTTGGACATATGTGTGCCAGATGTAAAGTGGGGAACACTACTGTCTTTTTATACAGACTACAACAATTAACACTAAAATTTAAAAAAATAAAAATTAAAGGGTGTTTTATCAGTTAATGTAGTTTTGAAAGTTTGCTGTATCTTGGAAACCATGAGGCAAAATCTTGAAATTTTCAAAAATGCTAAAACTAAAAAATACCAAAACCGAAAAAATCGTCAAAAACCGAAAAAATCGCCAAACTAAAAATAAACCTCGAAAACTAAAATAAGACGCCAAGAACCAAAAAAAAAAAAATTGCAAAATGAAAACGCCAAAAACCGAAAAAAATCTCCAAAGCGAAAAAAGCGCCAAAACAAAATAAATCGCTTAAACTAAAATAAATCGCCAGAGCAGAAAAAAAGGCCAAAAAGGAAAAAACGCCATTCTAAAAAACGACAAAAACCGAAAAAATCCTAAAAAAAAAGAAAAAATGCCAAAACTATATATTGTATAGGCTAAAGTTCGTACAGTATTGGATATCTAGTGTGCGTACGGAACCCTTCGTGTGCGAGTCAAAGTCGCACTTTACTGAATTTATTTCTTGCAAGTGCTTGGTTTTTGCAATAGGTTAATTTTTATAGAGCGCAATTTTTTACTTCTTAATGCCAATTTAAAATTTTTAGGAGTGTGTCCACTCTCACTTTTGCAAATATTCGTGTTTCCTTAGTTTCTAAATGCAAGATCGCCAGTTAAGGTGAGTATTAAATTTCATAAGAATTGGTCAAGTATAAGCACGTTATGTATAATTTTAAGTTTTAGTCCTGCCGATTTTCTTAAGCACAAGATTATGCCGTATCCAAATCTCAAAACGTTTGTCAAGTATATACACTTTTTCGCCAAAAATTAGAAGAAGGCTTTAAAAGTGAAGCAGCAACTGTACAAATTATGTTTTATACAATAACATTTAGTATCTCTAAATTTAGACAAAAAAAATTTGCGCCATTTTTTGTCATTTTTCTTAAATTTCAAATGTTTTCGTAAATAAGAATCCTTTTCGTCAGTCATAAAATGGTTTGGTTTTTAATAATTATACCTAGATGTTGTTTATTTAAATAATTACACCAAGCACTGTTATTGCCTGTGAAAAAAAGGGTGTGCGCGAAACAGTAATTTTCACTCACCATATGGCAGTTTATACCTACATATTCACCTGCGTGCTAAATGACGTTATTTGATGCAGCAAAATATATATTTTTAATATATATTTTGGTTATTGCACAAAATTGTTATCACAAGCTTCTATTGTTGACTTACTACTATTAAAGACTTACCTACCAATAAACATTTTAAATCTTTTGGAAAGTTACAGCCTTGCCCGGAAATTTACTGTTGAGGAATGAGACTTTATGAGTATGCCTGAAACTATCTCATCCGGTGTGCCACAGGGGACTATACTGGGGCCAGTTTTGCATTTGATTTATACTTTATACAGTACTATCCATACTTCTACATTTGCGGACGATACAGCCTGCCTTAGTATGCCCGAAAACCGTGATAAGGTATCCCGCAAACTCCAGGAACACATTACCCAGATGAAACTATGGTTAAACTTATGGATAATAAAGGTAAATGAACAGAAGTGTGCTCAGGTAACATTTACCCTAAGGAGAAGTACTTGTTCCCCCATTAGAATAAATAATCAAATTGTTCCTCAAAATTCACATGTAAAATACCTTGGTATATACCTTGATCGACGGCTTACATGGAAATAACACATTCACCTTTATTCTATTTGGCGTCGGCAACATAACACGACGTGGTTTTTAATTTTTTTCGGCAAATCGGTATTCCCGTAGATAGAATTGCCATTTATCGATGACTGTCAACATATATTTGGTATTCTGAAAGAAAAATTGATGTTGATGTTGCCGTTCATTTTGTCGTCAGTGTTTTTGATGTCGTGTTCTGTTGTGTGCATGCCTCAACGAATTTGAAAAATAATTTAAATGGTAAAAAAGCGAAATATAAGAAATATCAAAGTAGATATACAAATGTGCATATTTATTTGAAAAAATTTCTTAAAAAAGTGAAAAATATAGTATGGACAAAATTAAAATTACCAACCCAAACCAATTTGAAAAACTTGTGGAAGAGTTGAAAAAAGTCCTTCTTATGCTAGAGTATTCCGCAGGGGAAGTGTTCCTAATTATTTCAAGGTACAGTGGGAAAGTATGCGACTGCACTATATTCCCTCGGTTCACCAATTAGAACTAGTGGTGGTTGGCAAAATGTAAGGTAAATAGTGTGTTGGGAAGGAATACTGTATGATAAAATTATTTTTACAGATCTGGCGGGACTTGAGGTTTAAATCAAAAAAAGATTGCAAACAGTGCTGAGTGTGAAGCAACTGGAGGTAGGGTGTGCAAACAATTAGCACTGAACCCCTTTGGAGGAAGCTCCAATCTCCAATAAACGTTGATCTGATCCCTTTTGTTTTAAAAATTATGTGCTATTGTATTCAATATATGCCAAAATGATGTTTGTTCTGCCGAAAATAACTTTAAAATATTAAAAGGATGAAAAATAGTCATTATTTTCCAATAAAAAATTTAGAATTTATCACTTACTTTTCCTTGGATGACTGGCAAATGCATGACTTTTGTCTGAGAAATCTTATTTTCACTATTAAGTTTTTTTTATTTTCATCGTCTCAATAGGAAAAAAAACATTTTATTTTAATTCATTTACAAAGCATTTGCTTATTCAAAAACACTTTTACCAAAAATAGTAAACAAAATTAATCAGATGACTCAAATATTGGATATGTGCATAGTATTGTTACGTTTTTCTCTCTATAAAAACGCTTTTCCGTGGACTCGAAGACAAATATTCACATCTGGTTACCACTACGCCTTCCTCGCTTTAGTTTACACACGTCTCTTAGCTGGCTACGCATGTATTCACGTGACACCTCTCTGTCTGCTACTCGCCACTTACGAGACTCACTCTGCCGTCACTCACAGTTGATACACCAATACCTCTTTGTCTGCTGCTTGTCACACACGGCACTCACTCTGCCGACACTCACAGTTGATTAACTAATAAAGACTCACTGGCTTTACTTACACCCTTACACACGTCTATTCGCTGCGCTGTTCCCTTTACTCCAGTCGACACGATAGACTCCAAAATAATCTCAATTCCTCGACAGTCTTTGTTGTCACTATGGACTGCCCTATAGTTTCTCCTTTTCCCAACTCACGGGTAAAGCACAGACTGATCTTAACTAACAACTCGCAGACTATTATTAATTCACAACTTAATTATCAACTAACTTGTTCACTCGTAACTGATTGACTTGTTCGCAACTGCAACTCGTTCACAACACAACAATAACTGACTCGCAACTAACTAATTCATTGGATGCGTCACTTCTTTTTATATTTCACACGAATACCACTAGAAGTTTCAAGCAATGTCTAGACGATTATATCACCTTATATGCTGCCTAATTAAGTTCATATGGTAATTATGTACATACATGTGTATATGCATACGTGTGTACATCATTAACTAAGCAATACACGGTGGTTGTTTATCTTTTGCTTTTCGTTTGAATTAACATGTATGTATGTGTGTAAATATGTGAACCTTCTTAATAAGCAGACGCTTTTTGTTGTTGCTTTTGCTTGTTTACGTTTAATGCTGCGCATGCTTATTTAGTTGTTGGCTACTATTCTAGACTATTCTTTGCTTTGGCCCTGTAGGAATATTTTCGCGTAACACTTACATTAACCCTGTTGGAACATTTTTGTGTAATGCTGCTTAAACCTGTCGACGGCTATTTTCATAACAGTATTTATCGATAAACGTGAAATAAAAAAAGTGGTAAAAAGTTCGCAACTTTTGAACTAGTGACCCTATTTCGATGAACCTAACTGTTTTGGAAAGAAAAAGTGTTGAACTTTTCAGAAAGTATATTTGAAGGCACCCTGTTGTAATGCAGGGTAGCTCAAAAGAGTCTCAAAGTGGGAAACTGCGGTTGTCGAAATTCTTTCGGAGCTTGTCACTTCTGTAAATATCGACTGATCTTAATATTTTTTTCAGCGGGACAATCACCATTAAGAAACAAAAATAAAACATGCTCAGAGCACCATTTTATCTCTTACAGTTTCCAAGTTATTTGACTGAAAAAATTTTTTTAATTTTTGGCCCTGACTTTTTTTTAATCGTTGGTACATAACTTCTTTATTACTTGGCAAAAATCAGTTGGTTTTGTTGTTTTTGAAAGAAAACTATATTACAATTTATATGAAAAAAATTTTTTTTGATATCTCAAAAATTGTAGCAAGGAATAATTTTGCAATTTGGATTTTTGAAAATTATGAGAAAATTTTGTATATTTTGTAAAAAAAAGTATTTTTAATTTTTTTCGAATATTTTAAAAAATCATTTAGTATTTGATGAAAGCTTTGATTGTTTCTGAGAGAGGAGGCATCAAGAAAGACTGTGAATCAGATTTTAGAGATTTTTGATGGTGCACCCTACCAGCATTGGTCGAAAATTAGCATTTTTTGGACGTGGCAAGAAATTTGCAGGCTCTTTTTTGTATTTTTGTTTTGATTTTTATTCTAAATAAACTTGTTTTAAGTAACTTGTAAGAAACTCTTGACATCCTAAACATAAATGTAGGCAGGAGAGTAAATTTTCTAAAAATGCTAAAAATTTTCTAACACGATTTTTCCCATTAAATAAAAATTATAAAATTATATATGGGAAAACATTTTAATTTGGTTCAACAGTATACATTTAGTTTTGCAACCCGAAAAAATATTATTTTCATACCTTCAATACTTTTCGAAATATTCAAAATCAAATTTTGATTACAAAATTAAATTTTCTACATTTTTTTATTTTTGCCTAAATTATTGATCTAATTTTCTTTACTTCAAATGTTTCTAAACTTTTTTATGCTATCACAATAGAAGACATAATTGTTTATTCAACGGTATATAATATGTATACCTTTGCCTTAAAATGTATACACAAATATAACACCTCAGGTGAAAAATTACGTGTTTTTCCTGATATTCAAACAAACCCACATTTTTTATGACCTCTTGAAGGTGTATTAAATATTTTTTGTAATTAATTACTTTTATTTGGCTCAAACATATAAAAATTAATATACAGAGGCAGTATATATACCCACAAGGTCAAAGGCACCTGCGCGCACACCCTTATTATGGGTATGTTTTCACCTAATATTTGTGTCGCTTTTGTATCCGTTGCTTTTAAAATACGTGCCTATACATTTAAGTTACGATGGGTTCAATTTTATTATTTCAGTTATAGATATCATGGAGATAACAATTAAAAATAAATCGCTCTATAAATTAACATGGGAAAGCCTCAATGATGGAACTACTCGGTCGGACAAGGTAGACCAAATGTTGTACATAATAACTACTACGTATGGGCTATCTGAAAACATGGATTGAAATTTTTTTAAATTATATGAAAAAAAGATAAGTGAATGCAATAAATAAATTTCTAAATGTCAGAATAGAAATAAGGATTTGTTATATGTATATAGAAAGAAGTTTGATCGGTCAAGTAAGGATTACGATAACGCTCGATGCAGAAACAAAATGATTAAACAAGAAGCCTCAGTAGTAGTGAACCACCATCACTCCTGCCACAATTAAAATTGTTAAATTGTGGCTGAAACTGTTAAATTGTGGGCTTAAATTGTTAAATTGTGGCTGAAATTGTTAAATTTGGGTAATTAAAATTTGAACATTTTAAAATTCTTGGAAATTTGTGTTTTCGGCGGCGCTTTGATGTTTTTTGTTTACATTAGGAGTTTTTGTTTACATTAAGTGTATGTCTGTCTGTCTGCTTGACCGTGGAAATTTGTGTGTGGAATATTTTGTGTGAATGTATTAAGGCGGTTCATAGTTTGGCGGTTTTTATGTGTGTATATACAGACGAAGAAAATCATGAAAATGATTTTTCCTAATACCAATGGTGAAATAGTGAGTATTAATTTTTCCTAATGCCTACGGCAATGCATGATAATTTTTCCTAATGCCTACGGCAATACATGAATATTATTTTTTCAAATGCCGACGGGAAAATGATTTTTCCTAATGACGACGGGAAAACGTAAAAGTTATTTTTTCTAATGCTAATGTAGGTGTTGCTAGACTGTGGAAATTTAAGGCTGACCGTGATTTGAGTGGGTGGCGTTGTTGCCGTAATATGTAACCATAGGAATTTGTGGATGTGTCTGTCTGTGAGAATTTAGGTGATGGTTTGATTGTCAGAGGTCGGGGTGTAGTTGAGGTAGATCGATTGCCTGTATATATGTGTGTATGTGTGTGTGTGTGTGTCTGTGTATGTTTGTAGTAATTTATTGTATGTATTTCTGTAGGAGCTTAAGGCTGATTGTGATTTATGAGGGGTGAGGTGTTCTAGTAATATGCAACCGGGGGAATCTGTGTGTTTGTATGTCTGTAGGAGTTTAAGGCTGACCATGATTTGGGTGGGCAGGGTTGTTGGCGTAATATGTAAATATGTAGCCATGGGGATTTGTAGATGTGTCTGTCTATAGTAGTTTAAGGCTGATCGTGATTTGATGTGGGTGAGGATGTTGTTGAGGTAAATTGGTTATGTGTATGTATTTTTGTACGAATTTAAGATGATTGTGATTTATTAGGGGCGAGGTGTTCTTGTAATATGTAGCCGTGAGAATCTATGTGTATATATGTCTGTAGGAGTTTAAGACTATCTTTAATTTCGGGTATTATTATTATTGTGAAACTTACCAACTTATTATTGTGAAACTTACCAACTTCCTGACAGTGTTAATTACCATATTAGTAGTAATGATGTTTATAAAACATATAATTTAAAATGAAATCTGTTTTATGGCCCGATGATAACAATAATGATGAAAATATTAGCTTTATTAATTTGGAATAATTAATTTTTGGTCTCTTTTTAAAAAGTTTTAAACCGAATTTATAAAATTAATGTACAAAAATTGATCATCTTGTACAAATGAATGCAAAGATATGTATTATTAATTATACAAGTTGTATAAGTCATATATTTCTTTGGTCGAGATATTTGGTAGATTACATTGGAACAAATCCAAAAATATTTTTTTATTATACAATAGTTTAATTTAGAGTTGTACTAGTCTCGATTAATATAAATTTCTTTTACTATATCGAATCAAAAATGCGTATAACTTAGACTACTTTCATAATATATGTAATAATTTGTTTAGTTTTTTTTTTTATTGGTTAAGTTTTTTTAATTATGTACATATATTGTAAAAGGCTGTTTGTTTTTATTGTTATATTTATATATAAGCTTCTGGTAAAAAAATATTTGAATAAAATGATATATAATTAACTTATATTAGTTTTAAATCCTTTATATTAATCGTTGATCTCTTTAAAAAGTTTTGTACAGAATTTATGAAATTAAGAAAAAATATTATCTATGTATGTAGTACAAATGAATATTAAAAAATTTGCTAAGTTTTTTAGGTTTTATTTTTTTGAACCCTGAACTATAAAACCCTGTTTTAGTGTTAAATTTTTTACACAAAAAATAATTTACTTTAAAAAAAGCCTGGTGCGTTTTTTGTAAATGGCGCGTTTTTTTCTCCACTTAGGTGCGTTTTGAAATTTCAAAGTTGACAACGCTGGTGGTTTGTTTACTTATACAAGAGCATACTAACATTTACAAATGGGAAACAGAACATGTGTTGAGTAAATCTCGATTAAGTTCGTGCAAAAACAATATGCTTTTAAAGATCAGTGTTGCCAGTTGTAGGAAAAGGGAAAATATAAGAATAATCGCCGAAAAGGAAGTTAAAAAATTACACATAATTATCTTTCTTTTCAATGCAATATTATTGTTGTGTAAAATTTCGTATTTTTACATAGTGTGATGATAATCAAATTTTTTGAGTTTTATTTAAAAATTAATTTCAAAAATAGTTTTTAGTTATATTTTTGCTTGGAAGTATATAAATAGTTATTTTCGCTTGGAAACGAGTACTTTTGTTGTGTTTTGTTTAATTTTTGTCAATTTCAATTTTTTTTATATCATAGGAAATTAAAAAAAAAACAAGCACGTGACCAAAACCGTTAGACACCTACACAACTAATAATCAAATTTGCTTAAGAATATATTCATTTCTCATAAACCAATTCCTTTTTGTCATTTTTCATCTAAAAGTGTGTGTTTCTTTCCATAGCATTTTATTTCAGGTTTGTGTGCAGTTCATTACAAGAATATATAATATATTAAAATAGTTTAAAGATTTATATTACTTAAAAATGCAAATGACAAATTAACATATGTATTAGTAATATGTATGGTAAACACATATGTACTTAATTATGTATGTATGTGTAAAAGTTAAAACTTTAAAAGTGAAACCTATTACACATGTGCGACCCATACAAAAAAATCCATGATTTCACTATATTGGCAACATTGCTATTGCGAATTAATAACAAAAGATGAGATGAGAGAAAGCAGCATGAACAAAAGTCGTTTCAGTGAACAATTTCTTTGTGTTAACAGTATGAAACGAAACGTTTTCACTCACAGTATGATAAAAGCAACAGTTTGTTGAGTATTAACATATTTATTCGAAGTTTTGCTTTAGTAAACAAACATTTCAGTAGTTTCATGGATGGAATTGTTCATGCAACTATATAATCTGGACTTCCCTAATCCTAGTATGCTTTTATACTTACGATTGCTTTATATTTTCTCATGCTTAAATTTGTCTCGCGTTAAAGTCTGCCTGGTCGAAATTTGTTTATATTACAGATTTTGTTTATTTAACTACAGCCATCTTCTTTGACTGAATGAGTTTTCTACACACAGAGAAAAACCAACTTATAATCAGTAAAAACCATGTTGAATTAATAAGAAACATCAACGAAGGTTTAGTCAAAAAAATTCTTATTTCAATATAGACAAAATATTAATTTACCGTATTCATTTATTAAACTCATTAGTTTGTAGATATCTCAATATACATTATATATTATATATATTATATATTATACATAGTTTAGTCAAAAAAAAATTCTTATTTCAATATAGACAAAATATTAATTTACAGTATTCATTTATTAAACTCATTAGTTTGTAGATATCTCAATATACATTATATATTATATATATCATATATTATACATATTATATTAAAAATTATTGAATTAATGTGACGCATTCTTATTTTTAAGCTGCAGATTTTCCCCGAGTGTATGGATTGTTTATATTTGCATTGTGCTTTAACTAAACGACGCTTCATATATTTTTATGATGTAGATCTAATAAATACTTAAGCATTGATAAGAAATTTAATATGTATACATATATATTAGTCTCCTGCACAAGATATCTTATAAGAACTTTTAAGACATGAGCGATATTTCAAATGCTTTACTACAGCGAAATCTTATAAAACAAACGTTAACAACATTGTTTGCAAGAAATTTTTTTGAGTATTGTAGGTATAGGAGTAAAGAAGAAAACACTTCGTGACGGAAGAATTTGTGATACTAGCTTCTTTCTACGCATAAGCGCGTGTACAAACGTCATGCATGTATGTGTGTATGATCTTTTATTTTTCTGCGCACATGCAAAGGCACACACATGCATTAACATTAGTTGTATGCGGTTAATCACATAATAGCTTACCATCTACATATACACACACTCAAACGTACAATATGAAAAATAGCAAGCATACACCAGTGATGGGAAAGTTGGTACGATCGTACTTTTTTTGATACTATTTGACATGAAAAAGTACCGTAGTACTCCCGCAACACATTTGATACTCTCACGGTATGCATATATTTTGCCAAGAATTAAAATTCTTTTTTGACAAATTGCACGAAACTTTATTACATAGTTAAGATATTTTAGAAAAGTGTAATCCTTCCCTATTAAATATAAACGAAAACCTATTTGGCTCAATGATATTTTTTGTAGCACAGAAGTTGACCTATACATATGTAATCACGAACCATGTTAAAACAACTATTTTATATCAGTTTAAAGGCAATTGTAAAAATGTTGTAGTAAATTCTGTCAAGACCTGAGGGCAAAAGTGGATTTTTACAATGAAATTTTAAATTGGTTTAGTAACTTTCCCCCTGAAAATGTTTTATCTGGTAAGAACAACAGCATTATACCGCTTTTAATTACAATGTTTTCCAGCAAAAAGCAAAATTTTGAAAATATTAACAACCAATATAAAGCATTGGCTGATATGGACGAACTGAAGCCATTAACAACAGAAAATATATGCAGCTTCTGGTCTACAGTGGCTAAAACTAAAAACGCGTGAGATGAATACATGTTTCCTGATAAATTGAGAGTAGCTTACGAAATTTGGTCCATACCTCAGTCCTCTGTAAACGTGGAAACGATTTTCTCTTACCAAAATGTCATGAAAACAAACAAAGGAACATGCTTTATGTTTCAGCAGTATCAAGTCTTATCCAGGCCAAAGATTTATTAAAGTCTAAAAACTTGCAACTTCAAAATTTTTACCTATGTACATACATATTTATATTTATTTGCAGGTTGATTCGCTATAACCTAAAAGAGTTCGTGATTGGCCAACATACCACCAGGAAACATACGATTCCGGAATGCGTGCTGAGCATCGTTGATCAACAATCAATCGGAATTTAAATTTGCAAGATCACATACGAGACAAAATATACCATAGACTCGTACTAATAAGTACGACATCTTAAACTTTTGCCATAGTGTGTGATAGATTTAGCATTTCCGATAGAGATATTTCTTGTTTGGTTACTGCCTTATTTATGGACATTGGCTTTAAAGAGTAAAATAGGGAACTAATCATTGTGGATAAACATAAGCTAGCTCATGAAAAAATTAAAAGCAGGGAGTACTTCCGTGGAAGAAACAATAATGATTCGAGAATGGATTGGAAGAGTTTTAATTAAAACAATTTTTTTGAAGAGGAAATAAATTTTCATGTCGAGAGATGCGGTATAGGGTTTGATTTTAGACCCTTGGTTTCATCGAAAAATTTTCTCAAAATTTCGAGCAGATTGCGTTTTTGCTATGAAACATTTGAAAAAAAATTTACCACCTCTTAATGTATACGCTTTGTGTTCTTTTTCTATTTCTTTGTAAATAAATTTTATATTTTTTTGTTAATAAAACTTAAATCGCTCACAAAGCGATACGAACTTTAGCCTGTTCAAATCATAAAATCTAGAAGCAAATGGAGTTCGAAGAATAATAATTAAATTAATTAAAAAATTAAATAAAATAAGTATACTTGATAGTAACAAACCAAAAAAGTTTGTCTTAAGTAGAACAAAAAATAAGCAAATTAACTAACATGTGCATAATTAGTAAAGAACAAACGACAATGGTAAAACTGTTGTAAATTTAGAGATGGTAAAATTGAGCTTTCATTACAAAAAATCTTTCAGCAAATTGAAATACGATGAATCAAAACAATTCACATATTCCATTTGCAAAAGAGTTGCGTATATAACGCAGAAATCTACATCAAGTGGCACCACACACTGTGGACCAAACACAGAAGAACGCTGATAATGAAGGTTAATTGGCCTTCGAAAACGGCTAGCTTTTCTGTTCAACTATGTGTTGTCAGAATATTTACAACTAACTTTGATGTTATTTGTTCATTAATAATTATCACATGTAATTTGGCTTTCAAAGCGAAGCGAACTTTAGCCTGTTCAAATCATAAAATAAAAAAATAATAATTTTTGGTACTCTCGGGACCAAAAAAATACTCGAAAAAAATTTTTTGATACCGAAATGCAAATCTCATTTCCCATCACTGGCATACACTAATCAACAGTACTTCTTTTGAGTGTTTGTTACAAGCAAGCTGTCTTGCGACATCGCTTGTTACAACTATATATATATATATTATATATATATATATATATATATATATATATATATATTATATATGTTATAGTACGACAGCATTTATTATTGGTTTAGTATAATACATGCGACGTGAATACATTTAAATATCATGACGTTTTTACATTTCAAGACTGTTTACGCAGCTCTCTAATACATATCTACAAATTTATTTTATGTATGTATGTATGTATGTACATACAAATAAGGGCGACTTTTTGGGTTCCAGATCAAGATTAGTTTATTTCTCTAATTAGCTAATCCGAAAATTAACTTAATCTTAAAATAATTTAGTTTGATATTTTTGAGTGGTAGTTTAAACTTCTTATTATGTGTAGCATTACCATACTGAGGAACAAAATAGTGGCAACATTTTCTGTGTAAAAGTAATACATGTTATCAACACACTTTGATTTTTTGTGGGAAGAAGAAGAAACTGCCATGTTTTATTATTTACAAGTAAAATATTGCCCGTGTTAAAGGAAATCGATAAATAATATAAAATATATATATTTATTTATGTGTTTTTAAATTATTTTATCATATAATTTTTACAAAAAGTTATATATTTCACAAGTATATGTTGTCAATATTAATGCATGGTTAAACCACCACGATTGCCTGCTTAAACTAGCAAGTAAAACCATATAATCGACTACCCAAAAATCACAAATGAAGATTAAGGCTAATTTAATCTCTAATCTTGAACTCAAAAAGTCGCCCTAAGTGTTTAACGCAATCTTTGAATACATTTTTTATTTATTTTTGTCATGTGATGTCTGTTGTTCTTGTTGTAAATATTCGCCTGTGTATAGATGCGAAATATTCAGTTTTTTTATTTGAAATTAAAAACATTGTTTTAATTTTTATCTGCGTTTACTTAAAAGTTTGTGAGGATTTTCTGTTTTAAGTAAAACTGAATTCCTGAAGAATAGTAATAGTAACTATAATAGAAATATTTTTTATACTTAATTTATATTTTTTTAAAGTTGATGAACGTTAGTTAGTCAACGTTTGATATTTTTGGGGTATAAAATTTTTTCTAACTATAGTCTTCTACATTTATTTTGGAAATCGCGCTTTGCTTTTTAAACATGTATAAACATTTTTAAATGAAACTGATCCGGCACTCCAACTTAGGTACTGATAGTTTTTTTTTTTTTTTTTTTTTTTGTTAGTTAACTTACTTTTTTTTATTTTTAATTTATAAACAAGGGAGTTTTATATTGTAATTATTATTTTCATAATTGTTGAAAACAACCGCTACTTTTTTTCTGCGATGAAATCATTTGAATTACTTTTGAAACCTTACGCGTTTATAAAAATTATTATTGTTTCTGTTGCTTAATTTATAAGACTTTTAGAACTTGTCCTTTGGTGGTTATATATTCTATTATACGATTATGAATAAGAATGCAGTAAGCTGATGTCTTTGCTTACTGTTTCTTTGCTTTTTTTCTTAAACTATGATGTAGTTAGAAGCGCTGGAGATTCTTTCATATAATAGCTTTCTTGGAATTTTAGATGCATATAATATAGAATTGGATAACATTTATTTTTAATTTTTATGTTAAGAAGTACGGATATGAGACTGAATTTAAATGTACTTTTAAATTAGTTAAATCATAATGAACAAACATATTTTCTTCTTGAATAGCGATCAACAGAAAACGAACTCGTTTTCATATAATTTAGGTATACTTTGTGTGACGAAATTTCTGTTGCTTTATACTGATAATATGTTTACATTAATAAGCTACATATATGTTTATTTTATGAAGGGTGATCACCTACGGCTTTTATTTGATGTTCTATATGATTTTTTCGCATTTTATTAAAGTTCAGCGTATTGTGTATATATTTCTGAAATGTTTAAGTGTGCTTTGTGTGCCCATCGGACAGAGTGTACGTATTAGTTGGTCAGTCAGTCTCTATTTTTATTTATTTTTTTCTTCTAATGTTCCACTCCTTTTTCCAGATTTAACTACTTGAAATAGAGAATTTTTGTCTAGTTTTTTGCTGGGTATATACATTAGGTAAATATGTGTATGTATGCAGAAATTGGTTTACATACAAAGAAATGCATGTTTAATAAACAACTATTGTAGCAAATCGATCTCAAATAACTCATTTACCTCTACAAGCAATTCACCGTCGGTGTTTTCATAAAGTGTTAGAAACATTGAAATATATATGTTTGGGAGTATTTTTCCCTCAAGTATTTCTACATAAGGTTTGTTGGTTGACCCCTATCGCATTCATATGTAATGATTTATCACTTAAAAAAGGTCATCATCGCCATCAATCATACCTGTATACAACACATTCATGAGTTGAGTTGATCCAGATACAATTGCTGTCTGCGAATTTAATGATTAAAAAAAAGCTTGTCATCACCTTCTAACAGGTCTATATATTTTGCTAGTATGAATGCCTTAGCATACTTCTATCGAATTTACCACTTCACTCTTTTGAATTTTTTTACAAAGTAAATATATACATACATATGTATTTCATTTGCAACAAGGTAATAAAATGCATGTGCTTGCAAAATTGGTTGACGTGAGGATTTTTTTTTAATTATACATGCTTCGGCATGCTTTCATTTTTTTTTGTAAATTTATTTAATACTCATACAGATACAGATATAAAGTAAAATCTGTTTACATTTAATTTTACAATTTATGTATGCTTCACCATGATTCTAGTTGAAGTCCATAGTTATTCACTAAGTTTGTTTGATACTTATTCCTACACAAGATCATTCTTAAAGATTGGATACCAAAGTCCAATTTCCGTAGTTTATCTATATTTTCTAAAGATCTTTTTTTATAATTTTTTTTTATTTATTGTATCTTTAAATATGAACTAACAATAAATATTCAAATCTTAATCTAAAATATAATTATTAGGCCCAACCAATATCGGACATAAATAGTTATAGTAGATAGTTATTAATTTAAATCAGAAGTAATATGTAGTTATCTAGGCGCACGGCAGTGCGCCAGGCCAAGTTCTGGCCAATGCACGCAGTGTGTATATTTACACGAAGCCATTCGAGCTGTTTTTACCCCCCTCATAACTTTGTTCCCCGCGACCATAAAATTATGAAATTAAAACCATAATTAGAATAAATTCATATAACCTCATATGCGAAGTTTGAAAATTTTACAACGAAAGCTTCCGCAGATATAGAGGTGCAAAAAGTGCAAATTTTAAGACATACTCACTGACCACTGACCACTGACACACTCATCAAATTGATGAAGCACTTCCGCTATAGCTAGAGAGCTAAAATTTGGTACACGAGAAGATCTAGGTGAGCAATGAACCAGAAAAATCTGAAAACCCTAACATTTTAACCAGGAGGGCGGGGCTACGCCCATAAAATTAAAATTTGTGCTATTGAGCTGAAATTCGATACAGAGCTAGGTCTAGGTGAGAAATAAGCTAAAAAAAAATTAATACCCGAAAAATTTGGCCAGGAGGGCGGGGCTACGCCCATAAAAGTCAGAATTAAAAATGCTAATGTAAGGCGCTTCATGGAAGCTATTTTATTGAAATTCGGCATATATGCTGCAGTAATGCAAGGCTATACATTTTTTATTAAAAAAGTAGGCGTTGACACGCCCATACAATTTAAACCTCATTTTAATGCCCTGCGGCTCAGCATATTTAGATATACTATTTATCTAGCTATTAATATCCATTTGTAACGAAACTAGACACGAATAATAAGCACTGACCCAAAAAATTTTGACTTTGGAAAAGTGGGCGGCGTTACGCCCATAAAAATTTAAAATTAAAAGTTGCGCGAAGGAGCTGAAATTTGATATACAAGTAGGTCTAGGTGAAAAACCAACTAGAAAAATCTAAAAACTCGAAAAATTGAGTTAGAGGGGCGGGGATGCGCCCATAAAACTTAAAAATTAAAAGTTGCGCTAAGGAGCTGAAATTTGATATACAAGTAGGTCTAAGTGAGAAACAAACTAGAAAAATTTGAAAACCCAAAAATATTACCAGAATGGGCGGGGCCACGCTAATATTGTTTTGAACTAAATACTTAATATACAGCTTTTAATTCAAGCCAATTTAGTGAAATCTTGCATCACCTTAAAAGTTGGGCGTGATCACTCCCATAAAGTGTTAGCCTTGTGTTTAATCTACATCGGTCTAGAATATTTTAGAAGAAAATTAGCATGAATTATAAGCGCTGCTCACAACAAAATTTTGAGCTAGGAATAGTGAGGAGAGGTAATGCTGATAAAATCTAAAGATATAATTCGCGCTAGAGAGCTGACATTTTATACACTAGTAAGTGTAGCTGCGTAGGCCTATGGGAAAATCTTAAAACCAAAAAGTTTTATCCAGGATGCGGGGCACGACGTTAAAGTTCTAATTCGCACTAGCGATCTTAAATTTGATACACAAATAAATCTAGATAAGAGATCACTAAGAAAAATCTGAAAACCCAGAAGTTGCTATCAGAGGGCGGAAACAAGCACTTCAAATTCAAAATTAACATACATTTTATTAAAACTTTTCATACACATTGCACTTATCCCAAAAAAAAAATTCCCCATTTTGAAAAGTAGCCGTGACTTCATCCATAAATCTTAGCTTTTTCGTTCAGGTACTTCGGCTTAGCAGTTTTTAATTTAATACTCAGGTATTTCTTATTAACTCTTTAATACCAAACTTTGCATGAACCATAACCACTAGCAGATATAAAAGTCAGCGGGGCCAGGCTCATGAACATTTTACGTAATATTATACTATAGAGAGCTGACATTTTGTACCAAATAGTAATTGATTTACTCAATCGGAAAATCCAAAAATTAAAAGCACCAGCTACCCTTTTTAAAACTTTGCATACACATTGGGTTTATCCTTTTGATTTATGTACTTCGGCTAAGCAGACTTTATTTAACATGTAAATATATTGAGAAAAAAGACGGGATCACGTCCACTAAAATGTACGCTGTATTTTACATGTTTCTTCCAGTCGCCTCTTACCAAATTGCATACACACTGGCGACCCGTTGTAATGCCACAATAGTGCGTTTTTAAGGTCAATAATTCAACACCCATCACACTCTTACCCATTATTTTATGTAACTCTGCCATTTTCAACTGGCGCAGTGATCATGACTAGAAAAAAAAATACACTAGAAATTTTAAGTTTAAAATCTAGAAATTATATGACACCCTTACGATTACAAATTTATATCATACATAATATATTTCTGTGTTAGGTATTGTGGCAAAGAAGAACTTGGTCAAAATTTATATCTCACAACTTTTATTGGGCGAAATTTTGGATAGGAACTTGACCGTTTTTCACATTTATGTTTTTGTGAGGATTAATAATACATAAGTAGTGATAAGCACCAAAAATAAGTATTTTCATTAGTGTTTTTTATGGGAATTGTTACAATTTAAGTTTAAAATTTTTGATGATGATCAAACTTAAATTGTAACAATTCCCATAAAAAACACTTATTATTAACTTGACTGCACCCGGACAAAAAAATACTTGTGTGGCAACACTCTATTCTTAAATAGCTGTTGTTGTTATTTACATTTATTTTCTTTTACATACTCTTACGACTACAATTTGAAGCTGAAAAAAAGTCAACCAATGTAGCAATAGTAAAGTAAGAAAATAAAAAACATGTTGATTATTGAGTTCTTGTTTCAACTTTGTTATTTGTTATTGAGCTTCTCATTTGTTTAAATGAAAGTTTATAATATAATAACTCTAGTTGTTCTAAGAAGCTTTGGGTAAAGGTTCCCTGATGATCTGCATTAGCAACAGTGAAATGCGCATAGGATCCAGCTAAACCCCTCAATAATCAATTTCAATGTATTTTTAATAAAAAAATATTTTACTTAATAAGTAAAATATTAATTTGGGATTATTAGTGCGTTTAAAAATTTTAAACTTAAATAATTATTTTCAAGCAGCTGCATCTGGAGTGTTTAGTATTAGACGCCTTGTATTTCCGTTTTTTAAGCGGATGTATCCAGTACAAGCTACAAAACAAGGTCCAAGAGATTTGTAGAAATTTTTGTATTGATCCTCAGTGATAGAAAATCTGGGAGGGGAGTAAATTGATGATATCACGAAGTTTGTACAAAAATGTTCAATGCCAATAATTGTTGCTTGAAGATGTTCTTCACATACACTCCGTTAACATAGGATAGCCTCACTTGAAATTTTAGAGAACAGTATACATTTTCGCGATTCCTTAAAAAAATAGCAAGTATTTTTTTTTAAGTCATTCTTAAGAGGATACTCTGTTGCTTTATTGACAAAAATTCCAAATGGGTCAGTAAACATTAAGTGGACTTTCATAATAGTTCTCGTAAACAGCATGAGAAATTTTAATATTTCAGTGTTAACATAGATTATCCTCAGTGATGAATTTTCAATTAATCTTTGATGTTTATGCAAAAATACAGTTAAGTACAATAGAAAAACGTTTTATTTGCACAAAGAAAAAGTATTAGGAAAAAGCCGTCGGTTAGTTCCACGGAAATCGCAAAACTTGAAACGAATCACGATCTAGGGCTTTCTATCCGCGCTATTGGCGGAAAACTTCGTCGCAATTACATGAAGAATCCATCAGAGTATTCCAAATGGTACAAAGGAAAGACTTACAAGAAGTTTTCACCTCGATATAGTCGCAAAATTCTCTAAATGGTTTCGAATTCATCTGTGAGTTTAAGTAGAATTAGAGCTGCAGTCGGAGTTGGCGTCAGTAAAATAACTATTCATAATGTTATACAAACCACGGAGTACTTGAAGCATCTAAATCATCAAAAATAAGCCACCGTTTTAAGACGTACATAAGCAACACAGACTAAAGTTTGGGAAAGATCACATGACGTAGATAGTGCATCAATGTCATCAAACGAACGATTGATGACTTTTTTAATGAATCGCGAAAATGTATACTGTTCTCTAAAATTTCAAGTGAGGCTATACTATGTTAACGGAGTGCATGTCGTCAAGAATATAGTGCTTGAGTCTTTACTTTATTAGAATAGCTGATCCACCGCAAGCTTTTCCTCTAGGGTCCTTTGTATCATATATAGTGTAGCCATAAATTTTAAAAAGGCTTCTCGAAGTCAAATCAGTCTCAGAGACCAACATTATATCAATATTTTTTTCCGTAAGGAAGTGCTCAAGTTCATTTTTATGTTATGTTCTGATATAGTATAGCTGCATTAGTTTATTTTTTTATAATGAGATAATATTTATAAAATGTAATTAGCTACATAAATGCGGTTAGTAAAACAACCTAAAATACCTTGGTGCGACATATTGATGAATCATCCAACGATAGTACAAAAATAAATCATAGTTCCCTTCTACCAAATTCTATTCGTGCAACAATAGTTGACCTGTCAAATTGCGAAAAAAAAATGCTATTATTGGCTTACTAGAAAATCTTAATGGACTTAAATTTGAGAACATCTATTTATACTCAAACTCTTTATATCAACCCAAATATGAATACCTGAAGAAATTAATTTCATCAATCAAAAGAATGGCATATTACACATTTACAGATAGTGAATCTGTTATTTTAGTCCAAAGTAATTCCAATATGATATTTAACGATGAAGCGTATGAGAAGCACTTTTTTGTATGGGGTGAGATAAGAATGTTGATTCATTCTACTTATGTAAAACTTATACCAGAATTACGAAACATTTAATAAGAGATCATCATAATGTAATTGTAATGTTTAAGTAAGGGGAGAAAAATATAAAGCATGTTTAAAGGATAAGTATGGATTTTTGATTATAAGCAATGATAGTAAATTAGACCATGATCGTTATAGAAAATAATTTTACTACATAAAAGTTTACTTTTTCGTATTTCATCTGACCTTAAACTTCATGTATCTAAATGTTATAAATGGACAGCTACTTGTATACTGATAACTCAATCTGAATCAGATATCTTTATCTGAAAATCTGACCAGCTCCTGATAGCCTGATCTGTTTTACAGATTATCTACCGGATAATCTGATCTGGTACCTGATAACCTGATCTGAAAACCAGACCAGGTACCTGATAACATGATCTGATACCTGATAAGCTGATCTGAAAACCAGATCAGCTCCTGATAAGCTGATCTGAAAAGCAGACCAGCTCCTGATAAGCTGATCTGAAAACCAGATCAGCTCCTGATAAGCTGATCTGAAAAGCAGACCAGCTCCTGATAACCTCATCTGAAAACCAGACCAGGTACCTGATAACCTGATCTAATAGCTGATACCTCTTATTTGCTGTTAGCGAACATGGATGAACAAGTTTTAAGGGAGTTGGTGTTGACAAGAAATGTGTTCAAAAAAAGCTTCATAGTATAAAAACTGGTAAAATAGATACACGTGAACAACAAAGATATAATTTTAAACCTATGATAGAACCTCTCAAAGAATTCATAAACAGTTCTAAAAATATTAAAAGAATACTTATGAAAGAAGAAAGTAAAATCAAGAGAGAAGTTGAAAATATACAAGTTTAAAGCCTGAGAAACCATCAGTCAACATAGAGACAAGTACACCAAAGAAACTAGCAGAAGGAACAATATTTGATAATACCATCTTATTTAATTATGCTAATACTAAGAATGTTGACGATGATTTTTACTCACAGACTTCCAATTCCGAAGACACTTATACTGACTTATCAGTATTGGAAGGAAGAAATGAATTAGACACAAACTATTGGTGGTATTAACCTAGGGTTGCCAGTATTGAAATCGTAGAAATCAGTACATGAGAGAAAAAAATCAGTACAATGGAAAAAAAATCAGTACATTAATTTTTTCAATATAAAAGGATTTAACTAGGAATGTAACTAATACCAGTTTAGCGCATGCGAATGCGAATACTACATTTTAATTTTTGCGAAAGCGAATGCAAATATTACAATACGTTAAAAAATCACATGAAAATAAATTTATATAAGTACATGAAGCTGTATTACATTAGAGTTTTTCTTTTCCCGGATTTTTTCATTTCCCGGGAAAGCGGGAAGGACTTTTTGGTTTCCCGGGAATTCCCGCCCAATGCTAACTAATACAAAATATTTTTTAATTTAATCTATTTCAACAAAAAACAAATTAAAATTCATGATATCGATTAATTTATAAAGTATTATAAACATTCAGCCTTATTTATTGAACTTAAAAAGGCTTTATAAAGGCTTTTTAAGAAAAAATTTTTATGAAAATTGATTTTAAAAAACTTTTATAAAGACTTTTTAAGTTTTATAAATAAGGCTGATTATATTTAAAATACATTATTACTGCGGCAATAATAACCATCCGACGATTAGTCCAAAAAATAATAACACTTCAGTTCTTTATATATTAGTAACGCATAAACACAAATATTATATGTAAATACAAAGCCAAATGCATTGATTTAAAGCAAAAAAAAAACAAATTATATTATTAAAAAAATCTCACAAAATATTTTTTAAAAAGTAAGTATGATGTACAAAATCGAATACAATTTCATTCGGGTTTTCAAATAATTTTTTATTTTATTAAATAAATTTTTGTTATCTTGAAGTGATGCAACCTAATTTAAAAAACATGAGCTTCTGACTTATACGGGATTCACACTATGACTTTTTACTGTGACTTTCCTAGAGTTTATTGACAAACGGGGTACAAAGACATTCAGTGGGGGGGGGGGGGGGGGGTAGCAAAAAAAGAGAATTCAAGAAAAATGCAGGGAAAAAGTCATCGTGTAAATCCCGTATTAGTAGGAAAACAGTATTTGAATATCCAGCTTTTTTCGATTCGTTTTGATTGTATGTGCATCCCTAAAACATTTTTGTATATTTCGATTCATTTTAATATTTTTTTATGGATTTTGCTATGTATTTCGAATCAGTTGGATAATTTGGTAATGTTTTCCATCACATGACAGAAATAATAAATTTAAGATAAGAGCTAGCACTTCTAGCTTTATTTTCAGATGTAACGTGGATCAATATGTGCTCTATTTTAATAAAAACATTTGATGTACAAAACACACATTTTGGAAATATCAACTTGGAGTAGTCTTAACAAACGTAAGTACCTACTTTAGAATTTTGATATAATTTTTTTAGAACACAACTCAACTTAACATTGCTTGGTACAGCTTTGTTAAGTTTTTTTGCATACGACCCTAAGACTTTAGTACAGAATAAGCATTAATAGAATCGTTCTTTTTACCAAAGAGAATCTGTAATTATTTTGTAAGTTTTCTTTTATTTCCTTGCGCATTTCTGTTTTTAATTTTACGAATTGTTGTAGAATTAAATTTTGAAAGGCGCGTTCCGCTTTTGGCAAATAAAGGCCTCTAAGTCTCAGAGCACATGTGTACCAGATGTAAACTCGGCTTTAGTTGTTGTATAGTTTTAGCTATTTTGCTACATACAAACTAAAATTTCCTTAACAAAATAATAAAAAAAAACCAGGGAATTCCCGCACAAATTTCCCGGGATTTTTTTCCCGGAAAATTTGTGGGATCCCGGGAAATTTTTCCCGGGAAATCCCGTATGAAAAACACTATATTACATGCATGGATGTACTACATATAGCATTTTATTTAAACTGAGTCTTCCATTGAGAAAATATGTATTAATTTATTAAAAACACGAATTCATAAAACAGAAAGATACATAAATATGTTTGTATATGAAATTAATGAGTGACACTTGTTTCGCGTGGAATTTACTACAACAATGACTAGTTAATATTGTTTGGGATTCAAATTTGTTTGTACGAAGTAATGAATGGTGCTCAAAACATTTTTTAAAAGTTGTAACAGACTAGTCTTAAGTAGAAAATACTGCTGTCGAAAATACAATGCCTTTTCTTTTTCAAAAAATTAAATAGGTATATTTCCAAACACCGCTGGACTTTAGTTTAATTTTGATGCTTTCTGATAAAGCTTTGAAGAATGCATTACTTGTAAGTCAGCTACGTCCAAGCCATGCGCACAATGTGCAAACTTTTATAAAGAGTTTTTTGTGCTTTCGCATTGACGAGATGACAACTTTCTTAAATAAAATTACTTGCCGACTTAAAAATTGTTTGCAGTTCGTTCAAAAATGCCAACTATGCACAGATATTGAGCAGTTGCAAAGCATGTGCAACAGTTCACGCATACCCAGAAAAAATTCGCAGAGCTTCTGCAAAAATTTGCTAAATCTACGAACATACCCTATATGTATATTTTTCATGCTGGCTTAAAATAATTTTCGTGTTTTTGACGTTTGTTAATGGCAATTTTTTTTTGTAAAAGAAGTACAAAATTTTTTTGTCTTAAATATTCGCATACATTTTAGAAAATGCAAATAGCAAAAATAAGCGAAAAATTTGCAAATGCGAACATTAGTTACATTCCTAGATTTAACCATTCTTAAAATAAAACACGAATTCAATGTATACTTTGTACCAATGCATATGTAATTAATAAAATAATATTTTCAAAAAAAAATTCGAAAAAAAAGCTTTAAATTCATTATTTTCATGTATCAGAAATCACTTATAGCAAATCTTTCTTGCAAATTTAAATTAAAAAAAATCTCAATAAAATTAACATTAACTTAAACTAAAATTTATATGATCTCTGACAGTTTTGGCAGAATTTGCTTGAGCATTATATGGAAACCACTTTGAAAATAAATTCGCCTTAAGGCGAACGTAAAGTACAGATCACTAGTGGTTCAAACAAAATAAATAAACACTATGACAGGCTTTCTTATATATTGATCATAATTAATATATAAAAACAGTACATAATGAAAAAATCAGTACATTTGCGTACTGATTAGCTAGTTATGCATAAATCAGTACTTTAAACAAAAATCAGTACATGTACTGGCAAAATCAGTACGACTGGCAACCCTATATTAACTGAATGAAGATAATATACAAGTTGGTGGTCAATACAAGGAATATTTTCTCAAGAAACTAAAAAAAAATTTTAATTACTACTAATGTATGCATACAGAATCATCATCGTTCACTGACGAAGAACGATGATATCAGTTAATTTTTCCTGGAAACTCAAATCGACAAACGAAAGATCAAATTAATAATATAGCTTAATGCATTGATATAATTCAAAAATATATTCAAATGCATATTGATGGACTACAACGTGAAATAAAATTAGAGAAAGAAGACAGTTATAAAATTGAAAAAGACAGTCTAGAAATAAAATCATTTTTTGAAAAACAAATTGAAGAGTTGTACGATTAAATATATAGATTAGAAAATTAACTACATGTTAGTATAAATAGCTGAAAGTGCAACATGTAGATCACAACAGTATCGAAAAAGCGTTTGAGTACTTTTCCAGTAAAATCTAGTAACTGAGTAAATACTGAGTAATTTAAAGAAATTACTCTCAATAAAAAAGTTCGAATACAAAAGTACGCGAACGGAAAATTTGTAAAATCCAGTTAAATATATACAACAGCTGATTGACAATTTGGCGCTAAGAAAATTATACATATGTATGTATGTACATGCAAAAAACAGCCTGCATATAATATTGTACTATGTGGTCCAATCCAAGAATGATAAAATGAAGATTACGCCTTGCGCATGATTTACCGTTTGATGACGTAGTAGCCCCCTCGCAAAGGTTACCAAGCCTGTACCATATGTGAAATTTATAATTTCTTGCAAAAAATGTATTCATTTTGTTGTAGTTGGCAGCTCTGTGATTAATTTACTCAGAGAGATCTCCAAGAAAAAAATTATATGTTGTTGCTTAAAAGCTGCAAAACTAAGAAAAAAAAAAACAAAATAAGAATAAAGAGATAAAAAAAGAGCAAAAATGAAATGTGAGATTGTGTGTGTGTGTAATAGTTCTATAGTTGAATTTTACTAACCAATGAGAACACAGGCTGAGTGACGTCAGAATTCCATCATGCGCAGAAATGTATTTTTATTCTTGCGCGCTGGCGTAATCTTTGTTTTATAATTCTTGGTCTAATCTAGATTAAACAGACTAGTTACATCATGGCCCCATGTAATGCAGTCATGGATCAAGTCGTTTTCACACAAGCATTCAATGCTATATGCAGTAGTTTTGAGGTTAGAACGATGTAATGTAAAGTTGGACCATTTATTCCAACCCTAGGCCATCAACCTCCTTTTTTCATATATTTGGAGAAGTTTTGGAGTATTCCTACTCCTCTTTGGAGTATTTACATACATGTATGGCCTAGTCGCATTATCTGCACGGAATATACAAAACTATACATTGTTGCGATTTACGTTTCAATTTTATTTTTTTGTATACACCAACTCTGGAAACTTCTCCTAAAACTTTTATTTTAGCTTCCCAGCTAAAAAAAATTATATATGTTCCACATATTTTTAATATATGAATGTATATAACTATATATGAATATGTATGAATTCATGTATGGAAATGTGTGGTATTATATGAAGCTCTTTATATGTGAAGCCATATATAGAAATAAGATGTAATATATGGCGCCATATAAAATTTATACATACATGATATCTCACATAAGATCGCATTTGCAATTAAAAAAAGCTTGAATTTTATTAACTCCATCTTTTTCTCTCTTTTTTATCACTGGTGAATTGGAAGTCTGTTAGAAAATACATACCCCAGCTAAAAAAATTATATATGGTCCCTATATTTTTAATATATGAATGTATATAACTATAGTATATGATTTTTCTTTATACATGTCCCAGCTAAAAAAAAAAAGTATGGAGCATTATGATATCCCATATATGGTTCGGATCCGAAAAATGAGGGTATATGGACATATGTGATGATATATATTCATACATTTTCATACATGTACGTGTAAATATTCCCTCTACAGTATGCATATGCATAGTCTCTTGATTCACAAAAGCGCACTGCTGTGCAATAAATAAAATTACTAAAATTACTTTTTTTAGATTATGAACAGGGAGGTTGTATTTAATGAAACATTTGTTTGGACAAGTAACCCTACGTCTCCACTAGCAATCGACTTGAGTATGACATGGATATGACGCCAGCAGAGTAGCTGTGAAAAATTTATCAACTTCTTTGTGTGGTGAACACGTGTGATGTCCATGTTCAGGCATATCAAAGTGATTTGCGTTAGTGGAATACAGATGGAATATTTACTAATTTTGTTCCGTCTCTTTTATTTCTATTGTAAACGGTAGCGGACTCAGAATCTCATGGCGATCATTGTTGCTCAGACATATGTTCGGGCATCCATGTCAGAGCATCGACGAAAGTTGGACATGAGCGGTCTCCATTAGCCATTTGCGATGTCCGACATGATGCCCATACGAAGTTCATGGCTAGTAGAGACCGCTAGTAATGAAAATCGAACTAAAAGTCATTTCATTCATTTTAAGTCAAAAAGTGACTCAATTATTTAAAAAACACAAAAATCAATTCGTACAGAAAATTTAATTTAAGAAATCAGATTAAAAACTAATGTTAATTTAAACCACCTCTGCGCACTTCGACCGGTGATTGGGCAAGAAGCGATACTGAAAAAGGTAAATTATTTGCTGAGCATTTAAAATCCGTATTTACCCCAAATACATTTACTGGTGTTGCTGATTTGCCGAGTGTAGTTGCACTTCCCCCTCGACCCTTAAAGTTTAAGATGCGGGATGTACATAAACTAATTGCTGAGCTCAACCCGAAGAAAGCTCCAGGTATTGATGGTATTAGTAACAAGATGCTGATGAATCTGCCTCGCACGGCAACTAGAATCTTACTATTTATTTTTAATTCCATATTACTACTAGAGTATTATCCACACAGCTGGAAGCTTGCCAAGGTCAAAATAATTCCAAAGCCGGGCAAAGATCTTACTAAAGCTGAGTCTTACTGGCCAATAAGTTTACTATCAACAATATCAAAGCTTTTCGAAAAGCTGCTCATGACAAAATTATCCTCAATTCTAACTGATAGTGGGTGCATACCGGACCATCAATTTGGTTTTAGAAGTCAGCATAGTACCATTGAACAAACGCATAGATTGGTTCAAGTTATAAGAAGAACATTTGAAGAAAAGAAGTATTGTTCTACTCGTTTTATTGATGTTTCTCAGGCATTTGATAAAGTATGGCATGAAGGCCTAATTTTAAAATTGAAGACATATCTACGAATAAATTTTCTAAAGCTATTGGAAAGTTATATTCTGTCCCGGAAATTCATTGTTGTGGAAGGAGACTTCATGAGTGTTCCCGAATCTATCTCTGCTGGTGTGCCACAGGGAGTACTCTGGGACCAGTTTTGTATTTGATTTATACTTGTGATATGCCTGTTAGCACTAAAATCCATACATCTACTTTTGCCGATGATACATCCTTCTTTAGCATGCATGAAAACCCTCGCGAGGCATCCCGATATCTTCAGGAACATATTACCCAACTGGAACTATGGTTAAAGTTATGGAGAATTAAAGTAAATGAGCAGAAGTGTGCGTAGGTAACATTTACTCTACGAAAAGATACTTGTTCCCCCATTAGAATCAACAATCAAATTGTTCCTCAACATTCACATGTAAAATACCTTGGTATACACCTTGATCGACGGCTTACATGGAAACAACACATTGATTCTAAACTAACACAAATGAAACTAAAATTAGCTCAGGTACATTGGCTGATTGGTAGAAATTCAACTCTCAGTCTAGACTACAAACTTTTGATATACAAGTCACTTTTGAAACCTATATGGTGCTACGGAATTCAACTATGGGGCACTGCTTCAGCTTCCAATGTCGAGAGAATCCAAGGAAGGCAAAAACAAATTTTACGTATGATAACTTCGGCTCCATGGTACATCAAAAATCCAAATATACATCGTGATTTGAATATGCCACTAGTGATTGAAGAAATTGCGGAGTACGCAGGTAATTATTTAACAAAACTCGAATCACATCCTTATGCTCGTAATATTTTGAACTTTACTGGACACATCCGCCTAAAAAGAGGGACACAAGGGCTCTTATACTCAACACTCCAGATGGGACTACTTGAAAATACTTTTTTTCCTTTTTGATTATCACTACTTATGTATTATTTATTTATAACTATCACTAAGTTTATGTCCAACAGTGGTCATGCCTAATAATTATATTCTAGATTTAAGATTTGAATACATATTGTTAGTTCATATTTGAAGATACAATAAACAAATACATGCATTAAAAAAAAACGAATGCAATTAATTATAAAAGAAAAAATAATCCGTCTAACAATAGTTTTCAATATAATTTTTTTGCAGTAGTATGAACTTTGTTTCTTTTCTTGAGAATTCTATTATTTTCTATAAAATTAATGGCTGGATTATCCTTTTGATTATATGATATAATAAATAGGGCCACAATGTATCAAATCATACAAGAATGGTTTTTTTTTTTTTTGTAACAAAAGTTTTTCTTTTTTTAAACGTTGAGGGTACGCATGTAAACTTTGCATACCGTATGTATTTTGTATTGGATTTCCAATTCACCAGTGATAAATTACCAATCTTTTTTGATTGCCAAACGATCTTATGTGAAATCTCATGTGTGCATACATTCTTATATGGCTCCATATATTAAATCTTATATCTATATATAGATCCACATATGAAGAGCTTCATAATTAAATTTCCATATATCGATGGTTTACTAACGCAACCTCGTAACTTAAAAACTACTACTTTTCAGGAGAGACAAAAAATGATTTATAACAAGTATTTAATGAAAATTTACAAGTATTTAATTGAAAATTTAACAAAAATCATCCAAGTAGTTAGATTATAAAAAAACATATATTAAAAATGTTTAAATACTTGTTATAAATCATTTTTTGTCTCTCCTGAAAAGTAGTAGTTTTTAAGTTACGAGGTTGCGTTAGTAAACCATCGATATGAGCTCATGTATTATAATACGATTCATATATGAGTCCATATATTAGTTCATATACATATTAGGGTATTATTCATTTAATCGGGGTTTCGCTTTAATCGGTTAATCGCTCGATTAATTAATCGAGGTTTTGGCTTAATAGGTTAGTTTCGGTATTAACCGGTTAACCGATTAATAAAGTTTTTCATAAATCAAGTAACTTCAACCAATAAAAGTGCATAATTTATTTATTAATTTGAGTTAATTATTAAAACAAAAAAATACACATAAGAATTCTTAAACTAAATCAAGAAAAAAACATCATATATATGTATATTAGTACTTCAATAGTTTAAAGAGATCTTTTAACACAATTTTTCAGAAAAATAATTTGGTTTAAGTGTTAAGCATTTAAGCGAATTAGTTTTGATAAAACTTGACTTGGAAAAATCCTTTCACTTGACGTTGAGGAAATTGAAAGCAATCCATAGTACAGAATATCTAGTTTCTCAGTCCTTTTTCTGGATTTCTCTAAACATATTAAATTTTTCATTATGCCAACAGAGTCCTGTTTTATAAATTTTTTTCAAATTCTTAACACTTTTAGTTGTTTCGGTTATTTTTGTTAGAACATTTTTTGTATTACTATCAATATTTTTTTCTGTTGGCCTCTCCTAATCTGACTCCCCGGCGAACATTCTGCAGAAAAATTTATTTCTGAATTTCTTAGTTTTCGTTTTTGTAATTTAAAAGACTGTTGCTAGAAGAAAAATATTTCAGAGAGTAGGTAATTAAATCATTGGCAACAGTACTATTAGCTTTGATTTTTTTTTAATTATTGAAAAGTTGAAGTAGAGTAGCAGAGTCTTTACTAAACCCTTTTATAGCCACTTCGATTTTGAAGTTTTACTTAAGTTAGAATCACTGAATATACTTCTTTGTTTATATGAAAAATAATTTCTGAATACTTACCTCTTGTATATGAGATGAAACAAATAATTAAACGCACAAAAACTTCATTACATAGTACAAAATATTTAAAAATTTGTTACTTCGGTTAATCGGGTAAAATTAACCGGTTTAACCGTTAATCGAAAAATGGCAATTTTTAATTAACTGTTAATCGGGTAGTAATTAACCGGTTAACCGATTAACGGTGTCAAATCACTCGATCTTGGTGGCCAATTGACAGGTCCATTCCGCGAAATTATGCGCTCATCGAATGTTTCCTTCAATAAATCGAATGTGACGTGCGCTGTGTGGCATGTAGCGCCGTCTTGTTGGAACCACAACTCATCCACATTCATGCCATCCAATTCGGGAACAAAATAGTCGGTTATCATGGCTCTATACCGGTCTCCATTAACGGTAACTGACTCTCTAGCATTATTTCGGAAGAAGTATGGCCCAATGACTCCACCAGCCCATAGAGCACACCAAACAGTCAGTTTTTGTGGATGTAATGGCGTCTCAAGGGTCTCATGTGGATTCTCTTCACTCTAAATGCGGCAATTTTGATTGTTGACGTAGCCATTCAACCAAAAATGAGCCTCATCACTGAACAAAATTTTGCGATGAAAATCAGCATCGAGATCAATCTCATTTTCGGCCCATACACCAAAATCACGACGCATTGCATGGTCTCGCGGCTTTAATTCTTGCACAAGCTGGATCTTGTAAGGTCGCAAGCCAAGATCTTTGCGCAAAATCTTCCATAAAGTTGATGGACAAAGCTCCAATTGCTGTGCACGGTGGCGAATCGATTCATTCGGGTCCTCTTCAACACTTTGCTCTACAGCGGCAATTGTTTCTTCGGTGCGCACTGTTCGACGTCTCTGCGGATGCGTATTATCACATAGAGTAAACGTAGTGCGAAAACGATCCATGGTTAACCGAACTAATTGCTCTGATGGACGATTATGTCGACCATAAAATGGACGGAGCTTGCGGTAAACTTCGCGAACTGAACCATTATTTTCGAAATAAATTTGCACGATTTGCAAGCGTTGTTCTTTTGTCAACCTGTTCATGATGAAATGGCAAACCAAACTAAATATTAATCACTTGACAGCTGACAAAATGGCCGCCAGTTAAAAAAGTGATGCCAACTTAAAGTTCTATACCTCAATGAAAAACACCCATTATATGTATATGTATATGTGTATGTGTATGTGTATGTATATGTATATGTGTATGTATATGTATATGTATATGTATATGTATATGTATATGTGTATGTGTATGTGTATGTATATGTATATGTATATGTATATGTATATGTATATGTATATGTGTATGTGTATGTATATGTATATGTATATGTATATGTATATGTATATGTATATGTATATGTATATGTGTATGTGTATGTATATGTATATGTATATGTATATGTATATGTATATGTATATGTATATGTATATGTATATGTATATGTATATGTATATGTATATGTATATGTATATGTATATGTATATGTATATGTATATGTATATGTATATGTATATGTATATGTATATGTATATGTATATGTATATGTATATGTATATGTATATGTATATGTATATGTATATGTATATGTATATGTATATGTATATGTATATGTATATGTATATGTATATGTATATGTATATGTATATGTATATGTATATGTATATGTATATGTATATGTATATGTATATGTATATGTATATGTATATGTATATGTATATGTATATGTATATGTATATGTATATGTATATGTATATGTATATGTATATGTATATGTATATGTATATGTATATGTATATGTATATGTATATGTATATGTATATGTATATGTATATGTATATGTATATGTATATGTATATGTATATGTATATGTATATGTATATGTATATGTATATGTATATGTATATGTATATGTATATGTATATGTATATGTATATGTATATGTATATGTATATGTATATGTATATGTATATGTATATGTATATGTATATGTATATGTATATGTATATGTATATGTATATGTATATGTATATGTATATGTATATGTATATGTATATGTATATGTATATGTATATGTATATGTATATGTATATGTATATGTATATGTATATGTATATGTATATGTATATGTATATGTATATGTATATGTATATGTATATGTATATGTATATGTATATGTATATGTATATGTATATGTATATGTATATGTATATGTATATGTATATGTATATGTATATGTATATGTATATGTATATGTATATGTATATGTATATGTATATGTATATGTATATGTATATGTATATGTATATGTATATGTATATGTATATGTATATGTATATGTATATGTATATGTATATGTATATGTATATGTATATGTATATGTATATGTATATGTATATGTATATGTATATGTATATGTATATGTATATGTATATGTATATGTATATGTATATGTATATGTATATGTATATGTATATGTATATGTATATGTATATGTATATGTATATGTATATGTATATGTATATGTATATGTATATGTATATGTATATGTATATGTATATGTATATGTATATGTATATGTATATGTATATGTATATGTATATGTATATGTATATGTATATGTATATGTATATGTATATGTATATGTATATGTATATGTATATGTATATGTATATGTATATGTATATGTATATGTATATGTATATGTATATGTATATGTATATGTATATGTATATGTATATGTATATGTATATGTATATGTATATGTATATGTATATGTATATGTATATGTATATGTATATGTATATGTATATGTATATGTATATGTATATGTATATGTATATGTATATGTATATGTATATGTATATGTATATGTATATGTATATGTATATGTATATGTATATGTATATGTATATGTATATGTATATGTATATGTATATGTATATGTATATGTATATGTATATGTATATGTATATGTATATGTATATGTATATGTATATGTATATGTATATGTATATGTATATGTATATGTATATGTATATGTATATGTATATGTATATGTATATGTATATGTATATGTATATGTATATGTATATGTATATGTATATGTATATGTATATGTATATGTATATGTATATGTATATGTATATGTATATGTATATGTATATGTATATGTATATGTATATGTATATGTATATGTATATGTATATGTATATGTATATGTATATGTATATGTATATGTATATGTATATGTATATGTATATGTATATGTATATGTATATGTATATGTATATGTATATGTATATGTATATGTATATGTATATGTATATGTATATGTATATGTATATGTATATGTATATGTATATGTATATGTATATGTATATGTATATGTATATGTATATGTATATGTATATGTATATGTATATGTATATGTATATGTATATGTATATGTATATGTATATGTATATGTATATGTATATGTATATGTATATGTATATGTATATGTATATGTATATGTATATGTATATGTATATGTATATGTATATGTATATGTATATGTATATGTATATGTATATGTATATGTATATGTATATGTATATGTATATGTATATGTATATGTATATGTATATGTATATGTATATGTATATGTATATGTATATGTATATGTATATGTATATGTATATGTATATGTATATGTATATGTATATGTATATGTATATGTATATGTATATGTATATGTATATGTATATGTATATGTATATGTATATGTATATGTATATGTATATGTATATGTATATGTATATGTATATGTATATGTATATGTATATGTATATGTATATGTATATGTATATGTATATGTATATGTATATGTATATGTATATGTATATGTATATGTATATGTATATGTATATGTATATGTATATGTATATGTATATGTATATGTATATGTATATGTATATGTATATGTATATGTATATGTATATGTATATGTATATGTATATGTATATGTATATGTATATGTATATGTATATGTATATGTATATGTATATGTATATGTATATGTATATGTATATGTATATGTATATGTATATGTATATGTATATGTATATGTATATGTATATGTATATGTATATGTATATGTATATGTATATGTATATGTATATGTATATGTATATGTATATGTATATGTATATGTATATGTATATGTATATGTATATGTATATGTATATGTATATGTATATGTATATGTATATGTATATGTATATGTATATGTATATGTATATGTATATGTATATGTATATGTATATGTATATGTATATGTATATGTATATGTATATGTATATGTATATGTATATGTATATGTATATGTATATGTATATGTATATGTATATGTATATGTATATGTATATGTATATGTATATGTATATGTATATGTATATGTATATGTATATGTATATGTATATGTATATGTATATGTATATGTATATGTATATGTATATGTATATGTATATGTATATGTATATGTATATGTATATGTATATGTATATGTATATGTATATGTATATGTATATGTATATGTATATGTATATGTATATGTATATGTATATGTATATGTATAT